>PTEX01000116.1:1885193-1985118 GCA_003342815.1 Eudromia elegans | reverse complement strand
AAAAAAAAAAAATATACATATATATATAAAACTACAGAATCTGAGACCATAGCTTCAAGTAGCTTTCACAGGTGGCCCATACGAAGTTGCCCAAGCATCATTGTAGATCTGGGATTTCAAGTTATGTCAGCAATTCTATTCACATAAAGGCATCATTCTTTGAAGTTTTTAAATGATGTTTTTTATGTGCTTACTTTTTATTTATTTTTAAGGATTAAGTCTCTTCCATRCACCCTAAACGAATGTTCATCTATCTAGAGCTTCCTAGCACATACTGTCTAACTATAAAATTAACAACTTGTAGACAATGCCTATAATAAGGAAGCAAAGTCTTGTGAAGAAGGTAAGGGCTATAGAAACAGCATCAGATAGAAAATGAGAACATGGTTACTTGGAAATACTGAAACAATTTCTACCAAAAGGGCTTCAAGTAGTTAGAAAATCTGATAGCAGGAAGAAAGAAAAAAAGCTAAATTATTTTAGCAGATATCTTAATCATTTGGGTTTTTAAACCTAATGAAAAAAGTCTGCTGAGAAAAAAAAATAGTTCCACCAAAATTTAAAGCAATATTCYCACTGACCTTAATAAAGCCAGTGGGAATCTAACATGATTCTGCTGTGATGGGCTTATTATTTTGTCTAGACAAAAGGCGAGATCATATCTTCAAGTCACATTACAGTTTTGTACCTGTAATGGGACAATAGGCCTAAGCAAAAAAGATTATAGATAGACTGCAGCAAAGATCTGGGTTCTTCTGGGGACCTGAGAAAGATGTAAAAATGATACACATCTATCACCTTGTAGAAGCTTCCTGAGATCCCCTAGCAGAAATAATTCTCCTAAAGTAATAATTCAGCTATACCTAACAAGTTTTATCCTAAGCAGCTGGGAAATTCCAAATTTGTAAAGTGGATTGTGTTTTTTAGTATTCTAAGCTATCAGGAAACCATTAGGAACCTTTTTTTTATTTTTCATTCTGAAACCTAAAAGCTCTGAAGCAGGTATTAAGGACTCTCATAAAAAAAAAAAAAAAAAAAAAAAGGCAATATGTTCCATATTTACTAATTCACTAAAGTTTGATGATCACTGGAAAGCAGATGTTAGGGTTTTACTGAAAATGTTAATGACCATTTAAGGTATAGATAAGTAGGTCTCCTCTAATGCAAAATCATTATGAAGGCCTAAATAAAAAAAACCTTCAAAGAACCTAATAAAAATTAACCTGTTTTAAGTAATATATTTTTATAGAGGTGATCTGAATCCTAATCCTTTCCAGAAGATGTGAGGAAGCCTCAGGCTATATTTCCAGACAGTATATATCAGAAGAGTAATAACAGTTCCATAAATACATGTAGTTTATTAGTGGTTGCCAAATAGATTCATTTGATATTTTTATGATCCAACTGTTTTCCATTTAGCCAGCAGACGGTGATATTTTTGTTCTGCAAAGAAAAGCATAACAAACCAAATAAAATGTTTTATACAGTAAAGCTGTTTTGCCCTTAAGGTGCAGAGCTATTCCACGTTGTTTTCATTTGAAAGTTTATTCAGATTAGGAACCCCCTGCTGACACCGATACCTCTACTCTCTCTTTCCYTCCCCAGCCCCTAAGTTGGTCAGCATTTGTGCTGCTACTTTGATTATGTGGAGGCCCTGTGGGAAGACATAGTACATCCCAAAACATTCTTATTTTACGGTTTGATGTGAGCTTATTTATTTAAATGCAGGTATGGTCAAGGAAGTGTTGATGCAGACRAACCAACTACATAAATCAAAACAGTATTTCTCAGTAAATTGTATTTGCCAGTGTTAGATAAATAAAAAAAAAAGAACCAATTCTTCCCCCAACCATCTGTAAGTAATTTAAATTAATTTTTAAAAGTCATGCCCAACTTCTCTGTTGCTTGCATTTCTGCACCTCCTGCACTCTACCAACTGACTTCAGATCCTGCTCGTTGTGGTGACTCCCCGGACAGCAATGTGCGTGTCCCCAGACACCGCAAAGAGATGCGGACAAACTCAGCCAAGGCCCTGGCAGCAGGAGAGAGGTCCCGGCCCTGCTTTCAGGACCTAGACACAGCACCAGCTTCAAGCCTGCGTGTTCTGCCTCTCAGCTCGACGTGTCAGCGTGGCCAGGGCTTGCCATAGCGTGTGTTCACACAGCATCATTCAGCTGTACACAAAGGCAGAGCAGCCTGCACCTGCCCACGAGGTGCCCGCAGCAAGTCTATCCCACCACAGACATGCCTCTGTCTGAAAATAAACGGAGTCAACCAACTTCAGTCTTTTCCAGTATGGCCAAATGAGTCAGAAATTACAGCTTGAGGTTTTATTCTATGCTTCTTCCCCTCATGAGCTAAAGGCTCATAGCCATTAGAGAGGRCCTCAAAAACACATCAAGAAAGCAGCTGTGACTCTCCCCTAGAATCAGATCCCTCCCTGAAGCCCTGAATTAGGTGCTTTTACACAGATATGACCCACAGTCTGAAATGTCTTGGAGGACTCCAGTGCCCAAACTGTCCCAAATAGCCATTGTCCTTCTCTTTGAAGGTGGTAGGGGAAAAAAAAAAAGACAGTGATGAAGCTCAGCATGAACATGCCTCCATCCCACRTAGTGCACAACTAGACATGCTCACATTCAGCCACGCAAACAGAGCAAAGCGCTAGCACAAGAAATGGAGCCCCTGGGTTCAGCATAACTATCACTCCCCCAGATGATAAATCCCAAACACTACTTTCTCATGAGACACACTGAGCCACAACAGAGATCTCATTCCTGTTTATATCACCTAAGGATTGAAACATTATTGTGTTCTGGYCACCAAGACAGGACTGGATCAGGTCTTGCTCCCACCCCTGGGACAGACAGCACATCCCCTTGGCCTATGCAAGAAGCAATCATGTGYGTGGGCAGCTGCAAACCAGAGCAGAAGACTGATCTAGCTGTCAAATAACATGGGTGCCACTGTTTTTCTGAAGGGGAATATTTTAGTTGGATTAGTTTCCCACTTTGATTCACTGTATTGCTGTACAAACCCTTGGGCAGGAACAAACAGCAGGGATGAAATATTTCAACCTAATATTTTATGCCAAATACTTTGTAGCATCAAACACCCTGAGTGATCGTTTTGATTAAGCTAATATTCATACAGTGTTAAAAGATGTACTCAGCAATTTAGGATTGATCAGCATGCCAGATTAAGAAATTACCAGCAAAAACATACAGATTTTACTGAGGCACCTTTTCAGCAAGCCAAGAGTAATCTCCATAATGTTCCCTTAGCAAAGTGGATGAATTTGTCTGAATCAGATTGCAAGTCATTAGGGGACATGGCACAGTCTACTACARCACCAACATGCACTAGGTAGGAGTTCTACAAGTGCAGTAGAATTTATGAACATATTTTAAGACATCAAGTTATTTTTTTCCCCCCMCAGTCTTTTTGATGGGCTAGTAAAATGGCTGAAATTTGCTATRGTTTTAAATGTTCTAATAACAGCAGTGAGTCAGGTCGGTTTTCATATCTGCCTTGAAGTAGACTTTAGATGTATGACTTTCCTCAAAATAAGGAACAGTAAAATGAAAGCAAGAGATGCAGTTAGTAAACTGGTGATGGGAAAGAGTATGCCTTAAACCAGCATTTATTTAAAATTTTCCAGTTCCAGATACTCCAGAGTCAAGCTGAAAACCAGAAATGCAAGCTATCACACACAAAAAATGAAACCATCTTACACGCTGCCTGCCTCATGAACTCCCACTGACTTCAGTGAAATTATTATTGCTATTACTATTGATTACTAGAAATTACTATTGCCATCTTCTGGTGCAATTGAAAATTGGAAGCTGTTCTCATTAATACATGAATTGATATTGCTGATGCTATCTGATGCTGGGAATGGTATTGTCACATTTTGAAATAMATATGAAGTGTATAACAGGTATATTATGAAGAGCTGTGTTTTTCCCCAAACCTTTTCCATAAGCTTTATCTAGAATGCAAGATAGGTTGTGAAATCATAGAAAAGGGGAAATAGAGAGGGCAGACTGAGTTTGTTAAACTTCAGCATCTTAAAAAAAAAAAAAAATCTTTGAGGATAGTTTAATAGTTTAGAATACGGGCTTTGTGTAAATTTCTGAGACTAATCAAAGTTCCCATGTACTATTATTGAGAAAAGCTACAGTCAGCCTAGTCCAAGTATTCAGAGATTTGAATTTCATATCTAAACAACAAATAATAGCTTGTTTCTTAGCTGGATGATGAACAAAAAACCAATACCATGGACAGACATGCATGGTTCCTGGTTGAAATATGAGTATATTTTTGGGCACATTCAAATAAAGCACTATAAAGCAAAATGTACCAGCTTCAGACCTGAAACAGGTCAACAAAGATGAAGTCATGAGGGAATTCTGCAATACATGGTGACTAGGTATAATTATCTGCTATCACTTAAGAAAACTTTTATGCATCAATCATTTGCAAAATGCTGCAGTCTGCACTACATATCCACGGTGCTTCCCATTTTCAAACCTGCATATCTATAAACTGTTATACATAGGAAAATGAAATGCATTGCTTACCTTCCTGGATTCAGTAAAGTGATTTCAGAGTCTTCAGAGATTTAATTTCAGAACAAGAAATAACCACAGAGTTTGTTCCACAACCCACTGGGAGCTTTTCCACTGACTGCAGTGGCACTAAGTGCATTACATAGGCTCCTTCCTTTGTTAATTCGTGGTGTTACTTGAAGTCAATCCTTAAATTACTGGAAATTATTCAGCATTAAGAGAGGCTTCTATTGTCTCCAAGATGAAATATGTCACACTATCAAAGAAGTTTGGGGAGAATAAAAGGGGAAATGAAGAGAACATTACATAACATGATTGACCTCCTTTTTTTTTTCCCCAAATCTAAATTAGAATATAACACAAAATAGAGTCATAATTATGCTTACTTGTCTATATCAYACAGTTCACTAGTGCTGCAGATTCTCTACTGACCAAGAAAAAAGTTGAAATCTTTATTAATTGTAGCAGAGATTAATCCCATAAGGATCTACTAGAAGGGATCTGGCCTGCTGGAGTACAAAGGGAGCACTCAAGACCTGCTCAACCCATGCCCTTCAGCTTTCCTCACAGGAATTCCTTCACATGTGCTTCAAAAGGGAAAACACTTCTTCAAGTCCTCCCAACAAATCCAAAAAGCACCCAAAGGGTGCTGAAACCCTTCAAAAGGCAGTTTTCTGGTAATTCTAACTTTTCCTATCTAATCTACATTACCAAAAGACTGGGAGTCGCAATGACACATGCAATTGGGTATCTGGATTAGGCTGGGAAGGGACATCCCTTCTTTACCCCCTTCCTCCCCCMACCCCCAACCCAATGCACAGGTGAGTGTTGCCTCTCTCCTTGTATCTCTGGGTTTGTAAACTCTGCAGTGCAGAGCAGATGACTTGTATCAAGGCCCTCGTTACCACATGCACCTGGATAAAATACSTTCTTTCCCATGAAACCTTGGCCTTATTTGAGAAGCATAAGGAGTATCAATTTCTTGGGGGACAAAAAGTTGAAGGAGGTTTATACAGAATTACTTGTCATACATGAGAGCCTTGCAATGAAAGTTAATTATGTTGATTGTCAATTTGGAGAGTCTATTATGTAGTCTGAAGAAACAAAACAGTAGAAATGTTTATGTCTCATATACATACATATTTATTCAAGGTATATGCAGCATTAGTCCTCTACTCCGTGGATAGAAGAGTTCTCATATGGTTTTCTTTACTTCTCAGATGTCTCTCCTTTTCCAGTTTAAATCTCTAATCAATATATCTACCTTCTGCATTAACAGTCTGGGTCACACAACAGTCCATGGAGCRTACATTCAAGGCTATAAGTGACATATCTTTAAAGAAGTTTTAAAAAGACAGACACTTTTTATTACTCATAAACCRACTCAATTATTCCAGAGTTTTGCTGGATCTGACACAACCTATTATTGCCTATCATCTGCCAAAGCCACATCAGAAGAAAAAAGAGGGGAAAAAAAAAAAGAGTTCTTATGGATGCCAAACATTTTGGCAGCCATCCACCTGCCTCTAAACAACCTGCTTACTTTTTCTTAGTAGCCAGGGTTTTTTGAAGTGAATCTATTAAATGTACAACTACTTTCAACTAGCAGCAAGGTTGTACCTTGAACTTTTAGAAGCAGCATGACTGGAGCTGGAGCTGGTATTGCTAGAAAGGGTCCCATTGCAACCAGGGCTCCTAGGGATGGAAGGAGACATGGTGGAGCTGAACACTTTGCAAATGCAAAACAAAGAGATGATTCCTGTCCAGGGCTCAGATCTTAAAGCATTTGATTTTCTCTATTGCAACTGCCTAATTTCCTACAAAACATGGATAAAACCTGGATACCTTTCAATACCATTTTCCCATGGGTTTTTGATAGAAATGTGTGTTTTTCCAACGATTTGGCCTTTCTATCTTACTTGATTTCATCCCTGCTGTTGGAATCACTGTCATTGTAGGAGCCTAGCAGATTCCTCAAGTATAGAAAGCAAAAAGTTAGATTCGTTGTCAGCACATTGAGATGTGTGGCTGCAAAGTGTTCCTTGAAAGCAGTCATTATTTAGAAATAGCCAAGTAGTATAATATAGTTATTATTTAGAAATTATAATAGAAAATGTTTAGAAATAGTAAAAGAAAATCTGAGATCTTCTGACAAACAATTTTTTGTCATTTCTCACTTCCATGCATCCATATGTAGCACCACACAAGAGCAACCGTTTCACATCTGAACAGCAGGTTTCTCTGTTTCTTTYACCACTTGGCATACCTACCATCCCCTGCTCTCAACTCACTTTCCACCCACTTTTCTATTTATTTTTAAGAGATTTTTTTCTTCTTCTTCTTTTTTTATCACTACTTTTATTTCTTCCATTTTAATGACCTTTACATTGTCTTTATCTTTTTATCTGATGCAAAAGAGGATAAKACTATCTTCTGGCTTTTTTATTCAGAATACTTGCTAAAGGAGACTATTAAAATAATAATAATTAAAAATATATAGCATTTTTACTCTCACAAGAGCAGAATTCCAGAATTTCAATTTGAAAAAAAAACATGAAGGTGTTTGGCATGAAGGTGTTTGGGACCTGAAAGGCAAGAAATAGTTCACAAACAAGCTGCTGTCACTGCTGCATGTATCTGCATGTTCCTCCACACCCCCTTTCTGGTTTCAACCGAGATCGGAGGATGTCTGATGAAAACATGTTCGCTGTGTCACTGGCTGCTGTTTCGTTTTTTTATTTCTGTCTGTGTTTGGTTTTTTGTGTGTTATTACTTATATTAGTAACGAGCGATTTCAGTAAGCTTCACTCCTGCAGTGACATGGGAGGGAAGTCTTTTCTGAGGCAGACCTACGAAAATGCGAATGGCCCAGAAATAAGCACCATTCTCTTCTCCGTAGTGCCAAGCATAACAAGAAGATTGGTTTGGGAAAATATTCTTTCAAAAGTCTCAAATTATTCTCAAAATTATTTCACCCTCTAATTTAATGACATACATTTAAGAGTTTCTTAAATGCTGGGGAGATAAGTACTACATTTCTAAACCGTACTATAATTATTTCCCTACATTATTTTAAAGTATCTTTTTTTTATGACTGTCATAGTGGATATATAAGCTGASGTTTGAAAGACGGTAATTCTTTTATTAGCCATTTAAGGCCATTTCTTACTAGTGATAAAAATTTCCAAAGTCTGTTGAATGCAAGGAAATATTTTCCATTGGGAGAATAAGTCAGCTGGCTTTAGATTTGCAATGGGATTAGATATTTCATCATAGAGACCACCACAAGTGTTATTTTGTACATGATAGTAGGAGATAGTCTAGATAGGCCTACATTACAAAACCAGAAGCAGTCAAGCATTACATAAATATAGCCCATGTGGTCTTTACTTTATAAAGGCGAATCACCATAATAAACAGAAATGAAGATTAGCAAAACATCTGGAGGCATGCAGATCCTTGCTCAGCATTCAATGTTTGTCTCCATCACTGTAGAAATAATTCTGAAAATTATTTAAATTCAATTTGGCTGTACTTTATAAAAATCCTATTATCGTTGTCAGAAGTAAAACAGCATTCAAATTCTCCAGCAAGCAAACACAAATATTTTCTGTATTATTGTACTGTTAATAAGGATATGCAATTKTTACCTAAGAAAAGATGATACACAGCAAATCAGCTACATTAAAATATTTTTGATATCCTAGTTGGTGCATTTTATACCTTTTTTTTTTTATTATTCTTAATATCCTTACATTCACATAGATTTTGTGAGGTTATTTAAAGGAAAGTGTGGGGATTTTTTTTTCCTATGAACAAAARTAACGTAGAAATGTCATACTGAATTTTGGGAAGGGAGGGTTGCTTTGTTTTGTTCTTTTCATGATGCAGTTATAGCCATATTTGGAATGATATCCAGCCTCTGAAACAGGAAAATGCTATCACTATGTAGCATAGGCACRAAACAGACACGAAACCTTTTTTAAAGTAGGCTTTGCACAACATAAAATTATGTCCTTCGTGCAGGTTTAAAAAAAAATCCCAGTCATGTTGTCACTGTTGATATTATCTCCCCTCAAGAAATATATTTTTATTAGGCTGAATTTATTCAGTAAAGTAAACCTTGTAAATAAAATACATTGGCAGTTTCCCTTTAGAAATAAATATTGACAGCTWACAATACCCAGCATCATGGGAAGCATAAGTGAAAGAGCAGTAATCAGATTAAATTGTACTAAGAAAAAACAACTCACATGAGAAGACAATGAACACACAAAGCTAATATTCACTGTAATAATTAACAAATACATTGCAAAAATAAGGGAGCAAAGGCCCACACTGATTGAATGAGATGATTCAGTAGAAAACAAGCACAGATGTTTCAAGACTGACAATATCAAGTGCATCTTCAGTGACAATAAGATTTACACATGTTTCCTGGCAAATTTCTCATTATTTGTGATCCAAATTGTTCTCTTGTGGGTCTGTTTTCATAATCATAAGCTTATGAAGAGTCTGAAGTGTTGTTCTTTGAAAAAACAATGATTTCTCATGATTGAAATCATGAGAACCAAAGTATTTCTGAATGTAAGCCTCTGCTGCCACCCCTCTCCACCATTGCTTCAGAAATAGGAATCATATCTTTGGTACTTGGGATAAAGCACAATATAACAAAATAACAGCCTCTAAGCCTCTTTGACCTTGAACTTTTTCCTTATACTATATTTTTCCTTGTCTCCCTGTACTCACTGAACTTGCAGACTTGGGTTCTCTTCATCTGCTCACTTGAGTTATTCACCGAGGGTCTTATGCATCTTCTATAATTAATGCAGCCTTTTTCCTCTCCCCTCATTGCCATTCCTGCATTTGTATCCCCTTCTGCTTCCTCTCACATTTCTCAGTTTGAAAATCCAGTGGGCCACTGGCCTGTGCGTTGCATCAATCCAGTGTGGGTGCTAAGGTGGAAATCTCRGCTGGGATGGAGTTTGTCTAGTTGAGTTTTCAGGGAGGTATGTTGGTTTGGGACTGGGTTTTCAGTCTTCAGAAGAAATGAAAAAGACTTTTAGCTAGAAAAAAAACTTTCCTGTGGCAATGTGGGGACTGCTGCAGACCATGATCCCAGGTCCCAGATACCTGACAGGAAGCAAGGGAAGACTTTCACTCTCCAGACTTCTCTCTTTGCAATGGATGAGCAGTGGGATCCCMACAGTGGCGCACAGCAATACGGAACTATGTAAGCCATATACAAAGTTTGGAGAGTAAGAGATGCTCTCTGTCAAGCCATTAATAACGTACAAGTTATTGACTGCTTATTCCCAGGTGTGCCCTTAACTAAAGCTCTAGCTATTTTTCTTAATCCTCATCTGCCCCAAATGATGACATATTGCAGGTAAAGCCACACATGCAGTTTTTTATACAAGCCAATATTTTTCCTTCTGTTGCTCTCATAGGACAAACACTTCTGCAATGGGTTGGTTTCTTTCCCATCTTATGCGTAACATTCCCTGAGCTGCATGCAAATTCCCAGAAACTGCAATTACTATTAGTAAAGGATAAACCCACAATCATCAGATCCCAGACTTTGTAGCCTATCATCACCTTCTTCTATATTATTTAAAACCTACCACCCCTAAAGCACAATTGGGAGTCTAGTTTAATTAATCCTTTTTAAGAAGAAGCCATTGGTTTGCTCCAACTTGTTTTATACACTACAAAGAGCAAACCTGAGGCCATACTCTCCTGGTTACCACAACATGATAGCATCCTTACACCAGGCCATCTGGCTATCTAATTGTATCTTGTAAGCATGAATCTAAATGAAATGTTTTTGCTTGGAGATAGCACACTTTGAACAATGAAAATGCCAGATGATCATTCAAAAAACTGATATTACATTAAAACTTTATAATAACAAACCCATGCTGACAAGCTCAGTTTAATAACATTCTGTCATTCATCATAATTAGGAGCCTGTGATAAATTTGATGTTCTTCTCTTTCTGTATATATCCCTTTTGAAYGTACTTGTTTTCCTTTTAAGATTTAGTTTTCTTTAGAGATCATTAGTCATTGTGTTCAGAGCAGGAGACAGAAAYAGCAAAAATATATTAACTCTTCTATGAAATTTGCAAATCCAATGGATGGAGAGATCACCTCAAAGAAAACCTAAAGGTACACATTTTCTAGGGAAGAAAAAGGAAAATATTTAAATCCTTTTAAATTAATATTATAAAGGGTTGATATCCTCTTCTTCATAATGAATTGAGAAATTTGATAAATGAGAATTTGTACAATATAATAGAGATTCCATCTTACAAAAATGCATCAGACATTTTGATTTATATTCTCTCTTGCCAATATACTTTGAATACATTCCTTGGAACCACTAGCTTTAATTACCAGTGAGGTTAGGGATACTGTTAAGCAAGTCCTGGAAGCTGTCTTATCATCCTAATTTATAGAAGGATAGCTCATGAGGAGTAGTGCTGTTCCTACCTGTTTGTGGTAGCAATAAAGTTGTTGATAATATTTTGAAGATAAATTCTCAAGCTATCCATTTTCTGGAAAAAAAAAAAAAAGAAAGAAAGAAAGAAGAGGGAAAAATAAAAAAAGGGACCAATAGAAAAATATAATATATATACCCAATCTATAAAAGCTGAAGAATCTGGCTTGTGCAGGAGACACAAATCCCCAGTCTGTTGGGATCCAATCTTTGTAGACTCAATTTTCATGCTGGATTAACTCCTGATGATGACTTCAAAAGAGTCAGGTTTTCACCTCAAGTGTTCAAAGCAAAGCTGTAAAGAAAAAAGCCTAGCCAAAACTCCCAAACCTGTTTTTGATGTGGGACGTGCAGCACAGGACGCCTGCAACTCACTGAGCAGTTCTGAACATCCCTGATCCCCTAATCTACATTGTTCAAGAAAAGGACTTTGAAATGCATTTTGTGGTATAGATTATTACGCAACCTTATATAACCTTTCATATAATTTAGCACTTAATGGTAAACTACTATAGTTCACTAGTATTTCACATTCTATACAACAGGAAGTATTCAGCCATAGGATAAGGCCTTATTTACAGCATCATATAGACTGGTAAATATAGGCAAGTGTCTGGTGCATATTATATCTATTATTCAAGTGTATGCAGCTACTTATGCTAAACCAATACATAGATTTTACTCTTAAACATCTCATTCTATAGTTTTTGTATATTGTACTTTCCATACGTTAATTTTCTTGTCGTGTTTTAAGCAACATATCAAGTTGAGCTTCATCTTTACGGCCGAACATGGAGCAGGTGCATCTTCATGTTTYGACTAGGAAACATTAGGCCCCGTATCATAAGCTGACTAAAATCTTTTTTAAAGCAGAATGCTTGTTACAGGGGAGCAATTTACAATGATAACAAAAAAATCACATTTACAACTTTCAGCAAGGCGGGGGTGGTAATGATCCTTCTAATGATAAGAKGATAATTGTCATGCAATGTTATAATATCTTGCTTGGAGGTGCTTTTTGTTTTCATTTTTTATCATCTTTTCTGAAGGGCTACACAGCAGCTAAATTAGATGTTACACAAAGTTGGATGAGTACAGCTGCCTGCACCCAATGCCAAGCAMGGCAACTCCAAGTTCATTTTTTGTCGGCAGCGTATCCTTGAGGATTCAGGCCAGAAATCAAACGTATGCATATGGATGAAAGGTGATGATAACCTTGAAGATTAAGTGAAGAAACATTTTGGAACACAATTGCACATTTTCTAATGAAATGACAAAGTTGTTTCCGCTTCAGAAAGTGTTTTTGACAAGGCTCCCACATTTAAGGTTAATGTCCACGTCTACAGGGCAAGATTTACGAAGTAAGAGAAAAATAAGTTCAGAAAAGTACAGACCAAAAAAGGAAAAACAAAGGAACAGTTTTAAAGAGATCCAAAGAGTGGCAAATAATAATGTACTAGAAAATAAAAACAAATATTTTGCCATTCAAGTGCCAATTTCAACTTTCACTTGTTCATCCTTACCAAAATGATGGCATAGATGGAAAACACATCTATTCTTAAGAGCAGAAGGAATAAAAAAGCTGTTTTGAGATGATTTGCCTTGATAGTGTTTCTGGATTATCTTTTAAACCTCATCGGAATTCTCTGGTGCCCACGTTCAGTGTGGACATGGGTAGGTGCAGCTAGAGAAGGGGGCCACAGCTCCAGAGAACGCAGACAGGCCCCATAAAAACCTGCCTCTCCAGAGACACAGACCTGAGAGAGAAGGAGTGGAGTGGGGGAGGCAGCAGTGAGAAAGAGGAGCGGAAAACATGAAAACCCTACTCCCGGAAAACTGAGGCAAAGTATTAGTAAAATTGTCGCTGTGATAAATCAGTTTTCACATTCTTATTATTAACTCTGTCTTCAAGCCAGTATTAAATTTACCAGGCAGATGCCCTGCAAATGAAGCAATTTCCCTCTCCTCTTAGGACCTGCGGGCGCACACGCTCTGTCCGCCGCCGCCGGCGGAGCTGAGTGAACAGASTCACTTGTCCCTTGGCGAGGCCGGTTACCCCTCCGGGCGCCAGGCACCGCCACAGGACACGGGGCAGAGCACAGCACCCTGCAGGGGGGACACGGGGCTGCACTGCCCTGCGCCAGGCCCACAGCAGAGGAAAGGGAAAGGGCCAGGAAGGAAGAGCCCAGGACTCTTTCCTTCCATCGGCTTCCCTTTGTTTTTCCCGTAATGGTTGGATTCTAGTCACCCACAACCACAAAAATCAGGGTACATGGATCCCTCTTCTAACCCCAYAGATGTATTTTATTACAGAAGGGGTATGCAGTGCCACGAAACCTTTTTGTTGTCAGAAACTAAGCTATGTTTCACCTTCTCCAAAGTTTGAGTTGAGTCTATTTAGCATGTTAGATGAAAATAATTTATCTGTACCCTGTGTTCAGTCAAACCCATCTAGCAAAGCAAGGCACATGCAAAGCCTGTGGATAAAAAGACACCAGTAAGAAATGGAAGCAATGCCCTAAAATGTTCCTTTAAGAGCAGCTCCCAGTTCACTGCAAGGCTGGTTAGCGAGTCTCGCCCGTGGGCACAAGAACACTCCGGGTAAGAGCACCACGTTTCCGGCACGCACSAAGCCGAGCCCTAGATCCTCGCCGCGGCTGCTCACCGTGCTGCCTCGGCGCACGGCTTGCATGAGAAAAAGCTCATTATGCCCCACACGGTCCCTAATGCCCAGCAGAGATAACAGTCGAAATCATTTGTTCTCTTTAAAATAATTTATTCATAGATAGGAATATGAAAATGTGCCCTTTATGAAGTTTATCTGTATCTATAGCAAACACAACTTAAATTAATTCTTCATCTTCAGCACTGGGAAAGTTTGACTAAGGCATTAGGGATTTTTTATTAACCTCCATTAATTCGGCAGGCCTGCCACTTTGATAACAAATAAAAATAGATGGCTAAGAAGTTTTTTCTTATTAAAAGGTGTGAGTGAGTGCAATTAAACATGCCCTACATGTCTGAAGATATATTACACATTTTAATATAACTCCAGGGTTAATAAGGAAGCATGTGAAGTTTATTAGTCTGTTGACTAGTGATCATATATAGCACAAATTTTCTGCGGAAGGAGGAGCACACAATAGGTGTCTTAATTTCCTTTGCAGTTTTGATTTTATTTTTGGCATTTCTACAAAGTCCTGAGATAGTCCCCTGCAAGTTTACTTTTAATTAGATGAGTGAATAATATGACGTAAGTCTTTTTGGAGTAATACTTCCTAACTTTCATTAAATTACCTAAAAAAATGCAACTATTGTTAGATATTGCATTATGGAAAAGAGAGATTTTTAAAAGCATTACAAATCTCAGCAAAACCTTTGCACTTGTGCTCCTTTTCAATTAAGACAAATCTAATTTACCTTTAATTTATCTATTTTTAGGTGAGTGGCTCAGCTGCTTAAAATCTGCACATTTCTGCTTTCTTTTACAACAAAAACTGAGTCCAAAGTTTTAGGAACCCATATACCTTCAGGGTCAATCTGTATTCTGCACAAGAGAAACAAATGAGAAGTAGTCCCAAAAGCGAATATGTAAATCTTAACAGGTGAACACACATAACACAATATTTAATACTACAAACTGAAAAATTGGGAAAAGGCATGAAAATATATCTGACGATGTAAGGAAAATGGATACAGTCTGCTAAGGATGTTATGACACTGAAGAAAGTATGCACCTAATGTTATACCATTTAAAAGCTAAGTCAAGATAAGCCAGCTTTATGTGTCACTTAAAATCAACAGACTAAATGGTGAATATACAGATCATATTTTTAAATTACCTTTAGAATAAAATGATAATGCTTTTCCTCCCCACAGAAACCAAATTCCTTTATTTGCACAACGAAACTAGATACGAAGTCAGTTAAAAAATAAAGCTCCTTAACGTGGATAAAAAGCATGAACAAAAATGTTCTTTCATGAGGAAATGCAGAAAAAGAATTATTTTAGTTGCTTTTGTTCCTTGCTAGAATGCTAATTATGAGGGTACAATTTAATTTGGGGAAAAGACTCAAATTCCAAAGCCTGAGGAGCCCCACTCACACAGGAGGACAGGCAGATTTTAAGCTGAAGCACAACCTTTTCCTCTGCACCAAATCCGTGCAGACACTCGGTTTATGATAACTTCCTATCTCGCGCACGCATATGTCTGTGCATATGTTTTAACAGACCACTGAGGCGGTTGTCGCGTTCYCCCAGGAAAACAGACCATGTTGGAGCAGTCGTCAGGCAGGAGGCAGCCGAGCCGCCTGTGCAGGGGAGCCACGTCCTCGACATGGGCTACCCTAGTGCTCACTGTCCCGTCATGTATCCAAAATATGAATGTACATATATATGGAAGGATACGGGATCCTGATGTTCGGCAGGTGGCAATGGGATGTCCGCAGTTGTCTGCAGGCCTGAGGGTCTTTCTCGAAGCCAGCAAGGACTCCAAGAGGCACGACGGAGAGGAGCAGCCTCATTGCTTTGCGGTAAGCACAAAGGCTGGGCTAGGCATAAATACTGCTGCAGTGACCCATTCATTCAAATTGCCCGTGCTTATGCCACAGCTTGGACGAGTCAGAAAGGCTTAGCTGAAATACCCATGCTCTCCAAAGCAGAAGCGGCCAGAAGACTCCATAATTTTTACAGTCAGATCCAATTTATTTAAAATATTTTTTTTATAAGAGAGCGTAAGCATATCAACCCATATTTTCCAAGCTGAATTTACGAATGTTTATCAAAAGGAAAACTGTATATTTTAGAATCACCAAGCTTTTTTTTTTGCATCTTTTTTTCTTTCTTTTTTTCTTTTTTATTGATGGCTTTTTAATGCCCTTTTCAACTTTGGGAGAAAGGAATAAGAAGAAAATAGCTCATTTTTTTTTTAAAAAAAAAGAAGATTGATTTTTCTTAAAATAATAAAATAATATTCTCCTTTCAATTCTCCTCTTTAAAAAAGAATAAGAAAAAATCTTTCATTTAAGCAGTTGTAATCAAAAGTAGTAATAAAATCACATATTGTTTAAATATAATTTCCTTAAGCAAGTGGGTTCTTTTCATAAGTATGTAAGATATAAAGCAATCTATAAAATAATGTAGTAATTTCTCCTATCAGCCATAATGAAGAACTGTATCTATTAGATTATTTCTAATTTAGTGAGAGGCATTAAGATACCAGGGTGATCAGAGAGCTGAGACTAATGCGTAAGCAGAATATACTGCAGCTAATGGGAGGTATGGCACCTATCACAGCTGGTATTCATGCCCCACTGCAAAAGGGAGAAGAGCCTAATTACATCTTTACATTCATATCTATATATTATTTCATCAGAAGGCTACTTGGGAATGGATTAGGTTCAGCTTTGATGGCACCTAACTCATTGGACTCCACATATTTCCATCACCTCTGGGCTACTAAGGTTCGCTGTGTTGAAGAGCTGCTGTTGCAACCTGATCCTCTTTTACAGTTACATCTTATTTTGTCAGGGCAGGACCCTCTAACAATTTGATTGCAGGATCAGTTATGCCTCCAAAGTAATTTAATGAAACTTTTGCTTTCTCATTTTCACCAATGATGTAGGAAACAGTTTGAAACCAAAGTGCATTAAAATAATTTGGCTGTTCTTTGGGGTTTCGTTCCATAGAGGAAAGCAATTTCCACCAGMCTTGTCACCTTGTCAGAAGCTCTCAGGCTTGCAGAGGGTCTCGGCCATGGGGCAGACACGGGCAGGGAGCCGCCGGCTGCCTCCTGGCGGATGTGCCAACATCTGCATGGCTCTGGAAGGGAGGTAGGCRGGTGTGAATGGCCACACGGGTAATTACAGCGATTACTGGTTAAGAGGAAGAGAAAACTGAGGGTTTACGTTTATTGTCTGAGCYAAGATTGCTCTCATAAATACCTGCTTATAATTACAGGGTAGACAGAGGTGCTGATCGTTGAAGGGCTKGGGGGTTTATCTGGTTTGCAATATTTCTGCCGTTCCATCCATACCCTGGTAGAATGGAGTGACACCTCGCTGCAGYGTCCGTGCTTACACACACACACAGTTATCCAGAGGAGCAAGCACCTGCAAAATGGTATTTTACATTTTTAACTTTGCTCCCATAAAGCAGCCTGGTTGAAGGTTGGATTAGAAATTTCCAAAAGAGGAGAGACTTGGTGTCACTAAGTCACCCTGGATTCCATCTACCTTAAAGGAAAATGAAAGCGGTTGGATGCTCATGGTATTTATAGTCTGTTTGGTTGCCAAATTAAAAAAGTGCAGAGTAAATATAGAATGAAATAATTAATGGTCCCTGGAGAAAGCAAGTATGGTTAGGTTTCCAAATTCAGATTTGCTTCAGAAAGTAAATCAAGTCTAAAATTTATGTTTTGTATTGTGTCCAGAAACATGGACAAGGGAATTTACTATTTTTTCCCTTAAATTGTGTCAAAACATCTGTGGATAAATGTATCTAAAGATTTGTTTATACAAAATTTGTTTGTATTAAAATACCCTAGATTGCATAGCTCAAATATGTGTGTGCACAGCTATTGCTTACTTCTACGTTAGTAAAAGTAATATAATTTTATAAAGACACATAGAGGATATAGACTTCTGCAAACAAAATTTTTGACACATATAAGCACTCCTGTCTCTTAGATAGCTTTGAAAACTGTGCATTTCTCATATATAAGTACTTAGCATAGATATAATAAGAAAAGTAACAGACTACTGCTGTAATAAAGCACCGCAGTACAACATTTTAAACGGAGAAATGCAAAGCAGCAAAATGTTATTACTCAGCTTAGGACTTTCTTTTGTCATTTTGATGACTCCTGCTCCTGTCTAAAGTTTCACGGAATAGCTCTGAATTGTAACAGTCTCAACTTTTAAGTTCCCTTCAAAGATTTCTAACACTACAGTGCTCCCCAGATTTACCAGCCATCCTAGGATGCTTTTCCCGTTCTCTTTCTTTTTCTTTCTTTTTCTTTTTTTTTTTTTTTTTTTTAATGTTACAGGTTATCCTCCACCTAATAAACCAATCTCTTCAGTGATATATTCTTGCATGGAAAACCATGGAGACATCAATAAAGATCATGAATTGAGGAAATTTGAACTGCATCATACTTTCTTCAATCTTGGTTAAAAACAGCATGGGAATATTTGGGAGGTGAGAATTGAGGAGAAATATATGTCCAATTGATAATCTTCTTGTAAAATATTGCTTCTCACTTTCAGTGTAAAAGTACACTGCTTTATTGGAGTAATCAAAGAATTTGTTCTATGCTTCCAAGTTCCAGGCTATCCTTTTGACCTTGTCCCTTCAATTCTGCAAAAATATGGAGAAAATTGGCAGAAGGTTTAATGGTTGAAGCCATCTGAACATTTATGTCTCAGACGCAACATCTGAGCAAAGTCATTAGCAAAAGGATTTTTCAAGTAAAAATTATTCTCAATACAAAGAGCAGAGCTAGCAAAGAAAACTTTCTCATTTTGGCTATTCTTTTCCACGTAACTGTGATGACATACCAAAACAAATTTTTTATATATATATAATTTCTAATAGGAAGATGAATTGATGATCTGCATTACAAACACAGGGCAGCACTGTTAGAGGACAATTTTAAGAAGACAGAAAGTATTATGAAACCTCCACAGTTAATAACAACCTTCCTTAACAGCAATTATACCTTTCAAGTTGCAACATAGCCCGTTTTACACATCAGGGTATTGTAAGAGGAAGTAAAGTGTCATGGTTTTCAAAAAGGCCTAAGGATATTCCACTTGGAAAGATAATCCAAATTGTGACTAAACCTCTTAACTATCTTTGAAAGTCTCACCACTAATGTGTAATATTTCTGGAGACTTTGCATTTTAAATTTATAAACCCACCTTACGATCTTTTCTCATCACAGAAATGTTATTTTTTTTCCTTTTAAAAGAAGAAATAAAAAGAGCTCTCAATTGTATTTTTTTCCCTCTTGCTCTGTTTTAATGTAACTTAGAATTAATTCTTTATGTTGAACCAGCTCATGTTCCAGGTAAGTTTTAGCTCCAGAAGAAGAAACCTCCATCGCTACAATCATAGAGAAATCCATATTTTCCTTTAAATCATTGCTATTCATTCCGACATTCTGTTCCCAAGAGTTTTCTACCCTTTACTTAAAGTCAACCATCCTAAAATGATTATTGCAAATTCCTTCAGTGCTTCTGACTTCCAGAATAAAATTGGGCTCCCCTGATGATGGAATAAGATAAGACATGTGAGATAGCAGATTCTGAGTATATACTGTAAAACTCTCCAGATACCTTCTTAGCCCTCTTTGTTCATCCTATTTGTTAAACTTTCCCTTTTGCCCTTCAGATTTGCTCGGCAAAGCCCCGAAGTGTCACATCTATTCTTTAAAGTGTTGATTTTTGTCTCTAAAGCTTTTCTTTTTAATAATGTTCATTATCTCTCACCACAGCCACTGCRGGCGAGCAGTCAGCAGATCACTACAAGTGTCTGAGATAGGTACAACTACAGTTTGAAGACTCAGTTCGAAGCGCTTAATCACATGCTTAAATCCTGTTGAAGTCAAGCATTTTTGCTTCAGTTTAACAGTTTTTCAGKTTTTTTTTCTAGTGTCGAACTAATCTTTCAAATTAACAAAAATGCTAGTCTTTTTTATCATACAGTATCTTTACCATACCTCTTATATTCAAGCTATAATTTTCAGAGATATACAAAGGGCACCAGACTGACACCATAGTCCTCAGAGAATCACAGATTGTCAGCAAATTATAATAGTTAATGCCACATGCACTTAAGTAATATCATTATCTARGTTATATTATTTTCTTATAAAAATTACTGCTGTCAAATCCTCCATGATTCACTTTGTAAGTAACTTTGAAAGCCTTCTAYGAATTCCAAGCCACCTTCTCGARTGCTTGCATTTTCTTCACTTGGCACATAGCTCTTCAAATGTTCCTGTAAATGGAAAGCAAGTAKGCCAAATGCTTAATTTGGTTGGCTAGGTGTTTCACAGGGTATTTTTTCCCTCAGTGCCATCAACCATAGAAGTATCTCAAGTATAAATAATGAGTGGTTTACAAAAGACAGTTAGACATTAGAAAGCACTTGCTCTAAGATTAAAAGAAATTCAACTCGAAAACAGCACAGGACAATAACAGCAAATTCATGCAAAAATAAAAATAAATAATTGCAGRCAACATTTTAAATAGCAATTGAGATTGCAAGTACTTTTTCTGAGTGTGTATTTCATCAATATATTTTGTCTTCACTTATACAGTGTGTATTGTAATTATTATTCCAATTATTAATTTATTGCAAAGGTTCTAGCTCCTTTTGAGGGTTGAGTAAAACAAAAACTAGTTCTACATCTTATGGAAGAGCTGACATAGGATTGTGACATAGGATTGTGATATAGGACGTTTGTGACATTATGTCACAAACTATGTTAAGCACATTTTCTCTTGCTCTCACAGTCATTAAACCTCTCCCCTTTCTTCCCTACATTTTGAATATTCTGTTCTTCATGATCTTGACATGCTCATCCTACATCAATGATTTAATATGGACCTAGTAAAACAACTGTTGAGAAGTTGTAAGCAAAGTCAAAATGTTCAAATCAAAATAGATCCATGGACATAGCCCTCATGTAGGGGTATTGGTGATGTATCGGTTTATCCTACCCTTTTACTTTCTTTGTCCATCCTCCACATCCTCCCTTCAGTAAAAGCCATGCTGTTACCATCTAATGGGAGTTCATACTCAATTTTTGTACTTTCCTGAAAAATGGAGTGTTTCATAATAGTTAAGTTTTCCCTACCATACATTGATTCTGATTTTGTACAGCATGCTAGTGAGAATAACCAATCAATATCCTTTTCTGACTGCACTTTAATACATTCATAAATAAAGGGTTATGCCTTCTTCTGATGTGCATGAACTTATTTAATTTATATCAACTCAAGCATCTGGGAAAAATCATGAACGATTACTCGGGCATGTACAGAGATGGTAGGGGAGAAACTGCACAGGTATTGCTTTCCTACATGCTTCAACAGTTGAAGAGTTGTACAGTGATTAAATACATTGAAGTTGCAAAGATATGGTTGCCTTCATAAGGCCTTCATGATTATACATCGGATTAAAGAGGGGAAAAAAAYAGTCCCTTTGGATCCAAGTAACTAGCCATTCACATCCAGGTCTGTATTAGTATCAAAGAAGCATAGGCCTGAGTGGATTCTTCAAATTCTGCTTTTCCATTTGAAAAATCTCTCTGTCTTCCCCTCCAGTCTCCAGGCAGGAGCATACGCTGCTGTGAACATCCTACACCAAGGGCAGTGATAGACCAACAGTATTTCGAGTCCAATGATTTGCCAGTTTAGTGAACTGAAAATAGGCAATATGCACAATATTTGGGGTGGTAACGCTAACACACACACAAAAAAGGAAAGAAATATTTCATACATACATTAGGTTAATCCTTCCACCAAAGGGTGTCTTGTTTTTCTGTAAAGTTACAAGAAATGACACCGGAACACAGTGCCATGCCTGAAAAATAATGAGAAAAAGGACACACTTTGCAAGAAAAAGTTATGAGAAGCAATATATGAGAAAAATGTGAAAGCTGGGGAAGTTCTTACTATAGAATATCAATCTCTCTAACCATCTCCGCTGACAGTTTCTCCTCTTTGTTATGTTTCTGAGTTAAACCTGTTCTGCATGTCATGGAAGAATAAATGTTACGCTGAAGCTACCTATGATCAGAACATAAAACTCACTGCCACAGAACAGCTAAATTATAATAATTAGGTGGACCATTCYRTTTGTCCCGATTTGGGATTTTTGGCATCCTCTTGAATCTTACTTCATGTTTTAAATTTTTGGAAATCATTAAATAGACTTTTCTGAATACTTACAGAATCATAGAATCATAGAATGCTTAAGGTTGGAAGGGGCCTCTAGAGGTCATCTAGTCCAACCCCCTGCACACGCAGGGTCCCCTAGAGCATGTGGCACAGGGTGGTGTCCAGGCGGGTTTGGAAGATCTCCAGAGAAGGAGACTCCACCACCTCTCTGGGCAGCCTGTTCCAGGGCTCTGTCACCCTCACTGTTAAGAAATTCTTCCTCAAGTTCCTGTGGAACTTTTGGTGCCTCAATTTGCGGCCGTTTCCTCTAGTTCTATCACTAGCCACCACTGAGAAGAGGCCAACCCCTCCTCCTCACTCCCTGTCTTGAGATATTTATATACATTRATCAGSTCCCCTCTCAGYCYTCTCTTCTCCAGGCTGAAGAGGCCCAGCTCTCTCAGCCTTTGCTCATAGGGCAGATGTTCCAGRCCCCTAATCATCTTTGTGGCCCTGCGCTGGACTCTCTCCAGCAGCTCCACGTCCCTCCTGCACTGGGGAGCCCAGAACTGCACACAGTACTCGAGGTGCGGCCTCACCAGGGTTGAGTAGAGGGGCAGAATCACCTCCCTCKACCTGCTGGAGACGCTCTGCTTAATGCACCCCAGGATCCCATTGGCCKYCTTGGCCACGAGGGCACACTGCTGCCTCATGGTCAACTTGTCRTCCATCACTTATGCCCCTTCATTTYTGCTACTTATTCAACAAACCAATAATCTTACACGTGCTCATTCCTGAAGCCGAGATCTCTACAAAAAGGCAGGCAATGGGTCATATGAAGCACATTTTGCTGGTGATAGGATGCTATCATTCTTACTGCCTTGCAGTGACACTCTTGTGAAAATGTTGCAATTGGACAAGTTGGGATGATCTCCCTGGTCATGGATTTATTAAAACTTGGAGCATTTTAAAATACTTAAAATWTTGCTGCCTACAGTAAAAGTTTTATTCAAACGTAATTAACTGTAAAATCCCAATATAACTTCCTTAAAAAAGTCACTTTGACAATTTGTACTTTCTATGCTCATGCATAATAATTCCCTTAACTAGATAAGAGTTTATATTAAAATCATGCTCTAATACTGTAGGCAGCAATATTTTAAGTTTTAAATAATGTTTTAGATCTCAACTACTAGTACAGAATTCTCAGTTTCAAAAAATTGTGTTTATTTGTATGCAGCAGGTTTCAGTTCTCGTGTATCTAAGAACATAAAGACCAGAAAGCATTTTAGTATCAGTATTAATGGGTGTGATGACTATCATTTTTATTTAAAGAAAAACATCTGATACTTGAAGTTAAAAATAAGAAAGCTATAGCTGGTGAAGAATATATATTTTTGTTATATTTTCCATCCAAAGAGGTTAAGCCTTCACTACTTACTTTAATTATCAATGTCTTCCACATAATTTAAAATTTTAAGTGGTCTGCAAAGTAGGTTTGTTTTTCAAACATGAATAAATAATGGGAAAGAGGTAGAACAAGAAAYTTTAACTGAATTTATGTTATATTATGAAATAAGAAAATAATGAAGTTATTTTAGGGAAGACTAGCTGAGTTTAGTTGGTTAGTTGACACTGTTTAAAAAGTCCTATCAATCCATCCTCATGGATGACTTCTTTGGGAATGGAAATACAGCCGTATATTAAAAATAATTCTGTATATTTGAAATGTTAAACAAGGTCACATTACAAATAAAAAGCATTTAAGTTCTAATAAAATATTATAAATCTAAGATATTATTAAAGAATAAAAAGGTCATGGTAAGAAGCACTGTCTTCCAGAGAGCTGGTCATAGACCAAAATTGAGTATACACATATTATGGCATCTTTGCTGATCCCTGATGACAAAATATATTATTAAGAGTGATTAAAAATGCCTATTTTAATGAAAGTCATATTTTTGAAAATRCTTGCGTGCATTTTATACCACATTAATCAGGGACCTGATGTGTACAGGATGTAAAGGAATAGCGCTGAACCATGCACCATTGATTTGGGGAAGAAAAACAGGTTTCCAAGCTTGAAAATGTCTCTCTCAGCCAGCAGGTTGAGGCTTAAAAATAACTCCTTATTGCTCCCATCAACTCCACCTTATGTAATTCACACATGAATATAGGCAAAATATAAAAGTGGTTTTTTTTTTCTAAATCTCGTYGAAGCTGCTGAATGCAAATGCTGATGCTAAAACTTTGCCAATCTCCTGACATTAAGTGGGACTGCAAAGAAGAACAAAGAAATGTAAATGGGAATGTTATTTTGGCTTCATTTACTAGAGCGCGTTAGAAGCGTTATGGGATTTTTCCTTCCACCTGCTTTGAAGTCCTGGCTTTTGCTGGAAAGGTGCCTCGCGCGCGGGGATCGTCCTCCCCTCGGCGCGGCCCCCGCGCTGCGTCAGCACCGCACGCCCCGCACGCTTTGGAAGGTGCTTCCTGCAATTAAGTCCACCTTGTCGCATTACAGGCCAACGTGTTCGGGCTTCTTTCGCGTGCATTTGGGAAATAACAGCTTYTGGAGTCAACCGCGTGAAGCAGCCTGCGCTACGAAAACAAACTGCAATGAGGGCTGGTTCTCATAACTCGCTTACAAGCAACAAATTCCCTTGGTGCTGTGGTATTTTTAACAGAAAGTAATGAACATTAATTTCCTTTGTTTTGTATCAGAACTAACATGTTTACAATAATGTTTATATTTATATTGTATAGCTCATGCGTGCACATACACAGAGGACAGGAGTCAGCAGACCAAAACCAGGTACCTATTCTCATTTTAGGCATCCCTGGGTGCCCTGCTGGCCCCTGGCCACCCACCTGTGAGGGCTCTCGTCCCTCTTGGGGTCTCTGACATATCCTGGGATGTATTTTATCCTTGTGAAAAATGTCGCGGACACCCCAGGGCACTAGATATGTATATTTGGGAGCTGGTGCCTTCTCAGTGTTTCCACAAGGGAAGTACCACGTTAGGGATAGAATCACTAACGGTTCATACCAAGAGACAACAGCCGATCAATAGGTGAAAAACTATGTATAAATGTCAGCTATTTTTTGTCATAGGAAGCTATAATGCAGATCTTATAGCTCGGCATAAGGTCTACCAAGTCTTGCCATCAGGCTAAATCCCCAGGTACTCCAGGGCAGCTATGGCTCCTACCTAACACGGTGTAAGTGCATACATCAAACTGCTCCCACTGGCATCTGAAGGGGCAGGAAATGTGGGCTTCTTTTTGCTGGAAATTAGGACCATCATCTTGGCCTGCACTCACAGCCAGCAACAGAAAGCTACCAGCCAGCTTGGGCAGCAAATGCAGCATTGAAACCTACTTACAGCTCCCTCACAGGGCTTTGAGGGGGTAATTTGTCTGCCTCAGGAAGGAAAAAATACTATGTATAATATGTATGTAAACATTATATATATATTATACATATGCACGTACATATAATAAAAAAATAATTCAAATTAATCCTCTGTACCATCTTGTGCCCTCCTCGAATTCCCTTTCCATTAGGCTCTGTAGTTTCTGCTAAGCTACGCACTCTCAAAACACTGCTATTCCTTCTCTGCTGCTCTGACTTCTTATTTTCCCCAGCGTCACTCAGCCGTACTGTGCTTTGCTGCATCCTTACACAACATGTTATGGGCCTATATTTCTGCTTTGTTAAAAGGACTATCCCACTGCAAGGCAAAAAGAGCCCAAACTCATCTCTGGCAGGAAAACATGATTACCTTTGCTGCTTCTAGTGGTCATTAGGACGAGCTGAAACTATTACTGTAAATGGGCTTCCAACTACAAAGTTTTATGGGGAATGGCTGCATTTCTTGGAGGGAAAAATTGCAGCGGGAGTCTTTCAGTTCACAGCCACTTTCTTGATTTTTAAAATATTAGAAGAAGGCTTTCGTATTTCTGGGGAAGTTTCATTTAAAATGCCTGTGAAAGGCACGTTTTCATGTTCATTAAAGCAAGCCTTGAAACACTGACTAATGGGAATGCTTAATATTAGGATCACCCTTTGGGGGACAGATTTACACTGTGATGCAAAGCACTTGGGCATTTTGAAGATTTTCACAAGCACAGCACCGAAAGCTGCAGAATCTCAGCATCTGTGAAAACCTGACTCCAATTTGTACTGCAGAGCTCACTTAAAAACAGGCTCCTTTATTAAGGAAAGAAAAACAGATTCTGACCATTTCATGTTAAACTTACATTAGAGGAATCTGGAAATTGCACCAAGACAGTGAAAAGAAAAGGAGAAGGATGCAGAGAAAATACAGAGGAYGATAGAGCAGTAATAGCATTAAAGAAACAAATTGACAGGTTTAAACCTAAATGTTCTGTGCAACGTTACTCCTGTTTGTTCTGTTGCTTTTGTGGTCTTATTCCCACACGTGCTCGTGTAGAAGAGGAATGCATTGAACCCTTTYGATCCATTCACTTTTAATAATGCAAGTAATTTCCTCAGGTGGGCACCGAACAGTTACAATTACGGTTTATTTTGCTGGAGAAATTCTTTTAAGACACTAATGGTAAAGGACATGGGATAAGCAATAAAAGCAGAGCACATCTCCCCAGCCCGATACCAGCAGCTCTGCAGAGGACCCATAGCCCAGAGAATGATATTTTTATGGGTTGGCTCAAATAGCCTCCAACTGAAGGTGATGAAAAATAATAAAAGTATTATAAATAAAATAAAAGCATTCAAACAGTGAGGCCACATAGGTAGCACTGTTCTCCTTCCCAAGACACATTTAAGCCCTGGCTTGCCTTTTAAAGTTGTCTTAAGGCTGGCAAAAAGTACAAGAAGTKCCTTATGTGCAGCCCGAACCCTTTCAGGGTTCACTTTTCATCTCCTAGCCCTCCATAGTTCCTTAAAAGGCACCAAACTCACATCACATGCAATGATTAGGCTATTTAAGAGACTTTTCCTTGACTCYCTTTTTTGTTTAATGCTGAAAAACTGCTTAAATGGCAAATTGTGTATGATGGGTATGGGCTGCAGACAAGACAAGCACTCCCAACACTCCTCCAGACATTTTCTTTTGGCCGCCTCATGGCAGCCCATCTCTTCAGAAAGTCCTCTTTTCTTTYTATTAATCAACTTATTCCAACATGAAAAGTGCTTAAAACTCCAGGCATTTCACTCCTGAAGCAGGTCTTCACTAGTTTCTCTGCTTACTTTTATACTTACTTAGAGGTTCTATTTTTCCAAATAATTTGTTTTCACAAACCTACTAACAGAAAAGGCATCCTAATACAGCAAGTGAATTTCAGGGAAGACTGGATAAATTAGCATTTTACTCTGAGGAAATATGAATGTAGGGAGAATAATTTATATATAYAAGTGGTTCATAGGAGGCCAGTTTATCTCTTCACTGTTATTCAGTCTTGGTTTGGCTGAGCTTCCCAAGCATAAAGGAAATAATTTTGCCCTTACTAAAGGCCACAAGCTTTGTACTGGCAGCACCAGATCTTAGGACTTATCTGGGTTTGTCTTAGCCTATTTTTGGCTGTAGAATGGAAATTATTTTATTTGTATAAAAAGAAAAAGGGCCAGAAAGCAGCCATCTCATGCCATCCGTCCTAGAAAATTTGCCTGTGTTTTCATCATTAAACCTTTTCATYCAGGAATTGAATGACTTTTATACAAAACATTCAACTGAATATAGCAAAACTGAGATGGATTTCCTAAAAGAAATGAAATATTAATTTATAAGAATAGTCCTAGCTGAAATAGTTGGGTTTTTTTTTCCGTGTACCTAAATATCCTTTCCCTGTTTCAGAAGGAGAAGTTTTCTGAGGAAATTTTCTTATATTTTCCTTTCCTTTTTTATTAGACTAAGTGATGCTGTTGAGGGGAAAGACCACAGACAAGCTTTTGGGCATACCAGCCCTTCTTAGATCTAAAAGAAAAGCAGGTAACCCAAGGTTGAGAATAATTACATTAATTGCTTAGGCAATTTGAACRAAAATGATGGTTGTTACCAGCAGAGCAAAGGGAGATGTCAGCGAGAGGGGCAGCAGTAACTGCAGCAGGTCTGGTGGGACAGAGGGGTCAGAGAGAGGTGCAGGCTGGAAAAAAACTCTGAGATGCAGCAGTATCTCGATGATTGTTCATGTCAAGTGTTAGTTATGAGCATCCCCTTTTTTGTMGTTATTCCTTGAGGATCAGGACTGAGAGATCAATCTTCCTCTCTTAAAGAGCCTTCTGCTGCTGGTAGCTGGCACATCTTTCCTTCAGAAATTACTCACACGTTCACACTTGTGGCTCTCCCGTGGTGCCCACAGGATCCCCTTGGGGTGCAAGTGCAGGAAGTGCCACTTCTGATACTCTTGTTGAGAGAGATAAGGAATAATGGGRAAAGTGTGCTAGAAGCTTTGCATATTTTCATCCAGTTCAGGCTGGTGTCACTCGGTGGATATTTGCTTCTGAAGACGAGTTTACACAGGGTTGTTTAGAAACTGAGAGGATGGGAGAGCTGCTTCTGGGGAGAGTCAAGGCAGGATCTCTCACCAAAGCTTGCGAGGGTTGCACAGTTTTCTGTAAAGGCTGCAGCATAGTGAGAAGGGTGGGGTCATATTGGTGGGAAAGCTCCTGTTTCCTCCTATTTCCATATAGCARGAGCACTTCCAGCAACTACCAGTTCTCTAAAGGTAAGGCTGATATTGCCCCATATACAAGGCAGATTGCATTCCTTAAGTTTAGTCAAAGAGTGACTATTAGTCACAGTATTAGTGCAGGGATTTCCCTAGGATAGCCAAAGGCAGCACAAGCTCATGTTGGGTCTCATGAAAAGAAATGTTTCTGTTCAAACATTACTGTGAAATAAAAAAATCACTCTGTCCCACTCTGTTTTAAGGTTGTTGAAAATGGGTTTTCATTTTGAATGGAGAACAGGAGACTTTCTCCTTGAAAACWGTTAAAACACATCTCTGTTGACAGTGTTTTGTTTTGTCCTCATATTTGTGAGTTTTTAAATCAAGGAGTTCAAAGCCTATGCTTTTCCGATAGCATAAAAAATCAAAAATCTTTGTCAGAAACTGTTAACAGAYCTGTCACTAACATATATGCAATCATCATCACACGCTATATTTAATCAGGATGGATGCAAGAGTAAGAGCTGTTTCCATATGAGTTTCAGGCTAAATTACATTTTTGATTGAGCTACTTCGGTGGCAAATCTCCGTAAGTCATTTATTACCTGCTGCGTTATCATTTTTAGAAAAGCAAGAGCCGCATTCAGGTATTGTTACAGCTCTCTTCCCGAGAGGCTTTGTACATATTCACTGCACAGTGGACACCACTAAGTTGTTTTATGATGGAGGAACATTTAAATAGAACCTATTTAAAGTATTATGGTAACTGTTACTCTTTTTAATAAATAGTTTGCTCGACTATACTTCTCTGTAAGTACCACGCAAATATATAGGGCTTTTTTTTCTTAGCCTTTCAAGGAGTCTATTCAGAGCTCAAAACTATTTATCTGTCTTAGCTGAGAAGTAAGAAATCTGCTGAAATGAGTAGAAAGAAGATTGGATTACAAGTCTCTTTCTAAAAGAGCCAAGTATGTATATATGGAAAAGTGTTTAAACAAGTTGAACTTTAATATAAAGTAAGCAGTATCAGTACATTTACCATATAAATATACTGCTAAACCCATTCTTTGGTGAATGCTTACAGATTGAAAAAGATCCGTATCAAGTTAATGAACTCTACTCTGCTGACGTCCAGAAAAGAATATAAAATAGGAGAATTTACATATATTATTTCAAACTACTTATTAGATAGATAGACTTATCTACAATATATATATTAGGCACAAATTACATTAAAATAACATTTACAAAACTGCAAAGGAAAAGTTTCAGGAGTTAGAAAGTGGGAAAAATAAAAGAATCAAGGTTGCCTGTGTAACCTCAGCTCACCCTTTCTGCTTACACAGTATTTTAGTTAAAATGATCTTATGACACAGCAGATGTGGGAAGTCAATACCAAAGAGCAATGCTGGGAAGTTAGGAGAAAAATGACGCAAGTACAAACTGGTGTCACCCACCCATAAACTGGCACAAATACGAGGCTGTGGTACAGTCCTAAAGGAAGCAGAAAATCCTGCTGCTTCATTAAATAGAAGACCTGAAAATCTAGAATTTGTGTTTTGTAATTCCCAAAGAGCAATTTAACGAACTTCATTCTAACCTGCTTACTGTCACATATGATTCATTGCCATAATCTAGGTTGAATAAAACCAAAAATGCCAGAATTATGGTGATAAATCAGTGCCTAAAACACAGGAGACTTAGAAACACAGGGGCTTCAAAGATTTGATAAATTCTCTTTGAAAAGCAGGGCTACTAATTTGCTGAGATGGAAAGCTAATGTGACTGAGCAAAAGGGCCTTAAATTAGCAGGAAAGAATAAGGTGTTCAGCAAGGAGACAGAAAGAAGCAGGGGGAAAAGCAGCCAGTACACAAGAAAATCAGCAAGAAAGATGTATCAGTAGAAAGGAGAACAGAGAGCACCAAACTGGGATTTAGAAGGCAGGTAATTTAGGATGTTACTGGAGAAAGGCAGGGGAGATAAAAGCAAAATGGAGTGAAATAAAATAAAAGAAGTATACACAAGGCTGYAACATATCTCTGCTCCAGCAAATTGAGATGTTCTGTTTGAAAAAGTAGTATAAAACCAGAAAAATTTTCCATGGAATTAAATTAAATTACACAGAGCACAAAGAGTTCTTGCRTTCAGGAGGTGGTTACTTGTATGCAGCACAGGGAAAGCCAAGGTCCTGGGAAGGGGATTCTGTACAAACAAAGCGTGCTAAAGAGGGAGAGTCTCTTAAAAAAAATCACGACAGAATTAAAGGAAAGACAACATTTTCTTTTAAACACTTACCTCATGTCTGCTAAGGATGTCATCTACTGCTGAATCTACCCCCAAAGTCCTTGAGTGGATTCAGCTGCAAGTAATTTCAATCAATTCATCAAAAGACTCAGGGTATTGCAGAACATTCAGAGGAGAAGAAACAAAAAAGTATTTTCTTTTTTTAGACCTAGAGTATGTAAATCTACTAAACTTCCCACTGAAGATACGAGAATTAAATGAGACAGCATCTACACACACACACCCCAAAAGAATATTTTCAATAGAGAAACACAACCCTGGCACACACAGTTGAAAACTGACAAATCATTTGATGATTTTTAAAAAAAWTATTATTTCTTTTAATGTGTTCCTCAGACTACTTTGATGACAAATCATTTATCTTAAATAATGGAGATTTGATGAAAAGCATTCTATTAAGAACATATTCTAAGTACTCTTTAAAGAAAGGCTGCAGTATTAAAAATACCCACAATATCACATGGAARCACCACTGTCATAAAATCGGCAGATTGACTGATACTCCAAAGTGAAAACCTGGTTTCAAACAGAAASGCCACTTTGAGCAATGTGATGCACTGATTACAAATTCACTTTTCATGCAGTTCCTGAACAAGTCTTGCTTCTAGAGAAAACACTTTAAGCAGTTGAAAAAAAAAAAAAAAAGATATTTCTAAATTTGAATGAAGAAGGATCTTTTGCTGAAATAATACMTGAACTTTGCTTTGCTTTCCCTGTTAGTGATTAAAATTTTGAGACATTATTTAGAAGCAGAGGACCACATACACCGAATTAACAACTTATTTTTAATGATGCTTTAAATCCAGGGCTCAWTAATAGATTGCCATATCTATAATTGGTACAAGCAAACTCTCTTCACAGAATTTAGAGTTTGAGTATGTTCTGAAATAGAAAGAAATTCTTTATACAGTCCTGCCATCTGYGAGATGCCTAAGTAAAACTTGAGTTACATATGTCTTCAAGACAGCCAAATCATCAAAAATCTGTCCTTCGTAAAGACAAGGTTTTCTTAAAAGATCAAATTGTAGTTTTGTTTCACTCCCATATCTAAATAGCTTTTTTAAAGAATTGAAATATTTTCCATCTACAAACAATTCCCAATAGACATCCATGTTTATTCCTCTGAAAATAAATATTCATTCCAGTCTATGAAGCCTTGCTAAAAACAACTTGCAAACTGAGACGTCCTTGGCTCTCTCTGAATTGTGCTCACTTTTTCTCTCTTCTTTCCAATCAGACACACTCTGCATTTCCAAGCTGATGCTAGCCATTAACAATTTTGAATTACATCTCTTTGTTTTTTTTTGTGACAGAATTTTCCTTTTAAATGTCCCTGCACAGTCACCTGGACACAGCCATGTGTGAACTCAGGAAAAACRGTGACCTCTAGCAGTTTTTCCTTACCACGACCTCCTTAATTGCCTATAATGGGAGACACCAGTTAGTTAACAGGCACAATCTCTTTCCCCTCTTCAACTTTTGAGGTCTTATTTCAGAGCAGACAAGAGGCCAGTTCAGACAGTTCATTTACATTTCCAGATCACTGACACTCAAACATATTAAATACTTTTAAAAACACGCAGCTGTCTGACATCCCACCTAGCTGACCATGAAAAAYAGTACTGCGTGGTGCTGCTTGTCTGTAACGACTCTGCAGAACTGACAGAGCRATCGCTGTTTGATGTATCTCTCATGTGTCTCACTCAGCAAACCCAGTCCATTAATAAAGGAAGATTAATAATGTTCTTGCTGGTAGGGGGTCATGCTCTGATAATGTTTCTGATAAAACAAGGACATATTCCTCTGACTACATGGCTCCATCTCAGCTCGCGTTTTGACCAAAATCCAAGCGCTGGCAGCGYGCGTTTCATCTGCTCCCACTCTCCTACCAGTTCTCCTTATTGCTGCCTATTCCCTTGCATATATTAGGCTGAGCTTTCTCAAGAACAGGCTGTAGTGCAGCAGAATATTTACCAAGTTTTTACTGTAAAAGGGCCTCCTACGTGGAGAGTCACACATCAGAAGACTAAAAATAGTGGGAAACGACCTTATGTGAATTGGTCTAGGCCTTGGGTACCTGGAACAGGAATAACTTTAGTCTAGCCTCCAGAATATCACTGGCTTAMGTGACCTCTACTTTTTTCTTTCTTTCTCTCTTTTTGAAGAGGAGGAAGTGCTACATTTATAGGGAGATTCAATAGTTATTCCTTCTTCTTAGGCCTGAAGATCTGATACTTAGTACATCACATCTTCCTGAAGTTTGTGTCATTGAAGAATTCACTTTATTTCTTGAGCTGTAGAACTGAGAAGAAAAAAGTATAGACAAATCCTACTGGGGTTTTGTTTTTGTTTTTTCCTTCCCACTGAAATTGCCTATTCAAGAAATTTGGGTATATTGCCTGGCTTTTGCATCTGAAGGCTTGATGTGTGGTTTTATAGAAATGGTAGCTTCTCAGTTCCCAGATCCACTCCCTGTGTGGATTAAGACTTCTATATTTCCTTAAGCTACTAATAACTTGGCAACATTTCTTATATGTATAAATATACTCAAAGCAGCTATAAGCAATGAACTGAACGAGACTTTCTTATTATTTGTTTTCAGCAAAATTTCCTGTCACATTCTAATCTGTTACATTTCCTTTCCTGGATCAGGGACATGATTTATTACAATGAAGAATATTTTGATTTACATTGCATTTATTATTAGGTAGGCATGCAAGAAATAAATATTCTAACTCTTTCACTAACTTTTATTTAACGTCCTTGAGCTTTTCTACTCCTTTTTGGTTGTGGTATTAAGTATTAATTAAATATTAAATATACTTGTTAGCATCAGGCAAAGTCAAAAGTTCAAATTTATGACTCATATTTTTCAGTAGATATAAATATTTGATGCCTACCATAGATTTCTAACAGAAATTAACAACAGCAATAAAAGTTACCATGAGGAGCCCAGGCCTGATAGCGTAGCTTTTGTAAACCTTGTTTCCATCACAGATTCAAAGACTATAATAAAACCCTAAAAAACACYGAAAACCTTGCAAACATTCCCTTTCCAAGTTATCTTCAAAGTCACAGTAGASACACTATTATTTCAGTGTCCATTTTGAAGCAAAAAGCTCATCAGTTTTGCCAGGACTTTGGTTCTGATAACCAATTTGTTATTAGTGAAGGATTGCTTAAATGTTTCAAAAAAGAAACATCGCATAAGATAGTAGGTCAGATTCTAACGATTTCACTGCAGCTTGCAGGCAAAATAATCACAAATTTAATGCAAAGAAATAATTGGTACAAAAGCAAAGTTAATGACTAAGAAGCAGCAAAGCTCATTGGTGACTCTAGCCCTCAAAATTCTGTGCTTATATTCTGGAGAAAATTCATTTAATTTGCAAGCAAAAGAGGAAGAGAATTTGGCCGTTTTAATATATTTGGTTCTTATATATCCACACCTTTTAGTAACACGCTTATCTTTTAAGGACCATTATTTCAAGTATGTCAACACTGACATTTTTATAAATTGAGAGTAAGTTTAGAATCCTAGAATCCTATACAACTCTTGAAATATTAATTTCTGAATATTCTCCTTTCCCACTGAACCTTGGAGTACAAAGGATTCTTATTAGGATCTTGTATTTTATGATRGTGCCAAGGCTGCAAAGAGAAAATTTAATGGCAAAATTTGAAAAGACATGAAYGTTTTCCTACTAATATTTCCTCAGAGGCAAAATGTACAGAGTAGAGACCATTTGCCTTGCGAAAATACAGAAATTTAAGTATTGACTGACCTCCCATCATTGATTGGTGCTATCAAATGTATAGATTATCAGATGTTCTTTATTGTCCACATTGTTCATTATTAWCCAAAGAGAGATCAGAGTGAGAAAACAAGGAGGAAGATATCAGGCATATATCGCAGTTGGCCTAGTTATGGCCTATGCATTAATCCGGAAAAAATACAGATTCATAGGCTTCACTAAACGTATGTCAAAGTATTCATTTTATAGAGGTAACAGCAAGATAATTATAAGCAAAGCAGCAGCATGGAGTCCTTTTGCTCAAAGGCAGATTTTAGACATACTCTCTCTCTCTATGCAAAACCCGTTGGCCAGGATCAAATTCCTTTTTCGAGTGGATCAAGGGACCTGTGACTCTAAGATGCCAACATAGGTTGGAAGGTGCATTTCAGCGCTAATGAGCTAGCCATGCACAAACTCAGTTCATGGTCAGTTTACATATTCAGAATAGCAGTGACTAAGAAGCTGTTGTATCCTACCTACCCATCAGAACCACCTTCCACCCCATAGATGAAAGTCAGACAGTACTCCTATTAAGTTTCAGTGCAAGGCAGAAAGGTTTAGATAAGCCACTATCTTGCCTCATCTGACTGCCACAGACCACAGCTTTGCTCTACTCTAATAACTGAAAAAGAGTATACAGACTTCTTCGTCTTTATCACAGAAAGCATTATTATGGTTGTGTAAAAGGTGACCATGAGGCCATGGGATAAATGACTCACTAATCTCTTAACAAAAGATTTATATTCCAACCACATTTATGAGTAATGTATTTTGAGTCATTTGTTAGAAGTGTGAAAAATGACAGGAACTGACTAATTAAAATAAGAAACACAACACTGAAAGCACTCTAGCAGTTCCCATTAATAAAGATCTTGCATAAAATTGCAGGTAGCCACAGGGGCCACAGTAGAAAGAGTACATAAACATAGCAGTGTGTTTAAAAAATGGAAAATATTTCTCATGTTGGGAATAAAGCATAAAATAAGCCTCTGACAGATGCTTAACAAGAAAAGAAAATACTCTAAGAATGGCAAATATTAGTATCTTGTCACTGAGCTCTCCTTCAAAGAGAGGACAAAGTAATATAGAATGCTGATAACTTGCATTGTTTGCCCCTTATCAAATAATAATTGTGGGTCACGTTGGTTTGGCTTCATAACAAACATTACTAAATTGCATTATTACGATTTACAAATTCAGTGTATTACAACAAAGGTATCATCCCAGTGATGCGACTCAAAGTCAAGTGAATCATAGTGAATTATCAAGTGAATGAAAATTTCCTTGTGACAGAACCTAATCTACCCTAATCTGGAGGACACATCTGCAAACCACAGCGTGCTACAGTAATGCAAGCAGTACAAGCAACAGGCTGTAAGGAACTCAGATCTCACAGAGTGAAGATTGCCTCACCAAAATTGCCGCAGTGTTTGCAATTCCCTCTCCCCAGGTCTGTGTTGCTACACAGGCTTGCCTGCCTAAGCACTCACTGGTTTCAAGAGCCACCTTGGACTGGTGCTTGACCACACCTGCAGTCAACTTTCACACCTTCGGTGCAGACGTGCCAACAGAGTTGCATGAAGCATGGCACACATTAAAAAATCAGCTATGCTGACAGAGCTTTAAAAAATAAGCAAAATGTTTTGCTTTTCAAATAAAGCCTGAGAAAGCATATGTTTATTATTTACCAGTGACTGAGTAGACTGAAACACTGTGGAGGAAGAAGTACTTTTTGAACCAAAAAATGACCTTGGGACAACAACAGACGGGGACGGTTGATCACAAGCAGAATRTTTCTAACTTCCACATCAGTAAAAGTTCTTCTTAGACAAGAAWGAATAATATTCAGAGGAACTTTGATCTGTTTATGTAAAGGACAGTCTGATATTCCTGCYGGAGAGAGCAGAATAGGTAACTTGATGACCCCTTGCATCTCAATGCAGCTAGAGCTAAAATAAACCTACATAAAWGGCATTATAGAGACCATACATTTAAAAGTACCACAAACAAAAGTGAACTGTTAATGAGTTTATGCAATAAAATATTGTACAGAGATGTGCTTTAAGTACTGTATAATTCAGGATGAGGTGGCACTTCCATTATGAAATCCCCACATCCAGCTTCAGAATGAAAAGCTTTAGCACATTTTGTGCCAACCAGACAAAACTCTTCTTTTTTTCCCTTTGCTTGAAATACCAGGCCTAGCTGTTTCTGAGATATGCAGGTGCAATATTATCCACAGTTTTGCTTGGTTTATGTTCACATAATCCCCAAATAAATGCTCTTCCAAGAAAATTTTGTCTCTGATTGTGTCATTCATGAAGAAGTAACTGTGTGTGCTAGAAAACGTTGAATTAAAACATCTGATTTTCACTAAGACTGCTTAATGTGGCTACCATTTTGCTACAATTCATTATTCTGATCAAACTATTTCAGTGCACTAAGTAATAGTTTCAAGAAGCAGATCCCTTGGAAACTAGCTGAAACTGAACAAACTGTTAATTTATTTAGTTGAATCTTTTCACAGTGCATTACTCATGAGTGTTGCAGAGGGTGTGAGGCTTAAAAATATATGTATTTCAAGTGTTGACTAATCTTTAGCACAGTTTCAGCCCAAAGTTTATACCAGCAGTAATCTGGAATCATATAATTATGTGCCCAAACCCAACTTCATAAGTATATAACATTTGTCAGCAGAGCCAAAAGAAGCAGGAAAGTGTCTAAAAGTTCTGTTCCACTGGCTCCTAAAAACTGGATCTCTTACTGCATTTTCTWCTATGCTGCTGCTTCTCTCCTTCTGGTTAGCAGTCCTGAGAAAATTAGAATTCTGGACTACAAATTTATTTCTTTTTAGAACTTTTCATGAGCTGCATGAATTCCAGTGGGAAGGTTAAACACCAAAATCTCCCTATTTAACAGAAAATTGCWTTCAACTGTCCTTTGGAAAAGGTGGTCAAGATGTCTTCCCATACCTTTGGATAAATAGAAGCTCTGCTTCTGTAACTGAAAAATAAACTTTACTGCATAGATAAAAATGATTGTATTAGCAACCAAAACCTGGCTTAAAAACTTCAATTCCTCTTCCTTCAAAGAATTCATAGCTTCTTCTGAAGGAAAGATTTAGTCTCACCAAAGAATGCTCCTATTTGGGGGGCATTTTTGAAAAYGTTGCTCATAATATTTCCATTATTCTTCAGACAAATTCCTACGTGAAATAATTGAGTCATCTCATGCTTGGGTCTCCCAGTCTGCGTTTTGTAATATTTTAAAGCAAATATGTATTAAAGAAAAGGTTCACTAAGCCATTTCCTTGGTAACATAATTCCTAATGAATCCTTTCATATAATCATGCACATCTCTATAAATATATCCCGAGCAATAAACTATGATTGAAATTAAGTAAAATACACTCTTAAGGTTGATTTAATCTCTTTTACCAAATACCCATTAAAATGAAAATTCTCTCACAGGATGCTCAACTCAAAATGAGGAACATGATAATAAACATTGGGTAATAAAAAATAAATTAAAAATCAAAGCTTTATGATATATTTTCCTATCAAAACCAAAGTGGCAAATTGAAAACAATAATGATACTCATGCATAGTTACAGTTCCAACAAAACATCTCGGAATTTGATTTACAATTAGCAGCATCTTGAAAATGAGCCATCATTTTACATTTAAAACWGCTGCCACTCAATCCATCAAGTATTAAAATCTTGATGTTGATTAATTACGTTCTCTCACGCTGTTTCTCTCRGCAAGGCTTCACAGCAACCAAAGCTGTATTATTTAGTATGCTACYAGAATGCTAGTAGGTTTTATGCCTCCCTCGTGACCAATTCAGTCACTACCACTGTCTTCACAAGCAGCACAGTGAYTTCAGAAATTTTAGTTTCCTCACTGGGATTTGATGCACCCCTTTGATGCAAGCTATTTCATACCTTTATCCTTTAACTCACAGCAACAACTAAGTATGAGTTTCTCTTTGGAAATACACACTRTTTCTTAGATGAGATGAAATGCATTAGTTTTGCTTTACAGAAGACTATATAAAATACGTTTGAAATGGAATATTTAGATGCTAAGAAAAATTTTAAATACAATAAAACAAGACATTTAAGGATAAGAAAAAATATTATTCCATTCTAAACAATTATTTATTCATTTGAATAAAAACAATAAATATTCAAAATAGTAAGCTGAAAGAGTATGTATTACTCAAGGTCTTAGTCAATTTGTGACAAATCTAGCTTGCACATTATATTGCCAKGGATCAATTAATACAAAATAAAGAGTGAAAGGGACCAGTAACAGCTTTGAAAAGAAGTTCTGCTTTTTAATTTTTTTTGGGGTGGGAAGTGGAGGTGGGGGGCGGGGTGGAGCTAGTCTGTTCCTACCCCTAAAGGACTTTGGACCTCATGGTCAGGGATGAGATGGTCAGATCTTTAGTGCTTCGAACACGGCCCTTATAAAAGCACCTTCATCGGTATGATCATGATCATACTGAATAGCTGTGACTAAACACACATGAAAACAGCTTTCGAGTTTCAATCAGCTGCACTCTCTTGTTCCAAGGGACGAGGCCTGTCATTACACAGAAATATTGTGCTGCTGCAGCACGACCTCCACAGCAGCAGTGCCTTATTACGCTTTCCCTCTTCCCAGGAGCACCTTCTCACGCATAATTGCTTCCACACGGATTCGAGGAGTTGAAGCTCCAGCTGTTCCAGTTGTTCCCTCCAGCCTGCCCAGCTCTGCGCGACCACAGAAATCTTTAAACTTTCTTTTGGAAAGAAACAAAAGGAAGGTGACTGCCATTTGCTGAAAGAAAGTAAAACTTGCCATAGGACATATGTATTATAGACACTCCATTTAATCTCTGGCCTAACACCCTGCTTTTTTTTAAAAAAAAAAAAAAAAAAAAAAAAGAGAGACTTGGGAGTAAGGTTGGTGGAGAGACAAGGAGTTAGAAGAAAAGCAGGGATGGAATTGAATAAAATCCAAACCCATCTTTATTTGTTTCTATGCAAAGAATGCGGCAGCATCCTATTTGTGGGTCTTGGTGGCATCTGAGGAGCCCAGACTACATCTACATGTGTCTACACTGACCTGGGGAGATATGCTCAGCAATTACAAGGAGAATGGAGCAAATGAGGAGTTTTCAAACACTTCCAAGATATAAACGAGATGAGGAAAAAATAAAAAGAAAAGAAAAGTAGCAGTGGGTGCTCTTACAAGTCAGCATAAAACAGAATCAAGTTTGGGGTTTTTTTTATGAATGAATACAGTCAGAATAACGGATGAGAGAAAAAAATAGCATTGAAATGAACCACGAAAGCCTAAAACTTGGGAAGCTGGCGTTCCTTTCCCACCCACACATCCCACTCAGCCAAAAAAATACTCTCCAAATTATATACTGATGACACAGGAATGAAAGCCACCTAATCATCATTATGGCTCCCTGTCATAAGATAAAAAAGTTCCTATATGGCATAGCCTGCCACTGTTTCAAGATATCTATCAAGGACTTTAATAAAGTAGATGATGACAAATATATTAAATGCCATCTTATCCCCAGAAATTAGTGTTTCTGCTTTTCTGCTCATTTCTCACTGTACAGTTTCATTGCTTTTTTCCCTCTTTGGCATCTGTTTTTTTCATCTGTCTTGTTAGCTGTTTAATTTTGCTGAAAATAAAGATTTTTCTCCTTCTTAATAAATAAAAAAGTCAACATTTGCTACTCACTCCATTTCCTTAAATCTCATCATTCTTTTCCCTTTTTCTACTGTTTTATCATAACATTACTTCTTCTTAAACTCTTTCTTTATAAGTAATATTTTAAGCCTGAGGATTTTTCAGAACCCATTACCTCTCGTAATGGCAGGTAGGGGGTTCATTACTTTGTCCCTCCCAGTTATACTATCTGGTCTCAAGGACCATAGTGACTTTTTAATTGCAAAACTTCTCCAGCCCTTCAGGAGCTGATGAGTGGAGGGGGCTGCTTTTTCTTTGCACTGAATCAGAGTACACTTAGCAYCAGCCTGACCTGGAGTTTGAACTGTATCATTAGGTGGAATTGAACCTTCCTATAAAGCATGTAAAACTTTACAGTGACATCTAATGTAATGGACTCCTCAAAACCTCTTCTTGGCTTGTGCTAAGAAGGTTACTCATTTCGCCTCAGACTTTCATTCTTTGACAGTGTTCTTTCTGAAAACTCCAGAAAATCTGTATAAATTTTATGCAGAAATTTTATTACAGAATTCGTTGTAGCACTGGCAATTACACTTTGGCATATTTAACCCCAACAGGCTTGTTTGTTTTTGTTCTGAAATCTGAATTATCTTTTATCTCAAATAATGTAGAAAAATATCTTTTCCATCAATATGCATATACTTTTAAAGGTCTCTGAAATAAATCTTTAAAATGTTACTAATAAAAAGAAAAAAAGAAAAAAAAGTTGTGGTATTCTGAATAAGAATACTCAATCTGTCTAACTTTGGATTATTTCATTAGCCTCTCATCCCTGGCAGGAGCTGCTCTTTCAAAATAGAATATATGATTTATTTCAGGAAAAATTTCTGCTTCCTTCTTCATAAAGCCTTGCTGGTGCCTCCTTCCACACGTGTTGCCGTCTCGGAAGGGTTTCTGTCTGAGAAATGCACTTTTCTTTCCTAGCTTTCCTTTCTTCGGGGGGCTGCTGTGATGAACAGCCAGCTGACCTGCAGCAGCCAGACTGTGTTTCAGTTCTTCTAGGTCTTTTATCTGTTGCCCAACATGTCGCATACTATGGAARAAGTAACCTGCTCCAGCACTGTTGGCTGGAAGAGGTAGTGAGGAGCATGAGGAKAGGCTCTAACACTAACCCCTGAACTCCGAAGAAGAACAGAGTGCTTTTTGGAGGATATTATTTTATCCAGCAGTTCTTGCTGAAAGCATATGTGAGGGCAGATGAGGAAGGTGGTTCCCATATTCATTGCATTAGTCGGATGAAACTCAATCTTTTCTCAAGGAGGGCACCTGCAAGGCCTTGCTCTGCTGTAGCAGAGCTTTCTCAGACAAGGAGGGCTGGAAAGCAGGGGCCAGGTGSTGGCTTTACTGTATGAATCAGCAGGGTCACCAACCTGAACTTCCARTTGTACGGAGTTGGTTTCTGTCAAATTTGATCAATGAATCTGGAATATAAGGAACTGCTCTGTTTCTTTTTATAAGCACGTATCATCTGAACGATGTATTTTCTTGATTTTAGTCTACATTATTTTTATCTGTGAAGGACAGTTCAATGCTTTTTTTTTTTTTTTGGACCAAGGGTGGGGAGTGGGGAAGAGGCAGTACAAGACTTTTCACCCTAAAATTGCTCATAGATGAACAAAACGTGACTTCATTACCTGTCCCTGTCCTGCTATCAGTCAGAACAAACAGCATCATTAATGCATTTTTTGAGCTAGAGAAATTAGCAAGATAGGCTATTAAAGTCCTCCTAGGAGGGTTTGGGTCTTGCACCCTTTTCTGTGGAGGAGACTCCACAGCCTCTCTGGGCAGCCTGTTCCAGGGCTCTGTCACCTTCACAGGAAAGAAGTTCTTCCTCACATGGAGATGGAACTGCCTGKGTTTCAATTTGTACCCATTTTACATATTATAAATCAAACCAAGATCTGAAAATTATTTGAGATTTTTTTCCAGCTGTTTGTAATTGCTTCTGCAAGCTAAAATCAATGATACACAAATGATTTTTTTAAGCAAATTTAAAATATAATTTCAGCCATTAACTTCAGGTTGCCCTTACAATCTTTCTCTGTGTCTTCTTCCTTCCTTAATTCTGGCTCCGTATTCATTGAGACATTATTGATTCATTGAGATACTGATAATAATATTTGTTCAGATTAAGCACACTAAGTACTGCTTTCTCACAGTCAAATAGGATTGCCGCCYGTTTCTTGTTGATGCTTGCTGTCTCCCTGCAAACCTGTATTTCCAGCTGTGAAATAACGAACAACTAATCCTCAGCCCTTTCCTCTTTCCTTGAATATCTCAGAGATTTTGTTGGTGAAAATTGAATATATTGGCTGCATTTGGAGGATCTCACCTTATTTCAGATTCAAATTACGGTGGACAGTTGTAATATCAAATATAAGTATGGAGGGGAGAGGAAGGGAACTAATGAGGAGGGGGGAGAGATTTGTTGTAAAACGAAATTAACATTAAATAATCTTTTAATCTATTTAAATAATCTTTTTTAATCTATAATCTATTAAATAATCTTTTAATATTAATTATTTTTATATATATAAATTTTAATATTAAATAATCTTTAAATAATAAACCTTTTCAGATAAAGAGAAAATCTTCCACATTCACATTAACACAGAAACACCTCTGTCTAGCTTGAAAAGTATTYTGATCTCATTCTTGCACATATTTACCCTGTTTCTCCTGAGGTTTCAGAGTGGCAGGTCCAAGATTTCTTCAGAGATGACTAGAGGAATTTCACTACATCACCTGTGTGATATGGTGAAATTATGTATCTTCCCATGTATTGCCCTCACACCCCTATTTCCCAATAATACAATCTCAAATTTTGAAACGCGGCATCCTTTTATATCTATGAGTGGGAAAATCAACTGYTTTTTTCCATCTCTTGCATAAATGGGTCCCCATTAATTTGGAGTTGGGCCTGTGCTGAGTGTCTGTCCCTACAGAGGGAGCTGCAGAAATGAAATTTGTGTCAGTCAATWATAAGGATGTTTTTATCCCTTTTAAATATTGTAGTTTTTAAATAAAYGAACAAAAAAAGTCAACATGGGTCTACTTAGCTCTACAGGACACTTTAGCCGATGGAAATCTCTGACCTGCTACATCTGTAGCCTCACAAAGACATATCTGCACCTGACTTCACAAGAACAAGTTTTCTATTACCCGCTTAGAAAGACAACATTTGATATACTTTAGTTTTAAAATCCCCCACTTGCTTAACTAACACACCCTGGTTCCATGATTGAGGCAAGGCAACTGCTTTCATAAAATCCTTAGAGAATGAAAAACCTTCACTAAAGGCCTTGCCCTCAGTTTGCATTTACAAGAGAAAAGATGCCCAAATATTTTTTTKCAGCTGCATTTTAGATACATTATTTTAGTACGTAAAACTTGCCTACAAAGTGAGCAAGCTCCCTGGAAATTTTCTTTTTTCCTCATTTTAGCCGGTGCTTAAAATCTCTAGAAAAATTAGCAGAAATGGCTGCCAGTGAGAGAAGCCAGCGGATGGCATRAATAAGCTTTACTTGAAGAATTTGCAAATGAGGATAAAGTCTGTTCCTTTCAAACAAATGCCTCTTTTCTCTCTCCTGAGAGATACAGCCTTGGGCAGGGTCACCACGCTGAATCCCATGGTAGTCSAACAGACGTTGACCAGCTCTCTGTAGGTGTGAGGAGCATCATCTTGTAGCTCCAGCATGGGCAGGGAATGCCAGCCCAGGTCAGCAGCATTGCAACATCAGATCCCACAGCTCTGGGTGCAGATCAGCTCCATTTCCAGCTCCATCATCAGCMTCAGGTTGGCAAACTTCTGCCAACCACTGTAGCTCCAGTGCAACACCATTTTGCAATATTAACTATACCTGATAAGAATCCCATGAGAAAAACGTTTGCACCTGAAYGTCAGTATGGAACAGCTATTAGCAAATGTTAACTTTTGTGTGAAATCCGTAGGCATTTTCATATTTGTGAAGACTAAACTATGATATTTACCATACTTTTAGTGGCTTTTGGAGAAGTGTCGTTTTTTGTTACTATTTTTGGCAACTTACTCTGCATCCTCACATAATAAAACCTGTAAGAACATCTCAAAAATGTATTTAYTTCCTGATTTAAAAAAGCAAGCAAGAAAAGCAAGGAAAAAAGATATTTTATGGAAAAGGGAAAGCATGAGTTAGGATGTTAGCAGGACTTTGAGGGGAGGGGCTGCTACACCAATAACTGCAAGGCATTCCTAGGGCTCTAGAGAGGTGTAAGGATGAAAACAATTCCTTTTTTCTTCACATCACTTCGAAATCTACAAATATAAATGAGGATAAGGTACTTGCTTGTAGGAAGCTGGAATTTAAATAGACTAGAAGAGGCACCAATGCTATGTCATTTACATTATTACTTGTACAGCAGCTATGATCTTGTTTTTTAAATGGGAGAAGCCTCTGGGCAGATGTTACAAAGAACTCTGAAACCAAAAGCACTATTAGGCACCGGGCCAGCAGCCTGAAGCACAACTCAGCRAAGGGAGGGATCAGAGATTGATACCGCTGATAGAAGGAACAAAAGCAGAACTAACCACGCTGCATATGAGCAAACGAGTAACAAGCAGCAATATTTTCCCAGCCTGAGTTTGAAGAGAAAAATAAACAGAGAATTACAATTTAACAGTCATATTTTGATATTACTGCTATGCTCTTCTGGGGAAAAAAAAACATGCTGTATAAATCAAGGTGTAAMTGTGCTTTTTAATGCCTCGCTATTAAGGGCAAATTTTAGGGACTTGATGTCACCCAATCCTGGGACTCTATATGGTCAACCATACAGGTAACTTGACTCACACACTCACAAAGGTTTCCACAGGATTATACACATATGTTAGGAACTGCGCTCAAAAGGAGCAATGAAAATGCGACATGACTTAGCAGCATGTTGTGCCCTTAACCCARTCAATATAATTCCCCACTTAAGGGAAGAAGCCGCAGGTGAGGGGAGCCTTGTGAAGCTGGGGGAGCTGGTGAGGGTGGCGCGCTCTCCTCTGGAGATTGCAGCAACGTGGTGACACATTGCATGAAACACACATTGCGCCCACAAACCTGCTTACAAATTTGCCCGGAGCAGCTGGTAGAGTTGTTTCTCCTTCCTTTTCTCGCACGCGTGATACCATCCCCAAATTCACCTGGCAAGACCCGCTCTAAACCTGATAGGAAACCTCACAATTCAGCCTTGAGGAGAAGTTTTTGAAGTTGACATTTCTCCTAAAGCTAATGGAAATAAAATGACAGAAGGTGAAGGAAAGCTATAGTCCTCTACYTCTTCACCTATGCTGACCCCTTAGGACAAGGAAAGTACTGCAAGGCCAGGAAACTTGCTATACTGCTAGAAAACATCTATCTCACAAGCAGCCAACAAATTTTCTAAAAGAGTGCAATTATTCTTCCTTACGTAGCAGGAATACTTCAGCCAAAGCACTGTAGATCTCCATTTGAATTATTTGTTGGAGTAAATTATTGGAACAGGATCTCTGCACCATCCCTTTCCACAGCCATTTGGTCACTGCTCTCTCCTAGTTACACAGACCCTTCTAGGAGACCCTGTCCCCACAGTCCTCACAGGGGACCCACAGCCCTCTCTGCAGGGGAGAGCTCCAGGCCTGCAATGCATGCACRCATATATTGCTATTTATATTATTCATGCTATCTATATGTATTTATATTTTATGATTATTACTATTATTATTATCAAACTATTGACTAAATTGGGTAAATGCTTCAGAACAATAGTAGTGGTATGTGAATTTTTGCAACACTCACTGCAGTACCTGTCCCCACTACATGCCCATTTCAAACATTTTATCATTTTCCATCCAAAGAGAGGASAGCTTTCCTAGATTTAATTAGATATCTGCAGGGATAAGTGGGGAGGAAATCACCCCAAGCACTTGTTTTCAACATAAGGCACAGAAGTACTTTAAAAATCCTGGTCTGATTATGTTATTCAAGTCAGTTTAAATTAGCTTTCAACTAGTTTGAGAAAAAGATAGCATATCTGCATAGCTTTAAAATATGCCGTTATAGCCAAGTGTAAAAACGGCAGAACTTCTTGAAAAACTTTGTGATTACTGTGCTTTAACTGTAGTTACAAGGCGTGTTCCATCCTACATGCAAATGYGTTACATTTAGAGCAAAAAGTTCAGCAAAACTGCGCTCCGCCGTGCGGGTTCAAACGCGCCGTGGCAGGCAGCAGATGCTCTCCCAAAGCGCRCTTGGGCCTGGGCAGCAGGGAAGCCCTAACTGGATGCCCAGCCAAGTGGCATCTCCCATGTCTATTTCCAGCAATGYGAGCGCTCACACCGAAATCACGGTCATCCCCGAGGCCACATGCCCTGCTCCAGACTGAGGCTCACTCCTGTCACCCTCTTCACGCGGCCATGGTTAGGCAGATGATATTCAGCAGTCACCGCTTATTCCAAAAATGAGAGTTGTTTCATTCTCTCCTAGTGTTTGTCGTATCTCCTTTCCGTGTTTGCCTGTTGTCTCTTCTGTAACCATTTCAGATACCCTTGGGAACTAYATTTCGCTATATGTTCCAAACATTTGGGAAACAGCGATAAAGCCACTAGGCCTTCCAAGTATAAATCACAAATTAAAGGGTGTGAAAACCAAAATCATGTTCTTTTTTACACGTGTTCTCTTGAACTGAGCAAATGATAGCAAATGACTTCTATATTTGCTCTAGATAATAACTTATTCCTTGAAAGTCTAGGATTTTTTTGAGTATCAAATTGAAATTAATCCATTGAAGAGATCTCCCAAACTTTCATAGAAATTCTAATGTTCATCTGCAGCTAGGAACATGAACCACAGAAAAAAAAAAAAGTTATTTCCAGCATACCCCTGGCAATCATTCTGGGGATAGATCCACAAAAGAAATTTGGGCTAAGGAAGAACTCTGCGGGTATATTTCTGAGTTTCAACAATATCAAATAAGCCAGTTTTCATCAACCCATTTGCCATCTCTGTTTCCACCATGAGTTGTATAAAAACACACTTGATTTCAAGACTAGTGTGTTCACAGCTCTGGGGGTAGATTCATCCATCACCCCRTCTCCAATCTAGCACAGACGTACCCTATAGGAGTTCAGAAAATACTCTTATGAGACCAAATTTCTTAACACACATGCACAGGCAAAAATTAAAAAAATAATAATAATAACAACAACAAGAAAAAGATGGTCTAAAAGGCCATTTCAGAAGCATCCTTCTGCATTATTGGAAAATCAGGCTGGAGATTTCTCCATAGTTTGAAATATCTCACTCTGGGTTAGGGATTTCCAATTCCCAAGCCAACACTCCATATCCCAGTCCAGAGGATGCTCTGACAGAACTGGATTTCTCCAAGTCTGAACATTTTGTGGATGGGAAAAAGGTAAAGGAAGTGGAAACACTCTCCACCTTTTTAAAAACAACKTGGTGATTTTTTTTATGCATATTAGTGAAGCACTGGACAGCTATGTTGAATGTTTAGAGATAAAAACCTCTGAATATGTATCTAAAAGCATGCATGATTTTTTTTTTTTTGGAATATTTTAACGATTTCAGCAGTAACCCACAAAGTGCTGAGCTGAAATTGTTCAAAAGGTAACTAATACTCAAATAACCCMTGGAAACTGTATTTGTAATAGGCTGGCATCATGAAAAGAATTTCAGATAAAGGGAAACAGAKGAAGAGAAATAGCAGAGAGAGCTCAGAGGAGCTGTCAGAGTCCCCCAGGACAGTTTTAGACAGAACTAGGACAGCGTTCGCAAGACAAGTTGTTGTTATGGACACTCCGCGCTGAGCCCCTGCTCCGTGCAAAGGATGAGGAGGCAGCCGGAGAGCAACCCGGCTCCTAAGTTCTCGTCGGAATTAAATTCRCATTTAATTTTCATGCAACCTTTTGTTGCCAAATTTCAAAGCCAAGTGAAGGTCCCACCTCAGCTTAAAGTAAAGGTACCATCTTCTGCAAAGCAGCCCTTTCTGCACAGGGACGAGGGCACGTCCCAGACTCGGTGAGGTGTTTCAGGTGCAGCACGGAGTTGCGCCTGATTTCCCTATGTTTGCAGTAAGTGCCATGGGCACTTTCTCTTCCTTTTCCCTMCTTCCCAGTCTGCACGGCCCAGAGATTAGTTTGATTCATTTTGCTTAAAGATTAAAAAAGAATAACTTCAGAAGGAGTCATGGAGGAAGATGTTCCCTATGTACACTATGGAGTGTGTTGCTGGGATATTTACTGGAAGCAAAAATGCCTTTAATCTCTGAAYTAAAATAGGAGTAAAATTTCTAAAAAGTCCAGTGAGATATTAGACTAAGGACATTATCCTTGTTGTGACAAAAAAAGTGCTYAGTCTGCCATGAACCCAATGGACAATTTGTTGCTAAAATCTCTAGCACTGTTCATTGCAGTATGCTGAAAAGTTTGGCTTTGAGTTGGCACTGCAGCACTTCCCAATGCATTGGCTTTAGAAAGCGTCTCAATAAACTTGTTGGTGTCCTCACATCAGGTTCGCAGGCAACTCCACACGCATGACAGAGGTCTAGCTGGCACTTTGAGCATCCACATTTGAACAGGCAACAGCAGCGTTAAGGGACATAAYGACTTTTGTAACTGCAGCTCTTTGCCAGTTCTCCGCTGCAGGTTTACTCTGATGTGGCAAAACAAACATTTTAAATCATCTGCAGATCACATGTTATTGGCTAAGCACTCAATTTATCTAATGACTATATTGAAAACTGTGGCATCAATATACTGGCTTTCTGCCAGGGGATGGGAGTAGGAGGAAGAAAGTAAACATGCCCCTTAATACTCAGTAAGACTGAAAAGACACCATTATAAATGCACAGGGAAATGCAGAGCACTGGAAACCACCAACCAATTAAAGCCTAGATATCACCGTGTGTCTTATCTCTATCTCAATTCTTATCTTATAAAACCTTTGAATAGAAAAGGAAAGATCATTCTCAAGGCAGTAAGTGAAGTTCGACTTAGATAACTGATTATAACGTCTCCAAAGGCACCTGAGGCTCTCAGAGGTAAGGATATAATTTAGAGGCTGATAATCTACCTCTGCGTACTTCAGCTGCRGAACTCTTGACATTGCCCTAGGTGACACAGAGATACCAGGAGCGAGATAGTCACCTCACTATGGTTCACCACAAAATTTCCTTTGGAGAAGGGAGTCTTGCAGTGGCAACCTGCTATGTGGTGCAGAGCTAGGTGCAGACACCCAGCATTTCAGTAACATCAGCTTGTCAGCGTATGTTTCCAGGTGRGACTGATAAAGGGAGGTGCTAGTGCTCTCATCAAGCTAAAGAACTCCAGTGATTTAGACCAGTGTTTAGTATATTAGTTTTGGATGGAGGCTTACTGGCTAAAACCCAGGTAGATACCTATAGCAACCACAGGCACAGAACATGTTTGTACCAAAATACTCCTCATCTTTAAAATCTGGCTCGAGAATTACAGTAAATTAACATGAGGAACAGATATGTGTCAAACTGCAAGAATAATTCCCCTAAAACCTGAAACCCACTCTACACGACTGGGTTGCACCACTTAACAAGCCACTGCAGCCATCACAGATATATATGTGCTCCATGCAGGGACTGTAGGTGCTGGGCTGGTCTCCAGGTAAATCTGCAGACTTCTTAGGAGAAGTTAACACAAGGTAGGCCGACATTTTCCTGGTACTAGCGGAAAGAAAGGAGATGCAAAGATTTGTTAAAGTAATGCTGTAGATTCTGTGCATTATATTTCACTAGTCAAAGTTAACTGGCTCGTTTTAGTTAAAGAGACTATGGAGCAATAACCTTAATTTGGTTTTTTTTTTCAATATGGAGCATCAGAATGGGGTCAAACTGCTTTATTCATAACTGTATAGTAATTAATGTAAGACCATGAAAAAAGACAATTCTGTTTGTTTGTATCAACATTACAGGAAGCAATGAGGCTTTCTGATTCTAATTCCAACTACATTTAGGCTGAGTTTGAATTTGAGAGGAAGACTTGGGTTAAACCAAAGAAGTCCAAAAATCTTTGAAGCTGCTCTCATGCAAATTTRCTCACCTTGAGGAGCGAGTTTTATCAGTTCTCACAAGCCCTCTGGGTTTCTAAATGAAGATATGAACTTGGAAACACTGAAAATAGAAGGGCGTTGTGGAATCAAGGCAAAAATCTTAATGCTAAATCCAGACATTTGAATGCTTAAAAGACTGAAATGCTGTTCMAAGTTGGGCATGAAATTTTAGCTACATTCAACTATCTGCTAATTCACAGCAATGAAAGTTTACAGCTTTGGGTTTCCCAGAATATAGTAATTAAACAAAAGTATTGAGAAAAATAATGAGCCGGATTCATGGTTTTGAAAAAGAAGAATRTGCTATTTTGGAGAATCTGCGCATGTCAAAACTTTTAAACAGGAATTCATAAAATCCACATGGATTTTTATGAAACTGAAGTTTTCATGGAGAGATCTGAAGTCCCTGCTGTCTTATTGCCTCTCTCCCTATAAYGTTACTCATTTCTTCAGAGCACAGCTCCTAAACCTTGTGTGAGTTTAGTTTGGCAAGGATTAAAATAAAGTAATCCTTCTGAGTAGAGCCAAAATTTAGTGAGCTCTAAGCTGAAAATGAAACTCACTGAAACTGCTGGATTGAGCTGCATTCATCCYCCTCTAATTAAGACTGCTGCAAGCAAGTGTAGGTATTCCCAAGCTGTCCAAGACATGGGATGCAAGTAACTAGGGCTTGAGACTAACTGGAAATTAGCTGGTGCACTGGGGAGATGGGAGAGAAGGCACCCGTGAAGAGAGGGRGCTCTGATGAAAGCAGAGGAGGGACCAAGCAGGTAGAGAAGAGCAGTACCAAGGCAAACATGTGCAGGACATCCCACAGGAGGTCCTCTGGGGAAGGGGAGCAGCTCGTTCCTCCCTGTGACTGGGGAGATGCCACCTCCTACATTTCTAAGAACAGATGGAAGTGCCCCGAAGGCCAGATTGGAGTCAGGAAGGCACATGCTGCACCCCAGATGCTAGCAAGGATGAGGCTGTGAAAAGTCTGATGTTTTCATTTACTCCTATCCACCTTCTCCCAAGTATATAAATGTACTGAAAAAAAATGCAAATACGTTTTTAGTCATCTTCTCACTGCATGCATGCACGTATATAAAAATACATGCATGCGCTTATAATATTTTTAAGTAAGCCACAAAAATGGATATACCATTCTTAGGCCATTCCAGACCTTTCTGGAATTATACACAGTTTTACACACATGCACAGATTCAGACACAGCTACTGCCTGAAGAGGAGGACAGAGGCATTAGAGCTGTATACTCATAGCACATGGCTGGCCGAGCAAGGAGGAAAACAAAAAAAAGAGCTTGCTCTGGAACCCTTGTAATCAACATACAGGTCAAAAGGGGATGAAGGAAACTAAAACCTTACAAGAACTGAAGAATAAACTGGCAACATGTTCTGAAACTTCCACCTTTAATCTGTAAAAGGGAAACTTTTGGTAGACATCAGATTACACGTCCCTGGAATGAAGTGAGGATCTATAGTTTTTATGAAAGTAAAGCATCTCCCAGAGGGCATGCAGGAGAAAAGAAAAGACATTTTGAATATAATATCTCTCCCAGGAGGAATCTCTCTCCATGTCAGTTCATGACATTGCTGCAGACTTTGATGCCGCTTTGACAAATATTTTCTCTAAGGTGAGCTATGAGCTGCTCTAGTTTGACCACTTTTTCTCTTTCAGCTTACGTGGGAATGGCACTGAAATGACAACCTCTGCTTCCTCCAGTCGTTCAGAGATCACAGAATAAAGGTTGCTTATCCTTATTAAACTTATTAGCATACCACACAGTATCAGTTCAATGTGCTTTTAGTTTTGAGCTGAAAGCCAAAAAAAAAAAAAGGCAAGAAAAAGCAAGTTAGATACACATAAAAGAGAAGGTATTGGTATTTCTTAACTTTCTTTAAAGAACAATAGTTATTTTTCATTTTCTAGGTTTTAGAGTGGCCTAAGGTTTTAGAGTGGTAATTTTTCAGATGTCATTTTTAAACTTTGTCTCAAATTCTCGGTTTGAAATGAAATGTGAGAGGCAACCCGTCTCTTCACATTACTTCAAATTCTCTAAGTATTCACCTAACATGAGAACACAGTCAACATTGTGACGACCAAGGCTCCAAGACACCAGCAAGAATACCTTTCAATACCTATTCTTTACTTCAACCAGGATCCCAAGATATGCAGCAGACCTGTTTTAAAAATGTTGTGCTAAATAGCTGGTTAAAGACTGGATTGAGAAAATCACAAAACAGGTGACAACAACTGCGCTGCCTGGAGAGGTTTGTGTGCACAGCCATGGTTCAGGCCCCTCAACTCCTCTGTAATGCCTTAGCTTAGGACAAGAGATTATTCCCTTGTTTAGCCAACTCAGTTTTCACTTCTCATGGCCTACCATCTCCATCTCCTCCACTTTCCTCCTACCATTCAACTCCTGCCATTCCTTCAGGCATAATGCAGTGACGATCTACACAGCAGTGTCAGAGAATGCTTTATTTCCTTGCTCCTCTCTGCTTAGCAAGGAATAATTCCTGTATTTTTGTGACTGCATGTTGGGCTTTTTCCATGGAAGGATTGCAAGTATTCAAGGCTCCATCTGAGCTGTAAAAGTTTCCTCTATAAGTTGCCCTGAAAACCTACATGTGTATTCATGCATTCCTCTATTTTTACACTTCCCAAGACATAAAAACACATGCTTTCAGTCTTACTGGAGACTTAAAGTCTTTTTTTTTTTTTTTCCCACTGATACAGGACTATGGGTTCTGGACTCTGCATGGTAGAATTTTAAAGTCATGATGTTTCACCTATAGCAAAAGCTGTCAGTTGTTAAGGTTGAAACATGCTCACTTAGATCTTAAACAGYAGCTGCTATATAAATTCATGTTTGTAGCACATTAAATGCCACCAGTGGAAAGGAAAGATACCCCACTCCTGCACTCAGTGTTTTTTTAGCATAGTTCCTGTGTAAGAAATTAAAAAGAAGTTATGAGACACTTCTCCAAAATAGTCTACTAATAATATTCAGATTTATCACAACCTCACATGAGTGGATATTAGGATCTTTTTCTTTCCGTTCAAAAAGGTAAGAGAAGGTRCACGTGGAGAAGGTAGAAAACTTAATAACAAAGTTATAAGTTTTCCAGCATAATTTAAAAAAAGCATTTGACTTGGAACAGCACTGCCTCCTCAAGCACTGCCTCCTCAAGAGACTTTTTCTTGACTAACTTTTTTGCCAAACCTCTATTCACACAGAARTGCAAGAAAACATTTTGAGTTCAAGCCTTGTTTCCTCAAGATTATCCTTTGTGTATTCAATCTGAGGGCCAAGATTTTGATGTTCTCCAATTCTCCAGAGGAGCAAACAGCATAATGATGCTAACAGTCACCTCTAAAAAACCCCCTTCGTTCTTTTCTCCACAATGAAGTGTCAGCCTTCACAGAGCATTTCTAAGAACTATCGAAGTAAAGGCCACCAAACAAGAATGACAGTTTCTCCCGGTGTTACAGTGTTACGTTATATATATATGTGTGTATATATATATGTACATATATGTATGTGTGTGTATATATATATATACACAAATTAGTGTGCTTTTATGAGGTTTTATCCCATTCAYGAAGGACAATTACATAGATTTGCATCTGGTATGTCAAGTGAAAATTTGAAGGCAGAGATATCAGTGTGGAGCAAACCAGGTGTATTAATGACACAGTGACTGATGATAATCTGTCTTGTGATAAGATGTTTAAATAACAATAACCAATCAGACAGTCATTTAATGAAGGATGCTAAGGACAAAACTGATATTCCACATCACTTGTGRAGCAGTTAACAGAGTAATAGGTCTTCAAATAAATGGTAATGCAATTTTGGACTATTTTCATTGTAACAAGATGGACAAGGCTTTGAATGATTATGAATACCAGATTTTAAGCAGYTTAATGAGTAATATAGGACCAGTTTGTTTACTGATGAAATGTCATATTTTGATGCACTTATGAATACATTGATTTAGCCATATATAGAACTGACCAGTTACTTCTTTGGGGAGAAAAAAAAGTGAGTGAGCAWTGGAGGGATCGACAGTGGGACCAGTTGGAAAATTTTAGATTTCTTCCTCTGTAAAGCAGCTATTCACCAAAAACTGAACTGATGCACTGAATTCAACACTACTGTCAGACTAATGAGGAGGGAGGCAGGGAAAACAAGCTTAAAAGTTATCCAGGAGAGAGGGCTTCATGATGTCCAAGGATACCCCACCTCCCAGTCCSCGGACACAGGCAGTGATCAAGGAACATGCACTTAAAGTGAATGTTGTGTGGCCTTTTCTCCTGCCAGAGTAAAGAGCAAGGCATCGGTGACTCACATTTTAGAGGGTGTGCCAAGGGTTCATCTTTCATCTTTCTGTAAGGTTGCAAATTGATCAGTTTTTGATCAGCATTGCTGTGGCCATTGTAATGTATTGTTTTATTAGCGAATCGTTATCCCAAGCATTTCTAATGTCTCTCTCATAATCTGTTCCTGTTGCACCCCAAAGAGTTGATTCTGAAAGGGAAATTGCMGAGAAAAACCTTTATGCTCTACTCTTGTCACTTCTTTTGGACTCTGCTTGGTTTGATCCAGCAAGAAACTTCCACACTCATTAGTTCTAGGTGCTGAACACTGTACTTCAGTGCAAAAAACAAACCTTGAGCTTTGAGCCTATGTTTAGGCTCCCATGTAAGCCATACTAAGACAGAAAAAAAAAAAGAGGGTTTTTATATATATTTTGGACATATTACAGAAGTGAGCAAAGCTCTAATGTTTATTCACCCCTTTTTGWATTTTGAATGCATTTTGAATGGCTGCTGACTCTAAACTACTGTCTGTGTTCTTCCTGATTCACAAGTTTTAAATATTGCATTCCCAAAACCTTGCCCTTGTGAGACGAGCAGTATTGCCTCACTCCATTGTTTTGCAATCACACCCACAGCATTTATTAAACAGGAAAGATATTTTTGAACCAGATAGTACAATTACTTTCAAAATTCCAACAGTAACAYGATCTCTTTATATTTTATTGTTTTATTTTGGACAAACAAGCATGCAGATGATCAAAACATAAGAYGAGCCCACAGTCCTAAAGGATTCCATCAAAGATATCTATGAGTTTTATGCCTGGTGCATCGTATCCATGGTGCTTGGATGATCTGCTTAATTATATCAAGCACATGCCAGACCTTTCTTACTCCGGTACACTTTTTAAGTGCAGAGTTTGAAAGGTGAAACCCTAAATCTGTTTTGAAATAATTATAACTACAAAAATATGTTAATGTAATCATAAGGTGAGKGATAATCAAAACATGACCCAGAATGCTGACAAGGTATTTTTTTCATTCTAATTACTCAAGAATGGCTAAAGGGATTTTCTTTAAAAACTTTACACAAAAGCGGAGGAAGTTTTCACCTCAAGAAGATTAGTCAAGATCACATCAAGCCTTTAGATGTTGTAAGAGATAAAAATAATTGCTACCAGAGAACAACTGTTAATCATTGCTATGAAAAGCGCTCGTCTGACATCTTTGAAAACTGAAACTATCTGCTTACCCTTAAGAAATGCACAACAGGGCAGGAGCACTGTAAAATTCAGCTCTCTTCACAATCATTATGACTAATTTGGATGGAGAAGGATTATCCTGCGCTTGCATTTGTAAAAGTCTGAGATGCGCAGATTTTCACAAAAACGTAAAGTAAAAATATTGCACTTACAGCTGTTCATGTTAAATATGTCTAACTATCTATTTATTTAGGAAGGGGAACATAATACAGATACACCCACTTCCGTGCACATAAGCAATGGTACATTATGACTAACCCCAGCTTTACTTGTTCTTTGAACAGCTCATTGAACCTTTACATATCGATTTCTTCATTTCCAATTGCATTTTTTCCTTGCAGATTGGTATACAGAAAATTCTTTTACTTTTTCAAATGYATATTTTTAAAAGAATTTCCATGCATACTACATAGTCATTTGGAAGAGGAGGGAAAGAGAAGGCAGAAGAGGGCTTTGAGAGGTTTCCTACCTGAGGACTTGCATAGTTTTATTTTTTTACTAAGTATTTCTTCTATTTAASTTTTTAACTATTTTATTTTAAATTATAATAAATCTAATAAGACTTCCCTWCCCTAAACTTGCTTAAATTTTTAATTGTATTTATCTCTGTGAAGGACAGGATGGAGGCAAGTCAGCAAAAAGTACTTAAAGACAGCTATATGTAGATTCTTTCTCAGGACTAAAGATAGTAACTAGCTACATTTTCTTTTCATTATGGGAAGGTTATGTCCAGGGCTACCCAGGAAGACTGTGAAAGTAAAAGGTTGCTCAAGAGCCTCCTGTCAATGTACAAGTCAAATCACTGCCAAGTGCTCCGTGCTGTCATGCATCAGTGGCCCTTGGGCACTTGCCTGGGGAGGAACAAAGGAGATGCCCGTGTCGCATGTGAAATATCTGGCAGTAATTCCAAATCAGAGCATGATGTCTGCTGGTGACAGCAGACAAAACCAATAGCTGCTGGCTCGGTTGCTGAGGCAGCCCCAGCTCTGCAGCCAAAAGCCAATTTTGTCAAGATCCAAGATGAGTATATTAAGTAGATACACTAGCTTAGCTTGCGGATTTGCTTTAGTTCAGCTGGCATAAAAACTGGCCTGGGAACAGCAGATCACTGCTGGAAAAGCCTCTTGTCGTATGAACTGTAAATGTGCACTAAGCTATTAAAAAATCCACTTTTAAGGCTAGCGGTGACCCTTTGATACTAGAGCTCATTGCAAGCAAACGGGAGCTTTCCCACCCTTCTCCAGCAGCGTCTGATCCCATCCTTCCCCTAGCGACCCTTCCTCTTTTCCTCTCTGCTCACTTGGGTGGCAATCGACCTCATGAAAGCCAGATGTGGAAACCTGTGGCAAAACAGACTCACCTTCCAGGCCGCTATAGGAAACCTTTTAAAGGCTTAGCAGCTGGCTGGAGACTCCTCTGGTGGAGGCTGCACTTTCATCTGTACAGATGAATATAAGCCTCAAGTATGCAAACATCTACAGTGAACAGGTTTTGTATTGCTGCTGAGGGACATCGGGGGACCTCCTCGCACTCCCACATAAAGATCCTCCATCTGAGGGATTTACGACATTCTGCAGAAATTATACTCAGTTGAGAAGACTGAAACATCCTTTTCTTAAATCTTTTTCTTCTACTACAGCAGTGTCAAAGGCAAATGAGAGGTTCTTTAACACACAAGGCTCTCCTTCTGACACCCCAACGAGCTTTTAAGAAAATCCTCCCTCAGTCCTCATTTAATGCATTTTACATCAACTGCTTTAGTGGCTTGCACTCTGGTCATTAGAAGTACTTCTGATTTCTTTCCCATTCGGCTTCATGCTGTAGGATTTTCTCAGCCAGGCAGGCTCTGTGGCAGCAGCTGCATCTCTCCATTAGACTTGATTTTGAAACCTGTAAGCACGTGGCCTCAGAACTAAACTAGAAAGAAATCACGGGAAATATCTTGCATCATTGCATCTTGCAAGAGCTCCTGTTTTTAATTTCACATCTACAAAGAAATGAGAAAATGCCATTTGTGCTGTTCAAAGGCTTGACACTGCAGACATGGGTACCTGAGAGGTTCATCATCAAATATTCTGCGTGCTCAGGAGGAGGGAAGGATTCCCTTGTAAAGAAAATTTGAAATTATATAACACACAAGAAGAAGGAATGCTTAGAGCTTGGATAAAAGACACTGATCCACATCTTGTTTATAACAGCACAAGAGGAGCCATCCATACTCCCATCCATCAAACAGCATTAATTTAAGAACATTTCAGTTTCAACATTACAACTCCTGATTTCCATTTATAATTTTTAACAAGGAAAAGGACACAAACCTCCCAATTATGAAATGTCGTTCATGGGAAAAAAATCCTGTAACACCGCTTGGATAAGTTTCACAGTAAGGTGTTTTTTTGTTTTCTTTTAATTTTGCTCAGGAATTTAATAGTTTCTCACCATCCCTACCTAATAACAAAAATCTCTTTGCCATAATTACAGGTTTATTGTGTCCCTAATGAAACAACCAGTGAAACAACCTATGCAGAATTTGACATCGCCTAATGATTTGCAGCCTTATCATCTCAAGTGAAACCCAAGTAAGCAGTAAATTCAATGTTTATGAAATCTGGGATGTGTCACATGCCATTAAATGACACTGTTCACTCTAATTTTGTTTTATCTTTATTTTTCTTAGCAATAGCAGATGCGAAGCATAAAGCTGAGCTCCCCATCCTCACGCTGCAAATTCCTGCTGATTACAGGTGGAAAAGAAGTGAAAGAAAAACTAATATGTACTAGTCTGTGCCTATGGCATCTTTATCTGTAAATCACCACAACCTTACTTCATTCTGTTCAACTACTCAGTTTATAGCAAGTTATTTTGTACACTTTGTGAACATAAGCTTCTTTTCTCTCTCACTCTCTCATTTGTCTATTGGCCACTTTTTTCACTTCATGAAGTTAGACCATTATGATAGTTTTGAGCTTCTTGGTAGTAAGCAGAAGAAAACCTAATATACCTTTCTATGCTGGGAAACCGAGGAGACAGAGATGCAGCAGCAGGATGTAAAACAGCCACTTTAGGGCTCTGCCTCCCTGTTTGTGCTAGATGCATGCTAGCAAAAGACTTCATACAAACAAGTGATGAGCTCATGCTATAGATTACACCTAAACCCCAGAATGTTTCCAACTAAAACTCACTYGAAAAAGGGTTGCTTTTGGGAAAACACTGTTCACACAGCAGCGATTACTACAAGGAGGCAAAGCAAACAGAAGGGAAAGCATATGCAACTGCGCCTTGGCCTCTCCCTGGTGTCTGTGAGAAACTAAACCAACTGGTTGCACCAAGGTCTAAGTCACTCAGCTGTAGGACACCCACAGCTGCTGCAACATCGTGCCAGTTGGTAACAACTGTGGGAAAACTTGCCTAGCAGAGGCTGAAATTTCAGTCTTGCACAACAAAGTAAGGTGGAAGAAAACTCCAGTCAATGGCTAATTCTACACTAATATAGAAGCAACTGCATTTCCTCACAAAATGTGCAGTCAGAGCGGATGTGCAGTCCAAGGCTCACATACCAGCACTGGTAGCAGGTCAATTTTACCTTTAATTTTAAAGCATTTAGGATTTGCTTTATAATGTAACAGTGATGAGAGGAGCTCCACCAACTATAAAGCAGAAAAGACTAAATTACTTCTTTTAAAAATGTCAAACAAATGGAAATTGTTCAGATCATATTTGGTCTACATTATAYCAGCACAATGAAACTACAGGTTACTTGTAGCAGCACTAACCAGTGGAAGCCTATATGAAAATAAATTAACTTTTATGATTACCTGCWATTTCTATATGGCTATGTAGCTACCAACTGAGACTCAACGTTGTAATATGTTCCTTAAAGTAAGGGTTTGCAGCTCAGGTTTTTAAGAAGTGAGAATATACTCGTGTGTGTGTTTGTGTGTATATATAGACATACATACATCTCTACATATTTTTAAATGGAGTAAAAGCCAGTGCAATGACAAATCCCTGTGGACTTAGGTTTCTCATCGGTACATTTTCTGTACTGAGAGACAGATCTGTTCTCTGCTGTTGGACCTACATAGTATTGTAATCACTAAGAAGATGACTTATATATAGCAATAAACACACTACATGCACAATTCCTATATTCATTGTGCACCAAGTAAACAAACCCTGAAGAAACACTTCTGTCAACGCGCAGTTACACTGCAACATTTAATTTTGTCTAATTTAAATATTGCTAAAGAAATGAAACTGCTTCCATAGCTGCTTTGTGACAAGTTTTCTTCTTAAGCTGATGGCTTGAATGAGGCATAAAAGCCTCCTCCACTGCCACCACCTCACAACAAAACAGCAGAAACAAAAAAGGCATGAATGGGCATACAAACAGCCAGAGGAAATCCCTAGCTGGAGCCACTTCCTTTTCAAAGAGTATTTGTTGTGGGTTATTGGCCCTTTTCTAGACCTAAGAGATACATAAAGGTAATTGTCACAGGACATGAGGAATTTAATGAATAAATCCTCCATACTTTGAAGTGATTATGTTCCCCATATTGTGAGTAGTATTTTGTAACCACACKGTAATGAAATACTTTAAAGGATATGTTGCAATGCTTTTAGAACTCATTTTAATATAGTTTATTTACAAGCTTTAGCAATTACAAAACAAATGTAAACTGTTATGCATATGTTATAACAAGGGAGAAGTTATTTTGCTCSCTGGGAGAGGAATGAGGAAAAAAGATTTGKWTTTTTTTTAACTTTGTTTCCCTAATACAGCAAGATCTACCAGAACAGAAGTATTTAATGGCCCTATTAGCTCAACCACCTAAGACCAGAATCTATATTAATTACATTCATTATACTTAATTGAACATAATCATCTAACCTAACAATTCCTTGTGCACTAATTAATAAAACAGCATGTCTCCTCAATCAGAAATACATTAATTTATTTCTTTTCAAGATAAGATAGTTAGGGAACAGATAAAATCCATAACTTTTACCATTACTATATTTGGATAGRCAGTTAAGAACTTTTTTAATTACTGTGATTGTTCAGGGCAATCTTTTGAGCAAAGCTGAAGTTTCCTGCAAATTTTGCCTAATAGGCTGCTTCGCTTTGTTTTGTTTTCCTACTCTGTGACATAGGAGGAGATGGCAAAAATCAGGTCATATTCATAAAAAATATTGCAAGAAATAGCAGAACAGAAGTTTAAATAGTGCCATCCATGCTAGGAGTGATCTKCGATAACTCKGCATTTTTATATAKTKGCTTTACAATATGTTTTTCCTCAASCAGACAAATAGTAATGCCCTTATTTGCCAGAACAGAAGCCTGGAAAGATGAGGTGAAAAATACGCTAAGAACTTTCTTTTCTGACATGGTGCTTATAGGATCTCATAAACGAATGACTTGGGCTGAACCTCCACAGTGATTGCTGATTTAGCCTTGTTTCTGGGTGCAAAATGAAGTAACTGGAGAAGTATGAAAAGAAGTTTCGTGCCTATATTAGGATGCACACTAAGCAAAGCAGTTGACAGCTCTGCACCTGCTGCTTAATCTGAGAGAAACCTAACCTGCAAGTGCCTCAGGCCCTTGCCTTTTCTTACATACGGCCAGCAGTGCCTCCCTCTTTGCRGATCTGAGCTGCCACTCATCTGCCGCTCTTCACTTCAGGCACGAGCAAGGCCTCGTATCTCCATCTCAGTCCTGAGAAACCTGATTTGATAGATGTTTCACCCACAGCTTTCCTGTAACAAGGCGAACAGAAGGCAGGCAGGCTTTCATCTCGGCACCGCAGGAGCAAGATTAGCCTCTGCCAGAAGAGGCTGCGAGAAGCGTGACCCTCTCCCTGGGAAGGCAGCCCAAAACCTGAGCAATGGACATCTTGAAGGCACAAATCTCCTCCAACCCTCTTATTAAAGCTATTATCATGTCTAAAAATAATTCGAAAAGCAACAGGCTACAGGGAGAAAGCTCTAACCACTTTGTCATTTGGTAGCTATGTAGGCCTGCATTGAAAAAATGTGTTATGTTTCGTATTGAATAAATAATTCCAGTGAAGTTAATAAGTGATCTTTGAAGAAGGRAATGGAGGATCCAGGCCTATACTTAATAATCAGGACACTTGCCTGGGAAGGGAGGGTAATGTGCATTTGGCCCAATTCATCTTTGATGTTACTCCACTGTTCATACCAGAAATTAAATACAAGAGCTAAAAAAACTCTACAGATCCAACTCAGCAAAACAGCTTGGAGCACTCCTCTAAAGAAGGCAATGAGACAGCAAACGCATGAGGCATCCGTAGCCAGAAATAACCCRTGGATCACAAGGTGCAAGGGCATCTCCCAGGCCAACCAGGAAGGTGGCCAAAGTTTTAAGAGGCTRAAGGACCTGGAGGTCCTTTCCCATCCTCAGCACTTCCCTGTGGGTGACTCCAGCATCTGCTCCCCACAGCGTGTGCTCCGGCCCGGCGTCGCATTTGGAGACACTGGACCTGCCCCACCAGGACACCCAGGTGCTGAACACGCTTCCAACCTCCCTGTTGGAAACTGGCTGCCCAAACTGGCAGTTGTTTAAATAGTATCAGCAAACTTTAGCATGTCCGCAACTGTCCCTCAAAATTGTTTGGCAGACTTTATGAGCTTTAACTGTACTAAATGGCTTCTTGAAGAAGTTCTCTGTACARCAACTGAACACTCCTTCATTTCTGTATAATAAATGTGACTCAAGATTTCTCACTGGGAAACTGGACTAGCTACACATGTGAAAGAATAAATAAATAGGTCCTCACAGTTTCCTAAAAACTCTATTGGTACAAAGTGGTCATGGCAGAGGTAAGAACAAAGTTCAGTGGTTCTCTTTTCCAGCTCTGAATTAATCTAGCCAAATTACGCATCCTTTGAAGATTTCTTTCCTCTTCCTTAATGAGAGCAACTGAGCACAAGTGCTGTTTTGTTCACATCCAGATAATGAGAAGATTTGATACTAACATCATTTAAAAAAAATTACCCTCATCTGTTCCAGCTTCCTTTAAATCCCAACTCATTTTAGCTCAACAAACTTTCATACTGCGGAAGTCATTCAATATGCTAACATGCCACAACCTTCCCCAAAAAATATAATATTCTTCTCATCCTCCTCCACTCATCTGCCTCCGCTGTTCTGCCCCCTTTTCTCCCTCAAGTCATTTCTTTAACAGATGCCATCCTCGGGCCTCTCTCTTTACAGCTTTCATGGCAAATAACTGGTGGGAATGATTTTACCAAACCCCATCCCAGCTATCCACAAGAATCCTTGACTTGTCTGTGTGCTAAACATCCACTCTTATTTACAGCAGAAATGGATAAAACACAAACAAACTGTTGGAAATAGCGGTAAATTTACACATGTATGTGGAAACAGGCACCATTATCCCTCGTGTGCTAAATGTAAGTAAATCTGACTTCAGACCACACACATATGACCCTCTTTCTCTTTCCTCATACAGTTTTTGAGTTCCTGTCCAAGATAAAATTTGAGTCAAAATGCTTGCAGAAGCAGAGGATTGGTTTGGAGAATATGCTGCACTCCAACTGTACCCTATTGGGAATCAAATTTCTGAAGCCCAGTCAGGATCCTACTGCCATTTTCTTAGTCTGTAATTAGTAACATTATTTTAATGCCTTATTAATATGCATAATAGCACCACAAATGAAATTACAATAGTTTCAAGTAAATTAACTTTCAGACCCAGGAAAACAAACAGTGTAAAACACATGCGTTTCCTAGCTACAGACAGGCATGTCATAACATGCAGTTTYTAATTTCATCGGCATAAAAAGATCCAGTTTGACTACCCAGTTATTAAATAAGTGATTATAGTTATTAATGCATTATGCGACTTTAAAAAAAATAATTTATAAGCAGTGTATATGMATGACTACTTCAGGAGCTCCTCTTCTTCCCCAGTAAGTGTGCTTCTGGTCACATCCAGCTCTGGGTGTGCTCACTCTCGCCTTTCGAGCCCAAGTCTTTGGGGGAAGACTCTGTTATCTGTGTGACACGAGCACTGCACAGTGTTGCATGACCTGCAGCCTTACGCAATATGAATATTAAGAACCTCTTCCTGCAAGTGATTTCAGAGTAGTTTTGGCTTTACTATCCTGTTGTCAAACCTCACCTGAGGCCTCAATAACGCAACGGGCTTGATTTAGAGGGATGTTCAACAGGAATCCAAGGATGGAGGTGTATTCCCACGCAGAACGAGCGCTGATGTCTTTGTCACTCGAGCAGTTCCATCTCTGCAGGCCTCATTACTAGCCAGTTTTGTTTCTGACATTTACTTATTTACAAGCTTGGTGCTCTGCCTTCCTTATCAAGTGGGTAGAGGGGAGGGGAAGAGTAGAGGAAGAAAGAAAAAAAGAAAAAAAACCCACATTCTAATTTGTTATTTCTCTGGAAACATTTGTGGAAATCAAAGTTGCCGGGGAGACTTGAGGATGGCGTGGGCAGTGGCTGTTGTGAAGAAGCGCCGGAGTGGGATATGCTGAAACATGCTTAGCTGCTTACAAGTGTTAATATAAGATGGGGCTATTGTATGTGCTCTGAAAGCAAGAAAAAAACCCATTTAATTTAGAGTTGAGGAGGAGCTGAGAGTAGAAAAGCGTGTTTCCCAGCGTTGCTGCTCGGCCCAAAGGAAAACTCAAGCATGTGACCCAAACGAGCTGTGCATCCTGCCCCCCACCTCTAGCGAGCCAAACCCTCCCAAGGCTGACTCGAGGTCTTTAAAGGACGCTTGCTACTAAAGTGTGGCRCCATTAATTTTCCAAGGGCGTCCCGTCAGCGTGCGAGCGAGCCCCACCGCGGAGCTCGCRGGCGTGCTGTGTGGAGGAGCGTTTGCCTGCAGCGCTTCTCCCTTCCTGACAAGGAGAAATGATCCTCAGACTAGCTGGTGCGGCAGCCCGAGGCTACGGTAACTAGTTAACCCGGTTGGATTTGTGTTTTTCTGCCAGTGTGTATAGGAGTTGGTGTATTTTTTATGATTAAGCTTCCTTCCTTTTAACTGACGGTCAGACTGCAAGTGTTATAAGAGGATTTCTTTTGGGTAATAAAATAACACCACAAAATAAATATATTTTTTGAAACTTCTGTGTTTTTTTCTGTCTGAAAGTGTCAYTATATATGAAAGAAAGTATTCATAAAAAGAGCTCAATTAGAGAAAAAAATAGAGGTTGTGGATTTCTAAAACGCTCCAAACCCATCACTATAATTTTCTTATTCATGTTTCTTCCTCTTCTTTTTGCACAGACCGTAAGCACAGGCATAATGCATTAGCCATAGAGTCATCATCCTGGTCTCATCTCTAGCCACAGCTGTCCTGGCCATGATCTGCAGGAGAAACAGGAGTCTGTGCTCCCAGTACCAGTTTCTTACTCCCCTCTTTGGCCCCATACGGAGGAGATCAGGATAACCCTGTGGCATTTCAGCCCCTTCGTCATGTCTGAGACCAGCCCTTGCACAGCACCTACTGCAGGGGGTRGCCAATGGCGAATTGTAAGCCCCCCGGTGAGCATGTGGATTGGGATAAATACCTTTTTTCYTTTTTTTTTTTTCCCCTCCTCAAATTCAGCTCCTTTCCTCTCCCTTCAGTTCACCTCTCCATCCTGGCATCTCTGTATTTGGTAGACCATCCACCCTACCACCTCCATCACCTCTTCCTGGGCCGAGGACCTTTGCGTTTCTATGTTGTGTTGCTCCTTAAGCAAGACCTAGTCCAAAGCAGTAAACAWTATAGTTGTCCTTCTCTGAAGGGCAGCTCTCCTGGTGCCCTAAGTATCCTTTTTGAAATGACAGGAACCAAGGCTGTACATGGTTTGCGACAAGTTGTGGGCAAAACACAGATTAATACATGATGTTCTGTTTTGTTCTCGATCCCTTTCCTCACAATTTTTAACATTCTGCTCTCTTTTTGGGTTATTACTCAGCTGAGGTTTTCACAGAACTATTTATCATAAACTCTGAAACTCGCTCCGTAGTGATAATGATGCTTCAACCTCAGCAACAGCATAAGCATGCAGAGCAAGGACAGCAGCAGGGCAGTAGGAGAGAAATCTTTAAAGACTTATTTTGAGAGCTATACCCCAGGGCTGGCTTCTCAGTTTATGAAAGTATACATTAAGAATTCAAAATTTGTTTTCATTCTCTATGAGCACAAAAGCAAGACTTAAAAAACCGTCAGCAAAAAAAGGAAGAGTAATGAAGCAAGTCAACAAAGAAAAATAAGAATACAACATCAAGAGTGGCTAGCATCGCTCAGGGTAGCTCAGACACTGCTGAAAGCCAAGGGCTCTTATGTCTCCTGCATCCCAGATGAGTGCCGTAGCGGAGCTATCCTCTTCCCATCCCCATAAATCCCCTCTGCTTTTCAGGGCTTAAAATGGGAATTGCCGTCCCACGCTTTCTCTGAAAGGCAGGAGCCCACCCRTCAGTTCCTGTGGGCTAATCCACGCTCACCCTACCCGTGCTCAGCTCCTGGGAGCAGGATTGCCAACATCTGGCTCCAGCAGCTGGTGAACTGCTCCACTCGAGCCCTCCCTGCAGGATCTGGGTCTCGGAGCGGCCCCACGCGTGCCCTGAGGACAGAGCTGCCCCTTCAGCCCTTCCCGCGGGCAGGCCAAGCTGGAACCTCCAAGCAGAGAACCGTAAGGGGAGGCGGGGAGGACATGCCTGGCGTTTCCAAAAGAGAAGTGCTGCATGCTAAGGGACTGAGCCGCACCAGCTCCTCACCTTGGCCTGCTCTTTGCCTTTGGGCAAGTCGGCTTAACTCTTTCCTGAATTAAATTAATTGTTAGCACAGGGAGGAGATAAAGGGTCACTTGTCTTCTTTCCTTCAGTGGCAGCTTAGCTCCCAAAAAAGCTCACGACTGTGCCATGTTGTCCCATGAGGCACACGAGAGCAGCAATACGCAGACCAGGCCCAGCCACCTTGCTATAAGATCCTGTTAACACCCTAGAAAATCTTATGCGTGACCAAAGCATCTTGAACGGTGCTGCAAATTTGCAAATCCAGCGCTTTTACTTGGAAAGATTTAGATTAATGTGGTTTTGCATCCCGTACTCGAATAGTCAAGACTGAGGGGTCCCCAAGGCTTTGATGCTTGGGATGCTTTCCGTGGATGAAAGGCAGACAGTCCCCCCGCAGGCCCTTCCAGAGGCACAGAATGAACAAACCGGAGCACTTGCAGAGCGGTTTTATAGCTACAAGTGTCAGAGACAGCACAGCGCTCWATTCCGCCCCTGAACAAGAGGCGACGTAGAGAGCTGGCTCTGGAACGACCATGTCCATCCTTGTCACAGACACTGCTGAATGGCTCGGAGCGCGTCAAGTACAGACTTCACATATTCACTGAGCAACACAGAAAATGGATAAAATGGATAAAACCTTGGGGGGGACGCCACACTGCACTCATTATTAGGCTTCTTGCTATAAACAGACAGGTTGAGTTTATAGGAACGAGATCAACTCCTTGCATCTAGATCAATACGGGTCCCAGTTGACACCAGCTAACAGATACCCTGTTCAAGAGCTGTCTGCTCTATTGCCGGCTCTGCTCATGGGTTTCTGAAGTTTGGTAGCAGTGGAAGCTGGTTGATATTTGTAGCAGCGGACGCAGACTCATCAGGCCTTAACTTCTATGTTTGTCCCATGAAATGGCAATTCTTTCTAAAGCCCTTAAGYGCTTTATCACAAGTGTCCTGCATTAATTCAAGAGTTCCCAAATTACCATCATAGCTAATCATAATCCCAAATTACCATCACAGCTAATAAGTTGTATGTATGAGAAAATATACTTGTCATGTAAATATAGGAAAAAGATTGATATCAGCAAATCTTGAGGGAAAAAAAATCAAGGAGTCCAACACTGCATTCCTGATAAATCCTCAGATGAATATTCAGACAACCTCCCTGTGCCAGAAAATAACAGGGGTGTRTCCTGAGTTTGACACAAAAACAATCATGCAAAGGCATTGTCTGAAGCATTCATTTTTCTTGGATTTTCAAGAGAAGATGACAGTGAAGATTATTTGTCTTTCATATTCTTGACAGATATTAAGATCAACATCACAGGAAAGTTAGAAACCACCAGTTATAAACAAGAATTTTTCAACAGAAGGATTTAAAGGKAGGTGAAGGCCTTGAGATGGTGCTGCATGACCATTTAGCAAGGGAAAAATCTATATCCAATTAATGAAATCAACAATGTCTGGCATGGGTAATTTCCAAGATTTTCTGCTCTTTAGAGAAGCAGAAAACAAGGCAATCTCATGTTTCCTAGCACTTGAAGTAATTTAGCCCACATACTTTGCTATTGCTTTGTCACTCAATCAGCATCAAAACTAGCTATTTCCACATTTGATAAAGTTGACAGTTTGGGGAGAGGGATAATCTGTAACTCCTTATTTAGCTAGACGGTGAGGAAATTACCTGGGCATTTGCTCCACAGTAGGGGACGCTTCTTTATGGGCTAGAAGTTCAGTGGATGGGAAAGCTAAGGTTTGTAACTGTGGGTCTGGAGTTTCAATCCCATCTCATATTGAGGCAGACCTCTTACTGCAACTTGTTCCATGCTTTTGGAACTGCTACGATGAGTCTATTTGCTGACATACATTATTAATCAACCACCTCATGTGTCATCCCCTTTCTAACCTTCAGTCCAGCTGTTTGAATTTCATTAGGCTATAGCTAGAGTTGGCTGAGACTCTATGCTGAAAATGGACAAATCAGAACAATCCTCATCCCTCATCAGCAAAGATATACATTATGCTCTAAAGTGGGAAATGTACTAGCTTAGGGTTTTAAATGAGAAAAAAAGCAAAATTTTGTCTCTAGGAAAGATGTGTATTGTTTCTCAAATACTGCTTTCTTTTCCTCTTATTCTCAAATGTACATTGTAAAAAATAGTKTATTCCTTCTGAGTGTTGCACTTGCAATGAAATGTAGTTTTCCCAATACAAAGATGCTCCTTTAGAAAACATTCTGATAGTTGCATTAGTAAGAAATCACACTAAAATAACAGTTTTACATGTTGAGAAACAAAGCTGGGGATGAGGAATAAGATGTCCAACCAAGGTGATCACTTCTTATTTTTATCTTCCAAGAAATTTGAGACATGCAAAGATCAAAGTACCTCTGTGGTGTGCAGTGATTCTATAATGCTTTTCTTCCAAATGCTTCTTCTAAAGAAAAGAAGTCATAGCAAGATTAAAAAAAAAACCCTCTTAAAGTAATGCCTTGGCCACTTAAAAATTCTGAGATTTAGATCCTCTGAAACTAGACTCAGCATAAAAAGCATTTTAGGATTTTTTGCTCAGAAGTATAAACTAAAGCCTAAAAAAAAGTCTCTTATCAACTTTGTACATATAGATAGGAAGGCTACGAACTCCCAGCCGCATAAGCAGCTAAGCTTCACAAAAGACTTTCTTTCAGGCCAGCACCCATTTTTCCCTTTCCATACCTCCACCTTCTAAAAGGTCCTTAGCTGACAGTAGTAAATTACATCATTAACGTTTTTGACAAACACCTCTGGATATTAGAAAAAAACAGAGTGGTTAGTCTTTCTGTTAATCATGAAGCCTCTTTATACTTGATTTTAATGACACAGTAATGCTCCTGTGGTTTTTTTGCTTTCCCTTTTATCATTCACATGCATATACTCTCTGGTACACTTGCTGTCCTTGACATTCCCTTATTAGGTTTACAAATAATCATTAATTTGTTTTGTGTTCTGCCTCCTCTTTCAGTGATATATAGGCATGTCATTACCTTTCTAAAGTGTATTCATTATTTTTCTTCTTCTTCAAAAAATAAAGCTCACTACTTTTCACTCAGGGTTCAAAGCAATTTGCAGGGTACACACATAACAATACAGGCTGTTCACCAAAGTTTATGTTATATATTCTTTAGATTTCATAATCAGAGGGCTTGTAATGTGAAGTCTCTTTCACTGCATGACTGATCTTTCTCTTGATGTTGCTGAAAGACATTCCTTTCTAATGAATGGAATATTAAACTCAAGCTCAGCCTTGATTGCTAGCGCCCCATATTGCTCCAAACCCTTGTGTTTCACTTTTCCACCTCCATTTTCCTTCCTACCACCATGGAGGCAAGAGACTCATAAAAACRTGGAGGTTTCTAGAAGACACAGTCTCTTATTCTGGTTTTTCTGGTATCTAGAACAAGGAGTTATTGAATTAATAAAGGTCTATAAACAGTATTAATATTAACCTTTTTTTTCCACTCTTACTCCATAGGCTATTCCTGTTATTTTAGTTCAAGTTTTGAATGGAAAACTAAGTTTGAGGTGAAGTTCTTTGATAAGTTGCTTTTGAAATAAAGAGRCTGCAGAGCTGAGCATTGACATCAAGAAATTCAGTTTTCCAAAATAAATGAAGGTTTCATAGCCAAATGAAGGCATAGCTATGACATGGCTATCTTATTAAATCACCAAGAAAGCTCTTGCAGTACTATGGCAGGAAGAACAAAGTAATGAATTTGTAGTCATTCTCAGTGGAGAATGAAGATTTAAGAAGTTCTGGAATCAAAGAACTATTTGTCCACAGCATCAGTTGGATTYGTAACTACGAAGGAGAACTCAAAAGGCACAAATGCAAATGGTGAGTCTAACAGGTCCCTTCCTGTTTTTGATATAAAGTAGCATAGAGCAGAATTTGTCCAAAGGCAGATCCCATGAAAACKTTCATGTCAGCTTCTTTCCACAATCCCACCAAAATGTGTCCTCTGTTTGGGGTCACRTGTCACAATGAAGGTCGTCCACAGGCACACAGGAAAAAACATTCAGAAGAACAAAGGACRCTGACCAGAACCAAACAGCTTAATGTTCTGAAAAACAACGAAGACATGCACACCATTTATCCACAGGATAACCATCATCTCCTGGACTAGCAGCTTGATGCTGGAGTCAAGCAAGTACTTAGCTAGCCATCTTTTAGGAGAGGTATGTTCAGTATAGATGTGGTCATTATTCTGGAAACATAATTACTATAGCATAAGGCCAGCATTAAACAAACAAACAAACAAAAACATATGTKTTAATGGGAAAGGAGGAAGAGAAACTCAAAGACAAGCTAAAGAACAGTGTCCTCTAACAGCAATTTTAAAACAGCAGAAGTAAAATGACTTTAGCAAATGCATGCCGAAGAGAAAACGATTAAAGCAAGATTAACCTGGGCTACACAAAAGAGACAGTATCTATCCAAACCTCCCTTCATGCCCTACCTTACAAAAACAGTAACAACATTCAGTTGTGTCTTACGCATTGTATTACTTTCCTCACTCATACTAAAGTAGGTCTAAGGGAAAGTTATGTGCTTAATATGTAAGTAGATCTCCATCAGCAGTTATTTATTCAGTCGAAGAAATCATTAGAGGTTATATTCAGTCAAAGGAAGGATCTCCAGCCTACACTGGTTACCTTGTGCAGACCTGGTCTGTACAGAATATGGTATTTCTCTTTATAATACATGGTAAGGGGGCAGTCTTCACGTTACTCTGAAATTTTATGTTGCTCTGAACCCTGTGTTGACATCTCCACATGAGCAAAGCAGGTGTAAAATGTAAGTGTGTCAAAAATGATAGCATTTCACACCCACTTTGTGAGGAGGCCTGTGGAATATTTAAGGCAGATGGAGAATTAAGTCTAGAGCATCTTACGGCCTATTCCAACACAATCCAATTAGAGAGAGCTCTGTGCTGTCCTCCATGTGATGCTGTAAAATTGTAGTGTCAAAAGTAGGGATCTCAGAACTAAATGGGATGTATTTTAATGTGTGTTTCAACCACTATCCCAGTGGAGCTGAATAAACTGCAACTTTTGTTTTTTTCCTAGAAATAAATTGTTGAGAAACGTTGGTTACTGCAGTTTCTTAGAAGGGATATCTCACAATGACAGATTTCTTTTCCCCCTTGTATATGGTATTTGTTCGAGTGACAGTGAGAGCGTGCAGTCGCATGTAGATATTCAAAACATTTTATTACGGAATTCTATTTGCAGTATGTTTGTCAGCATTTTCCTAATAGGTCTCTGTATTTAGAGGTTCATAACTCCAGTGAAAATTCCATCTAAATTGGAGCCCAGCAAACAGATTCACCCGCCACACAAGAGACCTCTTTTATGGGAGTCTTGCAAGATGACAGGGAATGCAAGTTMTTATAAAGGAGAGAAAACATATATTTTTCAAGGACAAAAAATACTCCCTTATATTATGAATGCATACACATAGCTTATTATAGAAATGATATTAAAACTGAAGAGAGACTATACTCATTGTATCAATAACTATATCAACAGAAATTCTCCAGCTTTTAGAACTGGAATGTTTTCTTAAGAAATAAAGAAATATACCAAAAGAATATTTCATCCTTTCTGAAAGATTAAAAGTGTAAACTTTAAGAGAAAGGCAGAAGACTTTATTGAGAAGTAAATTATCACTTAGACGTTCTTCTCCTTAAATTAGCCAAGTTATAATTATCTGTACTCGTGTCAATAATGGAGATAACATCTGCAGATTGCATGCAAGCATGATGTACTGAAGAGTTTTATAGGTGAAGAATTTTATAGGTGTTTAATGAAAATTTKAAATTAAGTTTAAAAGGCAGAGTCAATCCTCCAAAATTGATGAGCAGAAAAAAMCAAATTAATTAAACAGGTCTTCTATAGATCCCAAGACAATAATTACAGACCAAAATATAGTAGTTTCATGTATTAGCAGAATTAACATCTCTTGAGTAAGACTAACACGAAAAGGAATAAAAGAAGCCAACACATAGCAAGTTGCAACTACTTTAAATACCATTCTTTTTGTGTAAGTCCAAGTCCAGCAAAACTTGACTGTCCCGATGCAGTCAGTGTCAAAAAACAAATGGCTTTCTYGCAGCATTTCCCTGGAGTCCAAACCTGTTAACTGCCTGCACATCAATATTCTTTTGCGACAGCCACTTTAAATCTCAAGGCTAAGACACATTCTCAAATGAAGTGCATCATCAAGTACCAAATAATTTAAAAGGTCACTAAGAAAGTTATGCTCGAGTAGTGTTATAACAAATACACAAACCAAACAAGCAATAGCTCACAYGCTTCCCCTTTCTGCCTCAGTTAGCACCATCCCTCTTTCTGCACRCTGGGGCTTGAAACCTCAGGTAATAAAAGCTGTCATCTGGTTATTAAAGGTCACGAACATACAACACCTGAATGATCTTAACATCCCTAGTACAACTCCTGAGCTATATAAAACAGCCAGGCTTGTCTTTCTGAGAGCATCRGTACTACTCGTATTTTGTAATACACATATAACTTTGACAGTGGCAATATTTGCTCCCTTTCTAAAAGCTTTAGAAGGAAAAAACCTACATGGGACTCAGATCTCTTCCATATCCATGTGCTGCCATCATATCTTATGGAAGAAGCCCTCAGGCATCGTATCCTGTGTTATTTGTGAAGTGTTGAAGTACAACCTGTGCCAGCTTTGTGGATCTCAGATATTTTGCTATGCACAACTAACATTAATCAACTTGGAAACCTTGATGTAGAAGTTTAAATTAAGGAAAACACAGTAATTTAATCAGTATTGTACACTGCAGTTATAGTTTGTTCATCACTACACACAGTACTATATCATTAAGTATGTTTAATTCCATACAAGGCAGCCAAGGAGTGGCCAAAGCCTTCCCCAGACATCACTTAACCTGGCAAGACCCAGGTGCTGCTGGAGAAAGCAGGTGGAGAAGGAGGCTACATCCAAAGGCAGCAGAGCTTTGGAAACATTTCATGTCCCAAAGACCAAACRCAGCAAACTTCTATTAATAGCAAAACTGAGTCCTTGTTGGTACTAATTAGTCAGATGTATAGGTATAGTCTGTAAAAGGGAACAGTATCTTGCAGGAAGGGTATTACTATGCTATAAACACAACATAAACACAAGACAACTTACTCTTCCATTACTCCCCTTTTATTCCCAGTGGAGCCACAGTAGCTAGATATTACTGGGAGACAGTGAGTGACTCGGCCCCAGACTGGCCAAGCTGTTCTCCTCCAGAAACGTCAGAAAGGCAAGAACTGGAAATAATCCTCCTCACAGCGGGCATAAAGCACATGAAGGGCTCCGTTTAAAAATAAAGATTTCTCTTTCATCTTCCTCACAAGTAACAGCGAGTACAACCATCAATCGCAATTTTGGAAGTGCCATTAAAAATGAAGCGTTCTCAATGTTTCACCCTATCAGCACGTCCTGGCAGCTATAGAAATAGGCAGCCCTTGCACGGGAATCCCTCCCTGAGAGCAAAGTGACCACAGGGTGGCCACGAGCGCTTCCAGAAACACGCTGCTGGAGGCACCCCAAAGCAGTTGTGCTGTCAGTGGGAAGGTAAGAGAGATGTCCAGGAGGGGCAATGTCGTGGGTAGGAATACGGGCTGATCTTTAACTCGAGGAAGGTTTAACAAGCAAGGTGCTGCAAAAGCCTCCRTGCTGCTTTGGCAAAACTTTAAACCTTTTTTCTTCCTGATTTGCAGCTGCATTTCTTCAGCACTACCTCAGGTATGATTACACAGCCGCTGCAGTCATTAGCTTAGCCTGATCTAGCTAGCAAAGGCTGGTCGCTCGCCAGGATGACCCGACAGCCTACAGATTTTAGGGTGATATATATGCACAATTATGTATCGGTCTGTTTTGAAGTCCATTATGGAATTTATAACACAGTCCCAGAGAACCTGCGTACAGGAAGGATAACACACTTTTGTTTGTAAGCAGTTTCTCTCCAAAAAGTTGCAACCGCAGTTTAAAAGACAAGAGAGTGAATTAGAAATTGGAGAAATTAATAAGAATTAAATATCTGTGAAAGCCTGTAGTATGGCAGTATGGTTTGGCAGTAACTRTTTTACTGAAATTGGACACATTCAAAACAGCCCTCTTTGCGGTTTAGGTTTTCTCCTGCTCACCAGCAAGCAATAATGTGAAATAATCTAGCCCCAGTTAATCATGGCAATATCTACTCTCCCTAAGACRGGAGCTTACCAAATATTCTGACAGCCTCCAACTTAATTGAAATACGTACAATCAGTATGTGGCAGAGGGAGGAGACAGACACAATACCAAGGATGTAATTTTATTCAATTTAATACGATTGATATGAGCTATCATTAAAAACTCAAAGTCTTCATGAATTCAAACGGCAAATATTGAACCTCTGCATGCCTTTTTAGAATTGGTAGCATTCACAAAGCTTCATTCTTAGCAGTCACTAAAACTGCCTTCAAATCCATTCTCATCGCTGAAGAAGAGATCACTACCTGCCATTTTGATAGACAAAGAGAAGGGCTATATTATCGTTATTCCTAGAAGAACTTCATTTTAGTCTAGTGACTAAATTAGCTGGAAATAGAGATGAACAAACAGACCCATGGCAAAATGGCAAACCATTGGAAAACACAAATCCGAACTCCAAATTCATTGTCGAAACTGGACACAATAACAGCTGGAGCCTTCCATGTGAATCTGCCCTTATACTGTGGTATTTGCAGATGTCTCACTCTGTGGCCTCTTGTGTCATCCTTTGCTTCCCTCTGTATATTAATTCTGAATGGGTATTGAAACAACTCTAGAGCAATTTAAAGCTTAGCAAGTCTTTTAAATACTTTTCAAATATGCATAACTGAATTAGAATTTCATATTCTGATTCCGTGGCCTTGTCGTGGGGACATGTGAGCACACTACAGAGGAATCATGATTCAGATGATCACAATTCCTCCCACATTTCTCCCATGATCTGAAGAACAGAATATTGTTTCACCCGAAAAGTTTGTGTTTTAACTGCTTTGTGAAATCTGTTACTTTTAAAGGCTCAGCCTTTCAAGGCATGCTAGCTGAACAAATAATTCTTTTATTTATTTATTTTAAGTGAGCGTCTAGCCTTTTTTGTATGCAAGCATGCCTGATGATATCAGCTGTAGCCTAAAGAATAAGTCTCCAAGAATTTTTCTAAATCTCATATTTTGAAGTCTCTTTATCTCTTTACCATTTTTCATAGAGCAGTTTCAACACATTATATGTCTAAATTTACCAAGTCTTTTACCAAGTCCTTCTAGCCTTCATTTTTTCAAGAGATARTCAGGGTGTGAGCTCCCTTCTTATGTGACTTTATAATGATAAACTAATTTTAATGACAAGAGAATGAAGGTCCATGCAGCTACTGCATACAGGAGACTGCGAGCTGACTACTGACACAGGTGGAATTCGCCATAGGGCAGTTTTAATCAGGAGGTCCAGATAACATGTTTGATGCATCTCCCTCCAGAGCCTGCATTTGGCTTTTCTGGCTGCCTTCTCATGCATTACTCCCTGGCCTACAGCCTCAGAGCTATTTCTCTAGAAACCTGTGCCTCCAAATTATGCATAACCTGAATTAAGGCACTGCCTAAAATGAATATGCATGGAAAGTGTATACCATTTTTAACAGGTTTGGATATGTTTTCCTGCTAATGTGCTTATACTTTAAGGGCAGAGTTCATTATCATAGTACTCTGTATTATTAGGCTTCTTTTCTTTTAGGTTTCTAGTATGGTGTACTGATGAATCACATACTCAACATCTGGGTCTTAGTCAGTGTCATTCTAGGTCAGCGTTCCTAATTAGACACTGCATCATCCTACTTTCCAGAGTTAATACAAAAACAAGCCATATAACATGCTAGATACTTGATTAATAACTTGCCAGTCTTTTAAGTTCAAGGAATTAAAGTCACAGACACTGGCAAGAACCAGAACACTATTAGTAATAAAGAAAAAAAAAAGTGAACCAGCTAAGCTACATTTCTTTCTCTTGTGCTTTTACCTCAAAGAAAGAAAAAAAAAATAGGTGACTATTTTGTCTTGTTATCAACCAAGACTCTCTACAGACGTATTATAACCCTACTAGATATATAACAGACTAGGTGCTCAAAGAGAGATTAATAAAACAAAAATATCCCACCAATTAGCTAGCTCTTCAGAGATACCCACAGAAAAGGCCAAGATGATTTTGTCTGCGAGGTTGCCCCTCACGCGAGGGACACRTAGACTCTTGAGAAAAGGGTTAAGAAATGCCTCCATCCTCTCAAGATCCAGACTATAGAATTAGCCATTGAAGACAGATGATCAGAAGGATAGCTCTCCTTTTTTTAGAATCAATGGGAAATTTTCTTCTAAACATTATTTATAATGCTGTTGCTTGACTGAAGGACTCCAACCCTCATCTCTCCAATGCATAGCTTTCAATTACCAGAGAATGACAGGATTCTTTTTTCTTTGTTTTACCACTTCTGGTAGCACTATGTGGCTGATTAGCAGTAACAGAAATACTCAAAGGAACAATATAGCTGTACTGGGTGTCTTCACCACAATAAACTGCGCATAGCAGATGCATACTGTACATCTGGGTGGATGGAAAATATATTTCTGAGGCTCCCTAGACTAAAATTCCTATTTGCTATTTCTTATGTGCTTTATACTTGCATATGTTGCATTGGACTTAYGTGAGTCCAATGCAACAAGTATCCTTCTGCTTTAGTAAAGTTTTACAAAACATTGCCTGTATCTACTTTGTGAGCAGTAATTAATTACATGAGTACCTGCAAAGAGTATTATGAGCAATTCAAGGCATTTCCATATCACAGCGTGGGGGAGCAGGATGCTCAACATGTTTGAGACATAGAGAAGCCAAACTTCTGGCTGCTCAAGTCTGTAATGGAGTCTGGACAAGATTAAACACATCAGGTTCAGGAAGCCATAGCAGAGTGGTTTTAAATGGTAATTATTTCTAAGTTAACATCACAGTCATCTACACCTATTTTAGAAACCTACATGAAAAGGGAAATGTGTTTTGGAAAGTTGTTTTAACCTCAGCTGCAACCCTAAGCAATACATTTGTTTAGTTCTTACGAGAGGGCAGTGATTTACAAGGTAACAAAGGATTTTGCTTATGTAATACATATTTTCAGTTCATTTGTGAACATTCAYGAGCTGCTTATTATGCCCATTTCRGGAAGTATTAAATGCTTTGAAAACATTACACATTTGTGTATAAAAACAAGCCTTAACRCAAGATGATCTTTCTAAAGAGAAGYCTGCAATAGAAGGCCATTCAGATAAAAASAAAAATAGTAGTTGTATRTCAAATCACCTGCTCTCAGAAAAGGGTGTTAATAGCAGAGTATGGAAAAARAGAAAGCTACAAAAAGCACCTGATAATGCTTTAAAATACACAAAGGAATGAACTTCCTCAATGAAAAATCTGACAAGTAGTTGSTTATTTCAGATACACGTGTTGCACTTCCTCATCTGATCCTGCAATGACTGTTTTCCTTGTCAAGTCTTGCAGGAACCTCAGTAATTTCTAATACTGGGAAGCAATATTACAGCAGAATTTGTTGAAGTTTGCCAGCAAGTCAGACAGTTCTATGTCTGAAGCAATATTGTATAAYAGATTACACAGGGAAGGCTCATTAGATTTTTATCATTTGAAGATCTAATAAGGAATCAGTAAGTACCTAGCTGGGAAACAAAAAAACATACAGTAATTAATGTACTATAGTATGCGTGTATTGATTTTTACAGGGACTATATTTTAGTGGTAATAACGTCTGGCACCAGAATACAAATCAATAGGAGACATGACTGTACTGTTGGTTTTTAAAAATTCAAGGAAAACAATCTCGTGTTTAACTGGCACCACCAGAGCTCCACATCCCAATTTTGCTATTGTTGTTCCTGCTGCTATTTTAAACAACAGAATTGCYCTTGAAGCTTCTTCTGCCAAATAAATGCCCAATCTTCCTGCCATTTTTCCTCTTCTCAGAAAAAACACACTGTCAAATTTGGGGAAAAGCAAAACATCGCTGACATCAGATGCAAATAGCTCTCTCCATGTGAGCATGCAAAAATATTCATAGTTTACTCAGAAGGTTCAAGACTTTGTGCAAATCTTGGAGCAGCTCCAAGGGGATGGGGAGTAGCAGAAGAGAACAAGCTCTGCCTTTGCTGGCTGTTTTTTCAGTAATCGCTCCAGAGCAGACCCATAGCATTACCCAGTACAGCCTGCAACGTCCCCACATCACAGGAGGGCAGGCTAAGAACCAGCTCCCCAAAAATCTGTGCTGGAGCAAATGTAAGGAGGCAGCCCAAGGCAGTGGGCATGGATGGGGAAGGCCCTTCCTGGGACGTCTCTATACCCACTTGGTGTGTGCACAGGTTCAGCCTGCAGCAAACGGGAGGCTGCCAACACTGTTCAGAGACGTAAATTCACAGCTCTTTTAGACCACAAGTTCACACAGCACCCCATGGAAGGGAGAAAAGGGGAGAAAATTGCATTCTGGCCACTAACGCAAGGTCTGGAGACCCAAGGGTAACTGCAGCCTGTGAGGAGGAGGTTTTGCCTTATGTCATGAAATTATTTTACTGATGACTTTGGTTCAGAACACCCTCCAAAATAGAACTGCCAATATTATGACACGCTCAGGTCATCCAGGCAGAAAGAAAGAATACTTTTAATCAAGATTTCTATTGTTGATAATGTAACACCCATTTAGAGAGAGAAAAATGTCCGGAAAATGGCAAACCCCTGACTTTTCTTGAGAAAAAAAARATTWAAAAAAATAAAATAAAATAAAATWAAAAAAAAAATTGCTCAAGTCAACCTCTCTCCCAAGCACCTACGGTCCTGTCTACTTCCTTCCTAATACCAGACCTAATTGATTGTGGTGTCTTTTGCTATTAGTAACATACAGCCAAGCAAACCTGGCATAGACAATTGCTAAAATCTACTGTCATTATCCTATGACTTAGAGTCTACAAAACGAATCTGGTGAAAGCAATATATTTTCACTCCTTCGATTGTGGCTGGTACTTCAATATTTTTAGAGTAAAGACAACAAATGAGATTTGTTATCCCATTTGTTTGCATTGCTTACATTACTAAAAATAATCTAAAAATTAAATTAGTTCAATAACCTTTACCAGTAAAGTAGGTATGCATCCTCTATAAAGGTTGTTGCTACTACACAGAAAAAGAAAAGCTTGCCTTATTCTTGAATGTATTCAGCTGGATCTCTTACGTAATAAAAGATTATAGTTTAAGGGCTACTAGAGACCTATAGATCCTGTTTCTCTGAGAAGCTCTTGCTAACGTGAAATTGGCGGGCAGYGGGAAAGGAGGAAAAAAGCTCCTGTGACTTTACCTTGTAGTTTCTTTTCTGAAGTCCGTTATTGAAGTCAGGAATACTGAGCCCTATTTCCAGAGATCAGTGCAGTCAGAGCGTCTTGCTGCRTAACAGACTTAAGCATGGAAGGATACGCTTAGGTGGCTTGTTCAGTCAGGGACCAAACGCTCTTAATTCTCGACTCTGCGTTAATGCGGCCGGCGCTGAAAGCACTCGGCAGCTTCCAGCATTCGACCTGCTATTTTTAACCACGAGAGTATGTGATCTAGTGCAGCACCATTAGCTTTCTTAAATTGATCGGTCTGTCTCTTCACTGGTAATAAATATACTATCCTAGCACTATTTACATAAAAACCTGGAACCAGGACAGCGTGAGGCTCAAATCCAAATCTGTGTTTGAGTGACCTTTAYGTCTAATGCGCCCACAAAAACCTGCTAACAAATAAAAGCTTTCTCTGGGCTGGCACGAGTTTAGACAGGATAAATCAAGACACAGAAGAGAAAGGAGCAGCCTACGGAGGGAAAACAAAACAGCCCTTTTAAAAAGACAGGTTAGCTAAAGAGAACCCAGCATTATGCCAGGCCCGTGATCTGCTGGCTTCCGCACTCGGGCGGCTGAGACACGAGTCATTTACATTTCAAAGGAAAGCTGGAGCTCGCGGAGGATCTCGCAGGGAGGATGGCGGAGCCGCCGAATCCCGCGTGACCCACATCCGTGGGGAGGCCGGGACCCGGCCGAGCCCTCCCCTCGCAGCCTCGGCCACGTGCGACGGGCACCGCGGGCACCGTCACCACCGCGAGTGCGGAGCRGCTGCCGCCGGGCCGAGCGGGGACGGGGCCTGTCCAAGGCCACACGTCACGGGTATGCCACATCCCACGGGAACAACACGGAACCCCACATCTCCACCACGGCAGGATGTGCACCAGCAGTGGGAGGGCAGGATTAAATTGTCTTCACGGGTCATTTTCTGCAGATGCCACCAGTGGAAGGAAGCACGCAAGCTAATGGGCCCACAGCTGAGGCCTCCCTCTTTCCAACTTGGGTCTAGCTGCAGCACCTGGTGCTGAGGTGCTTCCTAAAAATGTGTAGCAAAAGGAAAAGCCAAATGCCATCAAATCTCACCAACTTTACCTTAAYGCCTTCAAAAACCACAGCATAGGAAGGAAAAAGTTGCCAAGTGGCCCCGAGCTTGGTTGTCTGAAGAAGAAGGAGTGGACATATGCAGGAAAGCATCTGGACAATCTCTTTTTGTTGAGTTTCGAATTGAGGCTCCAGTTTATGACTTTTCCTTTTTTTTTAGGTTTAACTCACAAAATCAGATTAGTGTGCATTTGAGAAAAAAACTGCTAAGCTTTAGTTTCACTGCAGACTTCTCCCTTGTGCACTGGCTAAAAACAAATCATAGGAAATTAGATCTCCAAGGTTTTCTAATAGATGACTATATGTCTGACTTATTCTCTTTAAAAGTGTGGTGGCTTCTATCAGATAATACAGCTCCACAGACCTATATGGGGAGAAAAGAGGAAAAAAGGAATGCACATTTTGTTTTTTACTCTGAAGGCATCAGTTTATAATTAACATTTCTTAGCTGGCGAACCTGCTTTCCTGCAGACTTTGAAATAATAGATAAATTAATAAAATAGAAGAATACAGACTGTTTTCCCCAGTCATTTAATGGCTTTTAAAGAATGTTGTTTCTTCTCGTGTTTAGGTTCTTTTTATGCCCCTGGCAGTGTATATGACCAGGCTTTGGAAACTTCAGAGTCACGTTCAAGTAACCTGGGCACAACACTTCCACCTGAATTTTCGTATTGCAGTTTTCAGTCTCTGGCTAAAATAAGAGTGCGAGCGGCGTGTCTCATCTTCCCCAACTCAGAAAGTGCCTCGGAGTCGGTAACAGCCTTCTGTCCTTACTGACCTCCAGGTAGAAGCAAACAGGATAACCTGGCACATTTTTTGTCTTTCTCCAGCCTTGCTGCGTCCAAAAAAAATGGACTGAAAAGCTATCCAAATGCAGTGTTTAGTTACTAGAGGTGTTAAATGTTGAGTGGTTTCTTTTTCAGGTGATTTTTTTTAAAAAAAAAAAAAAAAATTCTCTGTGGGAATAACAAAAACRGTGATCTTTTTCCTTCCCCTTGTGCAGACCCCTCTCCTCTCCCACAGGGATATCCTTCTTGTTTCCCAAAGTACTGTTCACATTCTATAAATGACCTTTATTTCCTCGGCTCCGTTGCCTCCACTGCTTGCAGAAACAAACATTTTTCCCCCCGGCTCAGTAGCGACTATTTTAACATTCTCTCCAGCCTCTCTCCTCATTGCAATCCGAATAAACACGTTCAGGTTGACGATGAAGAGAGCTCCTACCCGACAAACGGCAGCAAGGTTACGAGCTCGAGCCGGTGACCTTCCGAGCGCTTGTTTTTCAGCGGAGCCTGATGGGGTGAGCGCTGCCCTGATGTTATTCATTGAAACGGGAACTCCAAATATTCTCCTTTCCTCAACAATGTCATTTCGCCTTGACAACATATCATCACCAGCTTCCTTCTGTTTATCTCCCAGGTCAGAAAAGAAAGGTGAACAATTCATCACTCATGAATCCCCAATTTTAATGCAAATATTCACTGAAATTCAATTTCCAGTGAATATATATTTTGAATATATTACACACATACACAACCATTAAGGCACAAAGGCTAAGCATATTTGTCAGAGATCAGGTCTGAATTGGGAAGTAGATCGAACATTATTTCAACTACATACAACATAAAACACTAGAGACTTACACTTAGAGAAGTCTTGATTTTGTAAGCTGTTTCACTATTTAAAAYGATAAATAAAAAGCTTAACAGGATCTCCATTTCTTGTAATTTGCTTGACTTCAGCTTGCAGGAGGGGGTACTTCATGCAGGCCCGTTCACTCTGAATCCTGCAGGCTGGCAGGGATTTCTCRCCTGCCTTCCTTTCAGGAGGAGGATTTGCAGTTTGGAGCAGGCCCCACCGAGCTCCGCACAAAGGGGCCCTTCCCTGTGCTGATTTCTCTCTTTCCACACCCCGAATTTCCCCTCTGAGGCACTGTCTGCTCCACAAGGTGGGTCTGCCCTCGGTTTGGGCCCACACTGAGCAAGCTGGTGCCATCACTTCAGATGCGTCTCTTTTCTTATTTAGCTRTTACTGCCAGGCAAACATAAAAGCCACCCAGCAAGATTTTCAATATTGCCCTTTTGTGCCTGAAAAGGGGCAGACAGATTCAGCCCAAAGCCTCCATCCCAAAAGGGCACCTTYGATTTGCCGGGAAAGATTCGGAAATCCAGCTTGCTTCAGCCCGAAGAATTACAGGGTGCCCCCCCGAGCAGCGTAATGACACCCCAGGACTGGGGGAATAAGGTCGCCGAGCCTTCGGCAGGGCTGTGAACAGGCTGCTCGCAGCCGGCCGGGATTCTTGTGCTAATTCCTCCTTTGAAGGCAAACTTTTAAWTAACCACAGCAGGGAAAGCGGGCATGCCGGGTACGGAGAGCAAGCCTCACGTTCCCTCCTGTCCTCATGTAACACAGAGAGAAAGGCAAAGAGTTCGGCCATGGAGTGACCTCTATTTAAGGAATTCCTCCCCAGCCCTCCAAAGGGAGCACAATCTGAGATATACAGCGGGCTGCAAGAAGGGGGTACAGMCACGGCACTACAGCCCTCCACAAACTACCCAACATCACCAAAGAACTTGTCAAAAGATTCAAAGTATTAAAACTCAGCAAAAAATTATTTGTCAATACCTTTTCTTTTTTTAAAAAACTGTTCTTATCAGTTTACACTCCTGCTATACATCTGTTTTCTGAAACTGACGCACTATCTTTGCCAGTTATATTGCATATAAAGGAACTGGTAAATTAGGAATGGGAAAAAATCTATCTAGAGTATTCCACTAACGCAGGGAGATTTCATAGATCAAGAAAAARTGTCAGCGTTCAGAGTTAGCATCTGAAAGTGTAAACACAGAACAGAAAGTCAGTTAAAATAAAAGCAAAATTACAAAGCAAGTATTTTAGCAGAGATACTTCTCAAGCAACTGAGGTTAGGCAGTTCTCCTCAATATCCAAGCTTTCCCATCCAAATACTGTATTCCCCAAACCACTGTCATTTAAAGAGGATAAGAATGACAAATCTGCTATATTTTTAAAAGATTCTTTTCTTTCTCTTTCAAAACCCGAAATGATTTAGTTGTCTGCAACTGCAGTTTAGAGCCTTATCTCCATACAATTAAGAACAACCCTTCATAAAACAAGTCTTTAATTTCTAAATGAAATTAGAAGCATTTAGCACTGTTCCAGACAGGCAGCTTTTGCCAAGCGGCTGTCAGATCAGAAAGCTGCACAGTACGCTTGACAGAAAACCCAGCGTAGTAACGAGAAACCAGCCCAAACTTTAGTACTGAAATAACTAAAATGCTGCCAAAAAGAACCATGCAATAAGCACACATTCARACAGAGTTGTTTGGATTCCTATTCAGACATATCTAGAATCCCACAAGTTAGGCCAGGCGTCCTCTTCTTTGAGGTGCCCCTCAAATTTGGCTTCGAGACTTATCGTTTGGCAGTCTTTAATAAGAAGTAAATCTGCGCCTTAAAAACATGGAAAAATAAATAATGAACTCTAGGTAGAAATAAGAAAGAGAGAAAAATCTATTGCCGCAAAATCCTTGGAAGCAAGAAGACCATAAAAGTATGCTGTATAGCTACTCTCATCTGCATGATTGGGTATTTTAACAAAATCTGAGCAGTTTTTCATGTATGATTCAGAGGCCATCTACACGGCGCTTACTCCACTTCCCCCTTCCATTTGGCCCACACCCTGCAGTGGTGATCTACAATACACATACATTATATTGATGGGAAACCAGTTAAATTGCTAGGATTAGTCATGCTGATGTATATTCTGCCTTGCAGTGTGTCTGTATTTGGCATATGCAGTGATTTTGCACGGAGGTGATTATTTTAATGCAAACATCCTAGCCTGGACATGCCATAAGTCGAAGAGGAGAATATAAACATTTCAGTGATTAGAACAACAAAACATGTAAAGGTGAGGCATTAAATATTAGAGGAGCAGAGCAGGAAACCAAATTAGCTTAAAGGCTTGGCTACACCCCCGGAATGAAATGGTTCTCATTGTCACAGATACAAAGCTGACTCTGACAAGYCTAATTAATGAATAGAATTCTTGTGTCTTTTACAATAGACCTTTAAACCATTCCTACYCAGCAGGCACAAAATGACTTCACTGGGGGGTACAGGGACTATTGAGCTGAAATAGCAGCTGTTTCACTCAGCTCACTCCACGTCCAGAATTTGAGGGAGTTTTACGCGCCTTGCTAGCATCTCCCCTCCCTTTTGGAAAGGAAAATTTAGCCATAGAGTTAAATGAAAATCCACTGAATAGCTGATACGGCCATGTGCGCTGTTTCACAAAATTTCAAAGCTATTCTCATGTGTTTCAGGGTCTCCTTTCCCCTYCCTGGTCTTGCCCAGGCACGCATCAGTGAAGTATGACCTTGGCGTGTTCACAAGTTCCCCTCTTCATAGCTATCAAAACAGAGGTCTATAAAGAAGAGCATTTAATGTCCAGGCTCCCATACTCTTATAAATTTTCTGAACCCTGTAAAAAGTGCTACGCTGAGGTCATCTAAAGTTTATTAAAGCATCTGTGTGTTCCAGCATGGAGTTCACAAATCATGAATGCAACATTATTCAGCCAATTTAACAAGATTAGCCAGCCTGCTTTTTCCACTTTCTGTCATTCCTCCTTCCATAACAAGCTAGCTTGTAGCTAGGGGAAGCCAAGCTCTTTTAAAGCTTTATTCTTTCGCAGCTAGTAAAATGCAGCGTTTACAATTGGGAGCTATCATGTCAGAGGCACAGTAGTTTCTCACGGGTCATTCAAAGTGTGCTACACAAACCAGAAAACAAGAAAACAGAAAGGAGACCAGGAAGAAAGGAGACTAATTAACAGCTCTAAATTTTAGTTAAACTCTATTCCACTTCTCAGATCCAACTAGACAGCTAATAAGCCTTGTGGAATTGGAGCTCTTAATTAACAGACAATTATTTCTCCGGCAGGATTAGAAGTTCCACCAAATGTTCAAGGAGTCAGTTTCTACAGCTCAAATTAGATTGCTGCCTACACTTGGGAGCAAGGGTTACTCTTCCATGCTTTGCTTGCTCTATCTGTAGTAGGTCGTTCCCCCCGCCCCTTCAAGTGTTATTGCATCTTAAGAGAGAGATGAAGGACTGCTGCATTTTCATTGCAGAAAGCTTTCCTTTCTGTGATCGTGTAACATTCCTGGCCAATTATGCAGTCATTTGACATGAAAAGATGACAGCAGTTAGTACAAGCACCCCAGGTATATATTAACTGCTGGAAAGCGGGAGAGAAACCTGTGCCATGCAAGCAATCTCCCTACTGAAGACTTATCCAACAATTTCCTTGCCAAGGTCTGAGTTTCTCTACCCTCTAAGAATGATCTGATCATCACAAGCTAAAAGCAAAGCAAAGGAAAACCAGGTGCAGTGGAAGCTTATGCCAGTTGCTTCTGTTAAAGTGAATCATGTACCCTAATGATTATTATACGTTATGCAAATGGCACTCCTCCCAAGCGAGTTCACCTACCTCACTGCCAATTAGTCTCCCTTTGACTTCTAGCTAGACGTTTTTCTGAGATTTTCCTCCGTGCCTGTGCGGGGAAACATAGGGAGCTTTCCCATACACTTTCAGCTCCAAAAGCACACAGCTGGGCTCCCCTCGTAGCAGGGAGCCCTCAGAGCTTGCAGGCATCCCACAGGCTCCTGCTGTAAACTCACTAAAGCTCTGCTTCTGCCACCTCCTTTGTGGCACACGCTGACTTCGTGATAACTGCATCAAACCACAGCCCACTATGTTAGACACAATCTACGTGTCCTCCACCCTACGGCAGGGATGTACCGACCAAGTGCTGGCTGCTCAACAYAAGTTTCAGAACCTATCGCAGATGTAAGAGGTTACCCACAGTTCCTGACATGTTCACAGCAATAATGAAAGACCTGYGCTAAGAGCTTCAAAGGAAAGAAAAACAAAACAAAAAACACTTAAACCAACTCAGGACCTAAAATTTCAATAAAAGTTTTATGCAACTTTTGTCCTCAAAACCTGGCCCTATCTTCTGTTTACACCTCACTCTGCGAAGTCTGTCAGTGAGTCACTGAAGGCCTCCAGAGCTTTCTGACTGTAGATCTTGGGATACCTCCAGCCATGTGACAGCCCATGAAGTTGAAGTTTGGGATTTGGAGAACTGGGGAAGGCAGCCAACAAGGTTTTCTGGCTACTTAGGGTCTATTAACAGTGCTCAGTAACACAGCAAGACTAGGCTGAAYATCCCTCTCCGAAACTGTCCGTCCCCATTCTAAGACCCTGACCCGCCCTGGGCTGCATACTCACCCTAGCATCCCTGACGGGCAAGCTGATAATCCTCATCACCTGCCACAAGGATCCACGTGCCAGTTCTAACACCACTTCTGCTGCTCAGGCCATCTGCCACAAATGCAAAGCAGATGGATCCATCCAAATCATCAGCTAGAGGAAATACATGGATCAGGTCACTCGCTGCTGAGCTCTCCCCATTCTGTGGAGTAGGAGCCTCCTTGTTATTACACCATTCTCCTAGCAAGTCCATGTTTTGACACATTCATCAACTTCTTTCTGCTGAAGGTATGTGCTAGTTTCCTCTCATGATTAGTGTGTGAAGGAGTTCCTTGGGCAGCATGGTGGTGCCGAAAACAGTAAGAAGTTGAGGGAGGCTGCAGCTGGTTGAGTWTTAGCAATCTCAAGGCAGCCTGTTTAACATCAGAAGTAGAGAAAGAGAAAAGATAGTATGGAGAACAGAAAACTTTCATATTTTCTCTAAGTAGGCTCTTTGGTCTGTGCTTGGTCTTTCTAGGCTGTCCAGAGGAAGACATTTTTGTGGCTACTCTAATATGTCATTTTCCAGAAGTRCTTTGGATCCGCTGCAATGGCTGTGCTCCCTCCCAAGATCTTGGCCATGGCAATGAGGATCCTTGGAGGGCCAGCCATGTACACGGGATGTTAGCAGCTGGGTCTGGGAGAGGCCGTGGCCGTCCCGCTCAAGCGGGGACATAAGGGTGTCTGCCCCAAGGAGGAACTGGCTTCAAAAGAAGCAAGGCTCCCTGGAAGGAGACTTGCTCACCACGTGCCAGCTGTGTGGGTTTAGTGGGTATCAGCCCCGGGGCCTGTCCTTGGAAAGGTCTCTCTTCTCCTCCTCTACCTTCTGCTCGGCTTCCTGAGCCAGCTGTGAGGGCCAGAATGACAGATATATCTATCAAGATATCTATGAAGAACCGATGCGACTGCCGGGCCAGGGCTGAGYGAGGTTGAACATCCCACAGAGGCTGGTAATCCTCTGGCGGAGGAGGCATCCAGACAACCTGCTAGTGGGACGCTTGTGAGCATGAGGCCACTGCAGCAGCAATCYCACCCGTGCCATATCCCTGCCGCATCCCTCTCCACGGAGCTTGGCTGCCTGCGTAGCGTCTGTCCATGCCTTGCGCTGACTTGGTGCAGCTGTGCAACCTGGAAAGGTAAACAGCCCAAAAAAGAGGGGAAAGGAGAGGAAGGAAAAACAAAAATAAACATACAGGGGATCCAGTCAGACCAGCAACAACCATCTGGTTAAGCGAGCGCAGTTGAAGGAGCTATTGAATGATGGCAGATCAGCAACACCGAGGGAGAGAAGTGGGAGCCACAGGGCCAACCTGCTCGCCCTCCTGTCTGGTACCTGCCTGGCCAGCCGAGTCTCCTCAGGAGCGTGTTCAGAGTAGCGAGCGAGCCAAGCGCCTGCAAAATGCCCAGCTGGTGGGTGCTAGTCCACAAACGGTACTTCCAAGTGGAGTCTGTCCTGCTCGGAGGCTGCCCTCGCACCTGGCTGAAAGCCCCCAACCTGGCCCAGAAGAGAAGCATTGCCCCCTTGCCTGCAGCCACATGGTTGGAAATCCTCTGTCCCCACACTGGGGCCATGTGTGCCCACAAGCAGGTTGTTTTCTTCCAGTAGAAAACTTCCCCATGGTTAATGTGTGCAGGGCACAGCCAAGGCCCTCCTGGGCCGTGGAGRCATCCTCCCTCGGCTGCTAGCCAGGCCCCTGCCGGGCTGTGCTTCGCTCAGGGTTCAAGGGCAGCAGGCAGGCAGAGGTGGGTGGCAGTGACAGGACCCCACGCAGCAACAGCCTGGGGGGCACTGGAGTGTCCCCCAGCCGCTGGGACATGATCCCAGCTGCCCGCACAGGAACATCCACAGCTGGACCGTGTGGGCAGCTGACCTCGGTCCCGCCATCACAGGTGCTCTTAACTGTAGCAAYGATGTGATAATGACAGCTACTGGCTTAAGTTTATATATAAAGTTTAACTGCTGGTTATTTTTTAACAGYGGCCAGTAGCATTATTTAATTATATATGCTTTTAAAATACTGTTTGTGTAAACTTACTGTAGTTCTACAATACCTCTTGAGCGCTTTCCCATTAACATCCCTCAGACTTTCCATAAAGGTGTAATTTATGGCCCTGTCCTGCAGCTGCCTGCCTGAGGAATCCCGAGCTGGCTGAGGCCAGCAGCACGAGTGGATGTTACTCACGTACATCGGTGGTTACCCAGTTAGGAAATGAACTTACAGGGTTTTTTCCTCATTTCTTTAATACCACAGTTAGGCACAGTACTAATATCCAGTACTGGCCCTAATAAGTTTTCCATTACCTTCTGGGGTTAATAATGAACTCAGCAGGGATGAAATCAAAATCACTGTATTAACTATCATTAGGTAGAACATCTAAGCATCAGGGAGAATGAAAAGCTAAGAAGATATTGAAAAAAAAAAGTGTTTGCTTACCTATCTCATTTAAATTCCAACTTTTAACATTAATCTTTGGSTTTTAAATTTAGTAGAATAGCAACATGCAAACACAGTGCATTAATCTGAACTCTGCTATTTCATGCAATTGCAGAAACTGGCTGTGATTGTGAAAGCTGCAAGAAAACGTCATTACAGAGTTTGTAGTTAATATTTTGAAATCCATTYTTTTAATTATTCCAAAAAGTTATATGAATCAATTATTTTAAATATTGAATCCTCTGAAGGATGGGGCAGGCACATTGAAATGGCTAAATAAATTTTTACCATATTCTTGTGTTGGGGCTGGCACGCCTGAGGTCGCTGAGCTCCTGGACGATGACGATGGCCCCATTCAAGTGACATTGGGTGAAATGAGGATAGATGGAGCCTGGCACCTACCAGCACCTTGTCTCAGCACGGGCCCCTTGCTGCCAATAAAAGCATGAACTCACACTTCCCAAACTCTGGCACTTTGTGCCTTCCSCCATGGCTCTTCCCTGCACTCTTTTCCACTAAAACTTGGTGGTGAAGGGAGAGGCACCCCCTGAGTGCTCATTAGCCTCAAAAGGCTCAAGCCTGAAGACTTTATTTACAGCCGACCCCAGCTTGGGAAGACCCACTGCCCTCCCATGTTACTGCGGCTGCCTCTGCCCCTCGTAACCCGCGGCGGCTCCGGTTTGGAAGGCAATCCTGGTGCTCTTAATGTGAACCATGCRCCGGAACTAGGACTGGCTGGCATTTACTAGCAGCTGGAGACACAAGGCAGTGCACAAGGCGCTCAGGAAGCGAGGCCTCCTGAAGCAGGCCCCTCCAGAATAAAAACTGAACTAAAAACTGAACTAACGCAGCTGAGGAGCGCACGGAGACCTCGCGTGCGGCTTGGCCGTCTGCTCTTTCCGGCAGGATCCTCCGGTGAAATGAGCGAATAAACTTTCCAGGACTAACAATCTAGATGGTTCTTGAATGCAAAACATCTCTTAAAATACACAATTAAAATGAAATAGTTTCATAGCTATCACAATTTATCTTCCCACATAAATGAGAGCAAAATTACTTTCAAATGGGTCACAAGCAAATTTTTTCCTCCTTCAGAAATCAACTAGGGCCAGAGACTTTCAAAACAAAAGGAATTACAATGAACACCTGCAAGTATCTGTAGCCACATGTATTTCTCATTTACATCTTTATTTTTCTCCTCCTTCTAAGTAATTAAAACCTTCCCCTGGGTGTGAGGCCTGCAGGGACTCATCAGGGGGAAGTTATTCTGAGCGATGACTTGGTCCTGAAAGGAACCTTCTTCCTCTGGGTCCTCTCAGTCTGCCTCTGCTTTCCTTGTCCTGCTCCTGGTAAACCCTTCCTTCTGCCCTGCCCTGGCAGGCATTAGTGACATGTGGAAACRCAGTTTTCCCTGTGTCCCATCAGCAGATTACACCTCACTCCACGTCTCTGTTCACGGCCTGACTCATTTTACTTAGTTGCAGCCTTACTGACCTAGCCTTATTTCGCTGTGAGAGGCAAGCTCTGCTTTAAGTAAGTACAGCTAAATTTGGGATGATGATAACTTTATTTCTGCATGCCCTCAATTAATCTGCTCTCGGGCTGTCGATGGGGTAATAATTCTCCAAGAACTACTGATTAMGTCAAAGACTTTAAATTGTTTTCTAAAACCTTCTGCTTTCCTCCAAGAACTTTGGCTGTGCTTCTGTCCCTGTAGCTCGTTACCCCTCAGCATCATCATACATAAGAACAAGGATTTGTCTTTGCTCGGCCATTCTCAGGGCTAYAAACATAGTGGTAGGATTACAGCTTCATATTTCTATTTGCTAGAACTTTCCTTACCTAATCTTCCCTCAGGAGTTTTTGCAAATAATTAAGTTTTAATTGTCCTTTTTGTGATGTTTTCTGTAGCTCCTCCTCATCTCCATTATTACTACTGAAACTAACCACTGTCTTTCCCCTTCTTTTTCATAAAAACCTTGAATTTCCCATCTCCTCCAAAAAAAAAAAAGTTTAAGAGCTTTCACTTCTGCCTTATATCAGATAGGATAAACTGTACAGTTTTCTGTTTTGCTTAATCTTAATTAAGCTTCTGGCCCACATATTAATGATGCCTATTACCTCGGCAGCAGCTTTTGACTTATCTAGAAMTCCTCATTTTCCTATATGTTTTACACTAAAGGAAGTTGTCTTTAAAGATCAGCCACTTTGCTCCTCACATGCGTAACCGCATGGTGAATACCATGCAGAGATGTAATACAGTAATACAGCTTTCATACAGTGTAAAAATCCTGGCTGATGCACTTTGTATTACCTGTGAACCAGAAGGTTACTTAYGACCATTTAGTCATCATGGGACATAAATATTGAGACAAAATAAACAAGTGAATGACAAAATAAATAACTGAATTATGAAGATTTAAAAAATAAAAAAAAATAAGAAGGGAGGGAAGCTAATCCCCAAGTAAAGCCAGTCAGTTAAACCGTGTTCTTGCAACGCAGTCACCATTAGCTTAGCCCTGCAGTTTCCAGATGTTTATTACAGGATATGCCTGGACAAATCTTCTTTCATGAAAGCTCCTGACACAGAGATGTTAAACTTTAAGTTGTTTAATACAAAGGCAGACTTTTTAAAGGGGATTTACTTGAACTTTTTATATACCAAAACAACAGGAAAGGGACTGACAATGAAAGTAAAACAATACTTCCAGACCGTCAGTTAGTAAATCTCCATATTCTTCTCATTTAAGCAACAAAAGCAAACTGGGTGCGCTGCCAGCACCACACACACCAAAGTTCTATTAGGCCCAGCACCTCCCTGAAGATTAAGGGCCTGATCAAAAGAACAGGGAAATTGCTGGAAATCTTGCCATTCACCCAAACAACTCTGGTTCTGGTCTRTAGCAGTTCTATAAAAATAAGAGTTTCTAACAGCTCAGTTTAAATTTATAAGAAAGCAATTTTACCTATAAACTCCCTTAAAAAAAAAAAAAAGGGAAAAAAAGAAAAAGTAAAACATGGTTTCTTTCTCTCTACTTGTTTTCTGCAATTTTTAAAATGGAAACTTCCAGCATTTTTCTCTGCAATGTAATCCAATTCATTTGGGCTGAAGAAGCAAAAGGAGAATAAAATGTGATGTAGAAGCATGGGTCCTTATTCTAAGATGTATCACCATTCAGAGGGAAACCGATTACTGTTTTAGCCAGCAGTCTGATTTTGAACCAAAATTTATTTCTCAAATTCCATGGAGCRGTACAACTTTTTTTTTTGCTTTAAAATATGCTCTGCATACTGCTGGTTCAAGCATGCTGATGCTGTTTTTTTCTGTGTGTTAACAGCTACCTATTGACTTTTCCTCAGAATTTCAGGTGTTCAGTAARTGCAGGGTCAGACTTATGTTACTGTACTTCCTTTTGTATGCATATTTGTTTGTGCAAGCATATATATATATTACAGGGAGAGACATAAAAATGAATATAGCATCAAATGATAAGGTATACAATACCAAAATATTTTTAAGTAAGACATTTTAAGTAAAACAGACAAGTTGGACATCAAGTATTCCTTATTTCAGGCAAGGCTTCTGCTACATGCAGTGCATTTCTGGTCAGAGAGAATAAGTTCCTACGTTTTCTGAAAAAGAGAAAAAAAGAAAAAGGTTAAAGAAGTGATGTCCACTGGCGGACAAAACCKCACAAATCTGCAGGTCACATGAAGCTCTATCTACAAGCACCATCTAATTCTCCCAAGTGAAAATCAGTTTAATTTCCAAAAATTAAACAGATCAAGCAATACTGAACATTTACTTCCAGGTCAAGACAGGTAATACCAGCATCCAGTTKTACTGATATGCACAAAACAGTAAACCCTGCCACTACAAAATTAACTTATATATCAYGGAAATTTTGGAACAAGTCAAATATGTTTATGTCAGGCCATGTTTTGGCCACAACCATAACAGCATTTCTGATGTTGCACTGAAGCTCTAGTACTGGATATTTTTGTATTACCAGACCATACTAAGCTGCTGTAATAAAGCTCCCAAAGTTCTGCTGCGAGGGTGCCCAGTGCAGATATTTCTACTTGGGCCTCATTTCAAAATTTTCTTGTCAAGGATTTTCAGTTGATATTCTGGAATATTACCTCATAAGCCTATTGTTGGGTTGCTAAATCAAAGCATAAATTTATTTTTTGGACTTTCCAACTTTGCCTACAATAAGGACAGCCTTTCTGAAGCTGTTCACTGGCATTTTGGAGATTCCACAGAGGCTGTTTCTTCCCTCCTAGTTGTGCTTTGTTTATTACAGGGAAATCTCCAATAATGATGGAAAGTCAGCACACTGCCCTGGGCTTAGGGCTGCTTTGGATGAGAAGACCTTGTTTCTCATGAGAGGCAGGAGCAATTTGGTCTAGGCCATGGCCATGGCTCTCGTCAGGCTCGAATGCAGCTGCATCCCCCACACGCACATATGGCAGGGCTGTCATTTCTTTTCAAGTCCAACATCAAGGTTCATGTAATTACATACATACAATGTATGATTGTATATGCATGTGTTACTTCAAAAGGCTTTGCATAGCAAAGCCTAAAAAATGCGAAAACATCAGTACTAAAGCAAGCAGGTGTGATTCAGCTGCTTGTTGTGGGCGGGTTATGAGGAAGTCGTATGGGACCACAGGCTTCTTTAATGTCTAGCAYGTAAACTTTCAGTAAAATTGTACTCTGGGCTCTCCCCGTCATGCCCAAGTGCTTTGCACGTATCCATCAGTTCGTGTCAAAATACAGGTGGCAATGTAACTACAAACCCTCCTCACTMCAAGGAGCCGAGGCACGCGTTGCGTCTCAACACGGTACCATTTGGCATCCAGTGCACTTAACTGCATGGTCGCTCCTTCCCGGCCGGAGCTGCCTTCCTGGCGCAGCGAGGGATGCATGGAGCCCTGCAGGCCGCGAGCAGCCCGGGCTCCGCGTCGTCAGCGCTGCTCACGGTGCACGCTGATCACGCAGCAAGAGCCTCCCTGGAAAAGGCTGCACCTGAGAACAAAAACCTGGCGCTGCTGCAGCCCCCCACTCCAGCGAGCCARTCACAGGAGTTGCGGGGCACAGAGCAGGAGCTAGTCGTAAAGGATGGCYAGAAAGTACAGCCACATTAGAAGAAAGAACATCAACGTATTTGTTGAAATTATCAGTTATTAAGTCCAACTCTGCAGCTTTCGTATTTTGTTAGTGATTTCTCCAAAGACCTTAGCTGCAAGATCCTGCTGGTAAGAGCAGCCTTGCATCTGCTTTAGCATGGGCAGAGCACCTCCGCTGTCCAGACCATCTTCTGTTTTGATTTCTTAATTGAAAAGCTGTAATTGTACCAGCACCAGGCCCCAGCTTGCATAATGAATAGAGCTTGGACCACTGAGATCTATAGCTCAGGCTACTGCTACTTCGCCTAATTAAGTAATAGCTGGCAGCGGTGAGCTTTTCCACAGGCCTGTGTGAAGCCTGCTGATAAAAGCCTAAGAGGCAGCACTGAGATAGCTTTTGTTACGGGGCTGCAGGAATTTAGGAAGCTGCTGAAAAGTCTGCTATTTATTTGTGTGGTTATATACAGCTTGTGTGTGTGTATATATATATACATATACACACATACATGCACACCTTTTTCATATTTTTCTCCTGGTGTTTTGCAGCACTTACACATTTTTAGCGGTTTCCCTGTGCTTTTGTGCTCATGACCTTCTTTTCTTGCAGCTACACCTGCTCTGTGTGTTTTTTTCCTCCTTTCTCCTGCCTTCCTACCAGCAGTGGGTATGTTAAGTGCATGGGTAGTATAGGTTAGAACTGGTGCTCCATGGGGGCAGTTCAGCACCTTGGAGATAATGATTCTGGGGAAAGTGGTGTTCACCCTCTGCAGCGTCTGTGTGCAGCGTGTGAACTTGTTTAGCTGCTGTCATCTTGTGCCTGAGCAGGAGCTGCGAGAGGACAGGCCCACTGCAGGTCCTTCAAGAACCCAAACTGCAAGTTTCCACACGCAGGCAAGCTGCTGCTTTCCAAGGACTCAGTGCCTGCATACATCTCCCCGAGAGCAGCAAAAAAGCACTTCTGGGGCATCCATCAGCTCGTCACCCTTCCAAAATGTGGATGTGGGAAAACTGCTGCAATGTTGAATGTTGAAAGATTTTTTGCACARACAAAACCCTTCATTTTTCCTTGGTGACTGCCTCATAAATAACTAAGCCACTTCCCAGCTGGAACTTGCTCAAGGATTCAAATTGAGATGGGTGACACGATGGAAAAGCTGACACTTGGTGATCCAAGTTTTGGTGGGGGGAGAAAGGGAGAGAAAGAAGTACCAGAGAATATTTTCTTATTGTGGGAAGATTCAAACAGGATGATGCACTCTAAACTACTGGTAAGGAAAGCAGCTCTGCCTACAAGAACTACAACGATCCAGATCCGTGCTCTCTTCCCAAATGACYGTATTGTAACAGCATTGTCCTCATCATCTTCCTTCTCTTCCTAGCTAGCACTATTGCTATCTGCAATTTAGTTAGTGAGATATTTGTAGGATAGACCTGGGCTGAAGATTAAACATGCAGAAAATATGTCTGAGACTACAAATTCTTCTGAGTAAGGACTTCAGGTTTTTTTCAGTTGTTCTTTGCTCAAACACTGAATATATGGTGTTTTAACAATAAAAGTTTCATGKTTTTAACTACTGCTTTCAAGTTATACCTCAGAATGAGCTTTGCTTTAGTTCAAGGCTTGAACTTGCTGTTGAAAAGAAAATCAACGAAACAAGTTTCTTTATCAYGAGTAACTACATCTACCTATGGCTTTGAGTGCATAATAAGGAGCTTAACAGCATCTCAAGCAACTGCAGTTTTCCACTGCAGTTTTGTCCTCATTTGCACTGGTAATCATTCAAGCTTAGCAGCATTTGTTAAATTCAGATAGAGGTTAACTGTATTTTAAATAAGTTCAAAGAAGTAGGTGCAGTTGCCTGAACCATACCATAAAAAAAAAGAGGAGGGAAAAAATTCAAACCGAAAATCATGGCTTGATGATGCCTGTCTTGATAAACGTGAAAATACTCTTACTAATTCCAGGGCTGTTGCAGTACCAGTTTTCCAACTACGGAGTTAAAGATCTTTCTGAAAATTTTACTTACGTAAACAAATTGCCTTACTAAGAGCATTTTGTGAAGAAATATCTCGTATTAGGTAAGTGCTGTACAGAGATGTAATCTCTCTGCTACAAGCAAACAGATGACCTAAAAGGAGCGTGTGTCTTATTTTGGCTGGTGACCTTGTGTACAGCCATTTGCACCGGTACGGGCTGCCTCTGCAATGCCACCATAAACAAGTTCCGTTTTGTCAGATTTGCCACTAATTAATGAATAGCTAAAGATTACAAAGCATGCAGCGAGCATACAGGAATCTGACCCAGCGTTTTTTGTTTAGCATGAGCCAGAGGTGCAGAATTAAGGGATTTGGGGCTTTTGGGGTGACTTGGAAGTTGAGTGCTCTGATGTAGCAGAGCACTTTCTTTTTAAAAGAAAAAAAAAAAAAAAAGGTTGCTAGAAAATCCTGCTAACTTTGGAAGTTCGCAAGTCACCAGAACAGGCTGGAAATGCTTGTTTTTGAAAACAAACACTGTGGCAGAACCCGCCCGAGAGCCGGAGAGGGCGGCGGGACAGGACGGCTCCAGCCGCGTGTGCTCTGCCTCCTCTGCCCTGAGGGGCCCTCGCTGCTTGAGGCGTCTCCACAAAATCCGCGTAATGTTTCAGGGCAAGGAGACACGAAACGGACTCGTAGCGGGGCCGTTGCCTGCGGCGCGGCTGCCGTGACTCGTGTTTAGAGAGAGGCTTCTCGGCCTCTCATCCGTTATTTCCTCCCGGTTCATTCCTGAGATTGCTCCGTGTGGACCTACGTTTGGAGCGGGATTTGGGGCCCTGTGAGTTAAACACGCGCACGTCTCCCTGATGGCCGAGCGGGGTTTTCCTGGCAGCGACATCTTCCCGTTCTTACTTGCAATCCTAATCACGTCGGCGATTCCAGTAATCTTCCCAGCGCTAAGAGCTGGTATTAATTCCCTCAGAAGAGGACCTGGGTGAGTTTCTGGGTTTTTGTTGTTGTTGTTTTTTAAACCCAGATAATTAAAATTAAACCAAGTAATGACAGTCTAAGACTTTCCAAGAGGAGCAGAGAGAAGGGGGGGCAAGTGCGGCATGACCAAATCCAGCATTTAAGCACATTTTTAAAACCCAAACACTAAAGAGGCTGACCAAGACTGATACCCACAACAGCACCAGAAGATCATTTTGGCAGGCATACTAGATAACTGGGATCAGCTTTCTACCCCCATAACTCTATTTGTCCAGGTTAGAAAAACAACTGTGCAATCCAAAACACAGCATTTGGGCAGCTTTGACTTCTGTGACTCTTTCCGTGTCTAATCGATGGAAACGCTTCATTCAGCCTTCATTCAGAAGTGTTTCCTCGCACCTCACCAATAATCACCAAATTTGCCCCCAAATGAACAGGTTAATCCTCTACCTTCAACTTCCCAGCTCTGTTGGGAAGCTGCTCATGGAAGCGCCAGACTTGCTTGCCCTTGTGCCTGTTGAGTGGTAATTTACCGTAGGGACCTTTGAGGTAACTGGGAATATCCATGGTTAATGTCATTATTTTGTGGGCAGGATGTGGATGCCCAATGCTCTGGGCCCCCGCGATGTGCTAAGAAAATCAGTGGCAGTCAGTGGATGGAAGTGAGAGGAAAGCTCTGGCCACAGAGAAATATTATTTACCCTATGTTGCCCTTGCTGGAAAACGCCCGCTTTGGTGCTCGTGCTCTTTGGGGTGCTCAGGAGGTACCTGAGGGGCAGGGAGGGAAGGTTTGACTGACCAAGGTGCGACTCCTGTCTGCCCAGTGCATTTCTTGGCCCTGATGTCATCGATTGACTTCTCTAAATCACCGTGTGGAACCAAATGCAGCGATATGAAAGATTAGTCTTCATTTCGGGAAGCAACTGCCAAATTAAATGATGACAGATGGAGAAACTATGAGCCACGGTGTCAGAGGTCTGACGATTGCCCCCTGCTTCAGCAATAAGCAAATATATAAACCTCAGCTGGTGCCTGCAAAAGATACGCGCCTGGTGTGAAGACAGCCCTCAGACTTTCTTATTTAATCAATACCCCCTATCGAAGAAAGCCGCGTACAGCAGCAGCCCCGAAACAGTGTTATTAGAAAGTGATATAGTGCACATTAGGATGTATAATTCATGTCGCCTTCATTTGCTCAGGCCGTCGTGAAAATCCATAAATCATTTTCTCGTTCGCGCAGCGCCCGAGCGCGATTTGTCACTCGGCATTAGCGGGGCCGCCTCGCGCCGCCGCCGCCACTCCCGGTGCGCTGCCGTGGGGCGTGTATATACACATATATACACCACACATACATGTGTGTGCGCACACAGGTATTACGTCCGTGTACGTGTGCATGGCCACAGGTGCCTGCGCCCGCAGCCTGCCCCTTACCTGCGGCACGGCCGCCGCGGCACCGCGGGTCCCGCGGGATGCGGGTGATGATGGGGTGAGCGCCAGGCCCC
>PTEX01000116.1:1828899-1884007 GCA_003342815.1 Eudromia elegans | reverse complement strand
GGGGGGGGTCTCCGCCGGTCCCCAGGGAAGCCGCTGCGGGACGGGCGACAGGGGTCGGGGGTCGCGCGTCGCTGGTGCGCGAGGCAGGGCCCGCGCCAGCGGCTGCGCCGGGCCGGGAGAAACGGCGGGGGAGCGCGGGGTTCAAAACGACAATAAAAAGGGGCAAAGTCCCGCGTGTTTCATCCTGTCTGATCCCTGTGTCTCCGCTTCGGAAAGTCAGGGACACYGCAACGCCTCTGAGGGCCAGCGCACCGCAGGGCCCTGCCGCGGCCCGGGACGGCTGGGCGGCAGCCTCCCCCTCACGTCCGTTCCGCAGCCGGGGGTCGGGGGCTGCCGCCAGGCCGGGATGCGCCTGGCCGAGCGGGCGCTGCCGCCGCGCGGGGCTTGGCGCCGCCGCAGGGGCCCGCGCACACAGCGGGTCCCCCCACTGAACAAACCGCGGCTCCCGCGGCCCCGCTGCGCGGAGAGGCGYGCGGCAGCGCCGCCGCTTCCCTCTCGGCTGGTACCTGTTACGCCAGTGGAAATTCCGCGGGCGCAAACCAAGGGAGAACGGCACAGACTTCAGCACTTTAATTGGCGGGGGCTGGAACAGCCGGAGAGGCGCTCGGCGGAAAGCTGCGCCTTCCCCGCGGCCGAGCAAGCCATCTCCCGGGGCACGGAGAGTTTCCGCCCGTTTACGCCCTTTCCGAAGGGGGCCCGCGGCGCCAGCCATGGGAGAGGAAACTTCGCGGCGGTGGAAATTCCCTCCCCGGGGAGCCGCTTGTTTATCGCGGCGCGGCGTGGCGAGGCGCTCGCGCTCGCCGGCTGCGGCGGGAACAGTCCCCGCTGGAGGCAGCAGGAGCAGCGAGGCATCCCCGGCAGCGCGGCGGGAGCCACCTCGCCGCTGCCGCCCGCTCCCTCAGCGCCCGCTCCTGGCCCTGCCGCCCGCCGCTCGGCCCGCCGTGACGCAGCGCTGCTTGACGCGCGCCGTGGCCAATGGGGCGCCTCCCCCGGGGGCGTTGCTGCGAGCCCATTGGTTGGCAGGAGCCGGGCGCTGCGCAAAAGCAGGCGAGGCGAGCGGCGGGCGCGCAGAGCTGCTGGCAGAGAGGAGCGGAGCCGCGGCCGGGACGGCAGCAGCGGCCGCTGCAGCAGCGACGGGGAGAGGGGCTGGAGGCGAAGGCAGCGAGGGAGGAGAAAGCACTAAACTGAGCAGCGGCCGCGGAGAGCAGAGCGGCGGCAGCGGCGATGAGCGCGGTGATAGCCGTGACGGAAGAAAATGAGAGATAACACTGATAGAAGAGAGAAAATCTAAGATCTTTAAATAAAAAGAGGAAATCCCAGAGAAATCGGGGAGTGAAAGTTTCGGGTGGCAGAACCGTTCTGTCTTTTTTGATATGAAACCTTTCTACAGCTTATGATTTTTTTTTTCAATTTTGCGTTTTCTTGCCTTTTTCTCGCGTCTGAAGAGGGCATGTCCACCGGCTTTTCCAGCAGCATCTACCCCTCCAGCTCCCGCCAGGAAGGCAGACTGAGGACAATCCTGAAATAYAAAAATTTCTTCCTTGGGATTTGCTGCCGCCGCGGTGCAGCGCCAGGACTGTGGGAATAAATAAAAGCGGGCTGCTGTGTGCCTAGAGATGCATCCGGCTGAGAGCCGTTATTAGTTGGCCATTTATTTGGAAGATCACAGATGAAGTGGAGACGCCCGTCTTCTTCATTTGGCCAGCGAGTGAAACCATAATACTCGTAGCAGAAAGGAGGGAGATGGGGGAGGAAAAAAAGCTTGACATGAATCAGAAGAAATAATACCTAGCACCCCCCTGCCCCCCCAAGCAACCAAGCCCCCTCCTTCCCCCGCCCCGTCTTTCCGCGCACACACGTACGCACACGGGCGCGCACACACAGCGCTGTGTATTTTCCGAGGAGGAGGAGGAGGTGGTGGCGGCTTTCGGCAGAGGAGGCAGCGGCGGTGCCGGGGAGGGGGGGATCTCTTTCCCCGTTCGGAGATGATTGTGCTATTCCTCCTTGCCTTGCTCTGTATGGTGGAGGGGGCCCTGTGCCAGCTCCACTACACCGTGCAGGAAGAGCAGGAGCATGGCACGTTCGTGGGAAATATCGCCGAGGACCTGGGCTTGGACATTACAAAACTTTCGGCTCGCCGCTTCCAGACGGTGCCCAACTCCCGCAGCCCATACCTGGAGCTCAACCTGGAGACGGGCGTGCTCTACGTGAACGAGAAGATTGACCGGGAGCAGATCTGCAAGCAGAGCCCCTCCTGCCTGCTGCACCTCGAGGTCTTCCTGGAGAACCCCCTGGAGCTGTTCCGCGTGGAGATAGAGGTGCTGGACATCAACGACAACCCGCCCGCCTTCCCGGAGCCCGACCTCACCGTGGAGATCTCGGAGAGCGCCACGCCGGGCACCCGCTTCCCTCTCGAGAGCGCCTTCGACCCCGACGTGGGCACCAACTCGCTGCGCACCTACGAGATCACCCCCAACAGCTACTTCTCGCTGGACGTGCAGACGCAGGGCGACGGCAACCGCTTCGCCGAGCTGGTGCTGGACAAGCCGCTGGACCGCGAGCAGCAGGCGCTGCACCGCTACGTGCTCACCGCCGTGGACGGCGGGCAGCCGCAGCAGCGCACCGGCACCGCGCTGCTCACCGTGCGGGTGCTCGACTCCAACGACAACGTGCCCGCCTTCGAGCAGCCCGTCTACACCGTGTCGCTGCCGGAGAACTCGCCGCCCGGCACGCTCGTGCTGCAGCTCAACGCCACCGACCCCGACGAGGGCCAGAACGGCGAGGTCATCTACTCCTTCAGCAGCCACATCTCGGCGCGCGCCCGCGAGCTCTTCGGCATCGCGCCGCGCACCGGCCGCCTCGAGGTGAGCGGCGAGCTGGACTACGAGGAGAGCAGCGTCTACCAGGTGTACGTGCAAGCCAAGGACCTGGGCCCCAACGCCGTGCCGGCGCACTGCAAGGTGCTCGTGCGCGTGCTGGACGCCAACGACAACGCGCCCGAGATCAGCTTYTCCACGGTGAAGGAGGCGGTGAGCGAGGCGGCGGCGCCGGGCACCGTGGTGGCCCTCTTCAGCGTCTCGGACCGCGACTCGGAGGAGAACGGGCAGGTGCAGTGCGAGCTGCTGCAGGGCGACGCGCCCTTCCGCCTCAAGAGCTCCTTCAAGAACTACTACACCATCGTGACCGAGGGCCCGCTGGACCGCGAGCAGCCCGGCGGCGACGCCTACACGCTCACCGTGGTGGCGCGGGACCGCGGCGAGCCGCCGCTCAGCACCAGCAAGTCCATCCAGGTGCGCGTGAGCGACGTGAACGACAACGCGCCGCGCTTCAGCCAGCCCGTCTACCAGGTCTACGTGAGCGAGAACAACGTGCCCGGCGCCTACATCTACGCCGTGAGCGCCACGGACCGCGACCAGGGCGCCAACGCGCAGCTCGCCTACTCCATCCTCGAGAGCCAGATCCAGGGCATGTCCGTCTTCACGTACGTCTCCATCAACTCCGAGAACGGCTTCCTCTACGCGCTGCGCTCCTTCGACTACGAGCAGCTCAAGGAGTTCAGCTTCCAGGTGGAAGCGCGCGACGCGGGCGAGGAGCCGCAGCCGCTGGCGGGCAACGCCACCGTGCACATCGTCGTCGTGGACCAGAACGACAACGCGCCCGCCATCGTGAGCCCGCTGCCCGGGCGCAACGGCACGCCGGCGCGCGAGGCGCTGCCGCGCGGCGCCGAGCCGGGCTACCTGGTGAGCCGCGTGGCGGCCGTGGACGCGGACGAGGGCGAGAACGCGCGCCTCACCTACAGCATCGCGCGCGGCAACGAGGCGAGCCTCTTCCGCATGGACTGGCGCAGCGGCGAGCTGCGCACGGCGCGCAGGGTGCCCGCCAAGCGCGACCCGCAGCGCCCCTACGAGCTGGTCATCGAGGTGCGCGACCACGGGCAGCCGCCGCTCTCCTCCACGGCCGCCATCCAGGTGGTGCTGGTGGACGGCGCGGCCGAGCGGCCCGGCGGCGGCGGCGGCCTGGGCGCGGGGGCGGGCGCGGGGGGCGGCGGAGGCGGCGGCGGTGGYGGCGAGCACCGGCCCAGCCGCTCGGGCGGCGAGACCTCGCTCGACCTCACGCTCATCCTCATCATCGCCCTGGGCTCCGTGTCCTTCATCTTCCTGCTGGCCATGATCGTGCTGGCCGTGCGCTGCCAGAAGGAGAAGAAGCTCAACATCTACACGTGCCTGGCCAGCGACTGCTGCCTGGGCTGCTGCTGCTGCTGCCCGTGCTGCAGCCGCCAGGCGCGGGCCCGCAAGAAGAAGCTCAGCAAGTCGGACATCATGCTCGTGCAGAGCTCCAACGTGCCCAGCAACCCGGCGCAGGGGCCGCCCGAGGAGGCGGGCTCCTTCGGCTCCCACCACCACAACCAGAACTACTGCTACCAGGTCTGCCTCACGCCCGAGTCCGCCAAGACCGACCTCATGTTCCTCAAGCCCTGCAGCCCCTCCCGCAGCACCGACGCCGAGCACAACCCCTGCGGCGCCATCGTCACCGGCTACGCCGACCAGCAGCCCGACATCATCTCCAACGGCAGCATCCTGTCCAGCGAGGTAAGGCCCGCACCCCCCACCACCCCCCCCGGGCGCGCGCCGCCCGGTGCGGACCGTTAGGCGCCCGTTGGGGACCGTTAGGCGCCGCGCCCCGCCCGCCCTCCTGTCACAGCGGCGGCGCCGCCGCTGGCTCCCCCGCCTCGCCGCCGTTTGATCGATTTGTTTGTTTTTAAACGGCTTCCTTGCGTGGTTTCGAGACGCCTGCCGGGCAGGGCAAGCCCCCTCCCGCCCCTCCACCCTCCGACGCCGTTGCGCCTTCCTGGGGGCCGCCGGCGTCGGGGGTTGAGGGATCGGCAGCCGCTGGCAGCGACCGAGGGACGTGGAGAAGGATCACAGGGTCTGCCGGGGCGAAATCCGCACTCCGTGYGGTTTATCTGTTTGTTTATCTGTTGCTCCTTGAAATCTATGCGTGTGGAGGGAGAAAGGGGGGGGGAGGGGGGGAAGCTTTGGGAGGAACCACCCACCCCCACCCCCCGCCATGAGGCTGTGAAAGTCTCTACAGTTGGCAGGCCCCCCAGTTTGCAAATTAGAGTTTATTAACCAGCTCTTCTTTACAACCCAAAACTGTCTTCTCAGAGAGAAAAAGGAAAAAAAAAAAAAAAAGGTGGGGAAGAATTTCCATGAAATTATACGCCAAGACTTACTGTCCTGCTTCGTTAACTGTCTCCACTGCGTTATTGAGTGTGCAGAGAATCCCCATCGAAGCATATGCCGTGTCTTAACACTCCCCTGTTAATCRTTTCCTACTGTGTAAGCTAATGCATGCTCTCGGTACCTCTCAGCGTAGGTACTCATGAGAAAAAAACACTTTCTGAACACTTTCTGTATTTACACTGAACACTGAAACCTGAGTGCTACCCAGCCCTCTCAACGAGGTTTAAATGGTATTTCCCAAAACAGTCTGAGTTACACAAGCCAGCGTCAAAAATCTCACTGTSCTGTTGGCCTGTTTTTAAAGTGTATGTAAAACTCCCTTCTTATCTTGCCTTTTTGAGGGCTAGAGTCTATCTCAGTGTATTTAGGCTGCAATAACTATCCTGTCTCTCCCGTTTTACACATTGAAATTAAGAACAGATTGAACGCCAGATTACACCAAGTGTTTTTCTGAGTCAGTAGTATACAACTCCAGAAATAGTTGTGTTGACTCTTCCAGGTGTTCTTGTGGTGTTTGGCAGCATGCATCATGAGGGGAAGAAGAAGAGGCAGAATCTCATTGCAGAGAACTCAGAAGAAATCCCTGGTGCTTTCACATATGTGTGAATAAGAGTAGATATTTTGTTTATTTGGATATTTCTCCCTCAAGTCTTTTAAAAAGGCTGTGCAGGCCTAGTTGTAACCAAGCATTCCCATTTATAGACCTGGTGAGCTCTAGTATATTTTTAGATGTTAGGTACAAAATACCAAGAATTCATTTGTTCTCCCAAATTTTCTTTCTTTTTTTCCTTTCTTTTTTACAGACAAAGCATCAGCGTGCCGAACTCAGTTATCTAGTTGATAGACCTCGACGGGTGAACAGGTATGAGCTCCTTACTCTTGTTTTGCTAATGTATGCTCTAGCAAGCGTGAGCTGGATGCAGAAATGTGTTTATTGCAGACATAAAATAGTAGGCAAGCAAGCAATGGGAAAATGAATGTATGTAGATATGATAAATGAAACAGTCAACTGAATAAGTTGGAATTAGGTTTTTCTCAACTTATTTCAAAGCCATCTGACTAGAGAGCAAAATCTCATTTTGTATTAGCCTAAAATATGCTTTAATGTACTTCAGAATCCTCCTGTAGCCCGTACCTGATATTGAACTCTGASAATTTAGCTATCCAGCCTAAGTAAGTGCTACCAAATTATTTATAACAATTACATGAAATCCAGGCCGAGTAATAACGGCTCCTGCCTGCTTCAGCTGGGTTACTAATGTCTGAAAATGCAAATTTTGTTTATGATGGGTAGCGTGGCTCTGCAGGAACAGTGCAGCATGCAGGAGTGGGTGAATGCAGCACCGTGGTTGGCCATGTGATGGCAGAAGAATGTTTTATGAGTTCCTCTTCCATGTTTATTCTAATGTAAAGATGTTTCTCTGTCTAGTTCTGCATTCCAGGAAGCAGACATAGTAAGCTCTAAGGACAGTGGTCATGGAGACAGTGAGCAAGGAGACAGTGATCATGATGCCACTAATCGAGGTCAATCCTCTGGTAAGTCTGATAAAAGAATGAGAATAGCAGATCTTTAAGTAAGGGCACTAGAAGGAACAGTCACGTATAGGCATAGAATACAAGTGCCATGAAATAACATGAGCATGTGCTATGGAGGGTTGGTTTTAGGTCTGCTTRCTGCTGCAGTAGCCTGTGCAAGATGATCCCTTTTCAAGGGATGAAGATTGGGAGTTTATTTTATTCTTTGTTTGTTTGTTTGTTTGGACTTTTTTGTGTTATTCTGCATAATTGACTAATGAAACTTCCTGCACAGTGAAACAGAGTTCCTGGTACATTTTACAGTGCTTTCCACCCCCCACCACAGACCTGCAGGGTTTCAAAGCATTAGRCAACTTTGTTCAGTAGAGACTTTGGCTGTCCTGGCAGTGTGAAGTGAAGGGGGAGTTCCCAAGGGAAAGAAAGAGCCTGGTGGTTGAATGACAGCCARACTGTGAGGATTTTTGTTGGGGATCAGCAGAGACACTGTGTATCTTTGAATGTGTAATACCTTMGCATTTTTCTGAGGACTGTTTTTTAATTCAAATTAAGGGACCATGTAGTATAAGTGATCTCCATATTAATGAGGATAAGGTATTCCTAAATACAATTTCAGTCATAACAAGGAAAAGAAATATTATAAAAGCTTTATTTTAAAATCATGATATTTTCATGATTTGAATTACATAGAAGCGTGTGATTTCTAGTGTTATTCCTATGTGTGCAGTTTGCAGGTTTTGCTCTCATACTGCTAGCTTTCTTTTGAAAAGGACATATGTTTAGAGTCTGTGTCTTACTATTCTTTCTGACTCTCTCAGTGCATTTTAACCAGAGATGCTTTGTGTTCTTTCCTACCACKGTCTCTGAAGATTTGGTGTGTCTTGGTTCAATACAATGATTTCTTTCCTCTTGTTCCTTCTGTGCTCTGTTGTACAGAGGGGTTTGCTATATTCTACAAAGTGATACCTGAATTTCTCGAGTCCTACATCATTTCTTAACCTGGTCTCATGCTAAGGGATACTAGGGCAAGGGACTGACTACTGACACACCAGAGCCATTTCACTGCCTTACTCCGTTAACATCCTCTGTTTTCTTGCTACAGTAGCTACTGTACCCTTAATGATGGGAAACCCAGGCAGAGGGGGAAAGGAGGCCACTACAGGGCCTCTTTATATTGCTGCAAGTCATTAATATGCAGGCCTAATGAGACTTGAGAAGAGCCAAGAGTCTCCGGAGCTCCCTGCTTCTTGCAGGGCTTCATGCTAAGTGAACAGAGTGTCTATTTTGTGTCTGGGAACCTGACAATAAACCAGGTCTTGCCAGAAGTTTACATCTGAACACAGAGCCTCTTTCATTTTTGGCCTATATATGGCGTATGATTTATTGTTGTCTTAAAAAGCCATGTATTTAGGCTCCCCCCAACACCCATTCTTCTGCACTGTTTCTGATGCAGCAATCAATGCTACTGAGTTATAAAAAGCTCCCTCTCCTGCTGCCTTCCCCGTGTAACATTTTTTTTTCTTTTACGCATTTTACTGCAGCAGTCATCTCAGTGAACGTTTCAATCAGTTTAGTCCCTCAACGTAATGAACCATAATAACCAAACTGGAGAGAAAAGAATAAACATCTGCAGAAGGGGCTGGATATGACTGGTGGTGGAAATCTAATCATACAGTTGCACATCAACTGGAATATGTTTTATTTTAGAAACATCTACTGCTGTTGTTGTTGTGTTTTTGCTCTTTATTCTATTTTTCCACTTTGAAAGAATCTGTCTCAGATAYCAGTGTTGGAACTATTCTCAGACTTGATATTACTTAGCCATGTAAATTCTTTACTATTTCTGCCTTACTAAAATAGGAAAAAGAAATCTATTCCGTATTTCTAGAATAACTTCAAATCATTTAARAATCTGATGTGATTTATGGACTTTTGTATCTCAAATGGAAATTACATATGAATTAATGAAAGCTGACAGTTAGATTTAGTCTGCTCATAATTAACTGTTTCAACCTAAACCTTAGGCACCCAGGTCTTCCAATTTAATGTATTGTTGCAGTGCTTTGAGATTAATTTGCATGAACAATTTTTTAAGTGATAGTTTCAAATAGATAATTAAACAGAAATCTCTAAAGTAACTACTGTAATTTTTAGGATCCATGTAGTAGATTTTTTTCCAGTAATTTTTGTGTTGGACCCTGCTATCATGATGAAAACCATGTGCCTTTTGACCTCAGTGATAGCAAGAAAGAGATTTTGACATAAAACCTTAATTTTTGCTAGTATTTGGTGATTCTTGTTAGTATTTGGCAATGAATTTAATAAAAAGATGAGCGTTAATCTTCTATGATCTTGAATGGCTAGAGAAATGTCTAAGGCAATGCCTTCTCGTTTTTTCAGTCATTCAGGTGTTCTGTAATCAATTCTATCTAAATTAAAGGAAAACACTTTTATAACATAGGTGAATGCTGACTTTTTTATTCTCTGCATGATGTCATCTGATACCAAGCAGCAGCATATTTGTTTTCAAAAGCACTATATGTGTTTCTGGAAACATTTAGTAGACAATTCACATTGTAAAATGAAACGTACCCCTCACTGCTTTTCATCAGCCTCATGTTCTGCTTACAAAACATCTTTTCACAGATCTGTGCATGACTTCTCTTGTTGTCACCAGCGAATAGTCCTATGGCATGCAAGTAACTATTCTACAGTAGTTCATTGTTAGTCAAGCTGACTGTCAAAGTCATGGTGAATTACTAGTTGGGAAGGAAAACACGTGGGATGAAAATCTATTACTGTGTCACAGATTTATCCTGTATAACCATTTAGGAKGAATTCTCAGCTGAGCTATTGTAACTACCATAAAATGCATTATTATGTTCTAAGATAAGAATCTGGTTCCCTCTTTTTTACAGAATATGCTTCCTTAATAGTGATATAATCGTTTCCTGAAAAGCACTTGAAAATGCTGAATGCTTATATGTGAGGAATTTGTATTGCTCCCACTAAGAGAGCACCTGAATTGCTCATAATTATCTACCTACTTACCCACCTTAATGTTTGTGAGCTCGGGGAGGACTGTCATCAGCATTTGATAGAGAATGGCAAATAGTGGGATTTCAAAAGTGCTCAGGAGCTTAGTTTTCCTGGATTAACTATCATTTCATTGACTGATATAGGAACCTGAACTTTCTGGAAAATACTTTCCTAAGGACATATGAGAAGTCCTTAAGAAGTCCAAAAGATAAATGAGTTTCTCAAACCCTAGGCTGATRCCCTGCTTGCTAGCGCTGTTCTCTCTGTATTTTTGGGGGACGAAAGCTGTTTGTGTTGTAAAACAAATGCAACACTGTTGCCTATCATTAATACACTATTTCAGTCGTGTTCCGTAGGAGTTGTTTCTAAAGCATGAAGTTASCTTATTTCCCATGGTTGATTAAATTCTTGGCCTCTCTTCTGAAATTGCCAGCTTGGGTGCCAGTTAATACTTTGCATGTGTATGTGTTGAAACTGTATGATGAGACACCTGTCCTTCAAGCTTTGGACTCAGGCCATCAACCTATTCCGTTTGGTTGGTCACTAGTTACTCTGTTTTCTCTTTCTGAACGTGAAGAGTTCTTTGCAATATCATCTTTGTTTCACCTCGTYTCCTGAATTGGCAGGATCATTGAGATACACTTGAGGAATGAGTTTCATACATGTGAAGGTAAAAGCATGTACTGTAATGTTAGTACCTTAAAACACACCAACTGATTTTATAATCTACTCAGTACCGTACTGGTAGTGTGCATCTGTAAAACACTGGCGTCTAAAGTGAGACTTGCTCTCTCTAGTGGGCTTTATGGAGGGAGTTGCAGGGGCCTAATAAAAAGGAATAGATGCTAGATGAGGGCCATATTTCAGTGCACATGAGAAGAAAAATCTGAGAAGCCAAAAGAAGAGTTTTTAGTGGTAAGAGGACAGAGAATACTGGTGTTCCTCTGAGCCTATACAGGGTGACAGCTAAATCCTGTTTTGCAAATCGCTTGGGTAAGAGTCTATTTTGAATGAAATGAGAGTGAACATAAAAATGGCTTAGAAAAGTGTTTCAACTATAGTTAAGTTTTTGTCTTTCTTTCCTTGAGCTGCATGCTTAATAATGTTCACATCTCAATAGTCCAAAAAGGGCTTTGAAGTTAAAGTTTGGAAGAGCTGAATATCAAAGTTTAAGTTTTTATTCATGTTCTCATGCAGAACAAGTCAGTTTTATCCAAGGCAGCACACCAGTTACTTARAAGGAGAAGGCCCATTTTCTTCCGTAGCTAGTGTTCTGCAAAGAAGGTTAAAATCATTATTCTCATTTGCAGACAGAAAACATGAGTCACAGGGAAATGAGTAACTTATTCATAGGTAATCTAGCCAGATGGATGGGTGATCTGGTAATGTAACTCTGAACACGAGTCTTGGTTCCCTAAGTCACGCTTGTCTCCCATCGAGGCTTTCGAAAGCTGCCACAGGAGAAATGACCAACACTGATTAAGTCTAAAGAAAAATCAAAGTTACAAAGAAAATGGCACACACTGGGGGAAAAAAAAATCTCAGTAACAATATGATGGAAATACTTTGTCTACATTTTACTTGTATTTGCACCATTTATTATGTTATTTATTCAGTAATAYATCTAAATGTGTTCACTTATTAGTTAAAGGCTTGGTGTATGGCTCTCCTCCCATAAATTAAGAAACAGTAAATTATATACAAATTATTTTAGACCTAATTTTCTCTTTGATCTGAGTAGTCTTTCACATCAATTAGAATTCATGCACATAAAAATGCTGATATTTCTCCTTTTGAAACATGAAAAAGAAATTAGGAAAATGCTTTAGAAGTGGAACACTGTGAAGTATCTTGTTCAAACACCTGCTTTCAGGAAATTCAGATACAAAACTTAATATTTAATTCTTTTTCTCARTTTTTGGTTGGAGGGGGCAGGGGAGCGAGAGCTTATTTTTCTTCAAAATCTGCAAAGTCACGCTGCCCGCTGGCCTATCTAGTAATCGCTCTTGAATGAAGCAGGGTTAGTAGTGAACTGAGTACTGAACTTTTACTTGCCGTTAGCTTTTATATGTATTCTGGGTTTTGGTACTCTAACTATTTGTATCTGAGAAGGACATTTTAAATTGATAATTCAGAGTCACCTTTAAAATCTCAGATTTTCTGCATGCAAGTCCTAATAGGAAAACTAAACGAAAAATATAAACCCTTTTTCTTTAATGTGCAATTATGATGGATAGTTTAATTCAGAAAGACTATMTATATAACCAGATTTATGAGGGAGAGGAGATGGAAGTGTTACACAGCTGAACCTTTCTGCTRTTATAAATCAAGAATATGATTCTTGGCATATGAAGGAGTCCTGTGCTTAGATGTCTTGCTCCTTTTACCATGATATGTCTTTYCTTCCTTGGAAAATAGAAAATAGCTTTTTTCCCTTTAAGTATTCTTTTTTTTTAATTRAAACAGAGAATGATATATCCTGAGCCCCAATAAAAAGATGGATGCGAACAACCCGGAGCCATCTCATAGTCCGTGAAAATCTATGCAGGTGCCCATGATTTTAAAATTAGAGTGCTGGTTTGAATTTGTTTTTCTGCTAAGATATTAAGACCAAAGGCTTGATTCTGCACCCATTAAACTCTTAGGAAGTGTTGTGATTGACTCAAGTAGGAGCAAAATCCAGTGCAGCTCTCTTCTCTTAATCCTGAGCAGGCGTGTACGTGCCAGCTCTGTGTTCTAGCAGTGGATATTCAGGATTTTTTGATCTTCTTTTAGAAGTTTTCCYGTTCTTTAAAGGAGGAAAAAGTTTGTTGTACAAGCTTACATTTTATATCCCTGTTTCGTTACTTTGTTTATGCAAAATCCCGATTTGTGGTGTCTATGACATCTCTTTTATAATAAGCAGTTATGTAATACTATTCTGTGCATTGCAGTAGACAAGCAGAATTCAGAAGGGAGCTAAAAAATAATATTTGGTTAGGGACATTTTGCAGTTTAGCAGCTGATATGAAACCAAAATAGTAAAACAGAGGGTAATTTTCCAGGGGAAATAAAAGTCCATGATGGAAAAAAAAAAGAGCTTTTCTTTGAATAGATATCTTAAATTCTTCTTCCCCACTGACAAAAGAATACAATTTAATATTTATCTGCAAGGTTTTTCTATCTGTCTTCTGCTCTTTTAAGTCTAGAAATKTTACAGGAATATGGTCATTGAAAGAGTTAGTGAAATGTTATTGTATTCATTTTCTTATTAAAGAGGAGACTATTGCCTGTTTATATGCAATTTTGCTAGGAAATCTGAAAAGCGAAAACAAAAAACTACCKCTTAAATTTTCTGAATAACAAAAATGCTTGATTTATACAATTTGCATAAGATATTTATTCAGAGAATTTTGTGCATATGACATACATATGTACACACTGTTTCATAGGCATTGTGCTGTATTCATTTCTTTCTTGAAAGCCTATATGTAAACCTTTCTTTTCAGCATTTGATCTCCTTTCAGTGATGCATCATGGAATTCAAAACTCTGCTATTTGTATGTCTTGCATGTCATTTTTCTTCTGATTCTTTCATCATATCTGCAATTCACGTTTGCATTTTTCAACAGTTCACTGATCAGTAATTTATTTCCACACTTCTGCATGCTTATTATCCATTGCAAGGTTATAATCAAAACTGGACCTAGCATTTTATATTACTTAATTTAAAATTAAGAAGTCATTATAAAGTGAGATTAATCTGAGATAAGAAGCTTTTTTTTTTTAATTTTTCCTTTGCTGTTTGCTTAAGAGACTGCTTTCAGTTTCTAAGCACTTGTTGATAACTCAAAGAGATTTCCTACCTGCTGAAGAGATTGTGTTCTGTAGTGCAAGATGGCCCATAAATATTACTAACATAAATCAAATAATGATTCAGAGCAGTGGTAGAATTCTTAATAGCATTTCTCATGTTGGAGATCAAGCTAATCAAGTACTTTACTGAGCTGGTTGCTGAATGAACTCCATTATATGAATTTTATTATGGATGTTGATTTTTTCCCATTTCTCTTGCAAGTTGTGGCTTTTTCTGTAGTTCTAGATGCTATGCTTGTGAATGCAATAGCAGTAACATTTAGTTCAGTTTTGACATGTACCTATTCAAAGACATCCAGTTCTTTTCATGTGTGAGAAAAGGATATTTCTGTATGCTRTTGAATATTCACTTAAGGATGTTAGTATTTATTTTACTCTATGTCAAAAATTTCATACACCATTTCTCTCAAAAAAATCTGGTGAACAACTTGGTGAAACAAATTAGGAAATACTCTGTTGGAATGCTGAGCTTCAGGTCATCAGTGGAAGTACTGCTTGTTATTTGAAATCTTAACAGCATTAAGGGATTTGTAAGCAAACGATTTTGTGTTGGCAGGGACAAATGTGCGCAGATATAGAAGRAGCATTAGCAATTTTGTCAGTAGTATCCACAGCCATCTTACACTGGGCTACAGCTAGCTTTGTAGCAGAAAGTACAGTACTTCTCTGTAGGATTCTGTCCCATTGTATGAGTGTCCTGATGATAGTAAGGACTGCTGCTGCAGCAGCAATGAAAACTCTCTCTGAAAGAATGATGAAGCTATTAATTTATTAAGGCATCCCGATCACTTAGGAGCTGTGTTTCTGCTTTGTAAGACCTATTTCTAGTGTAGGCTCTATCTGTGTAATAATGGATGCACAGATAGTTCCTTTGTAGGAATCACTAATGTTTCATAAGTGAAATCTGCATTTCCCYGACATGGGCATTTCATTCCTTTGGTCAGAGATGTACTTAAAATACAATCTCTTCGTGATCTTAAACAATTATTTTCAAGTGCTGAACCTCAGCTGTCATCTACAAGTTGATTCAGTCTTTATTTGAATGGGTTCTAAACAGTAAGCTCTGCAAGAGATTTTGTGTGATAGAATCAGTACCTTTCTTGGGGTTTTTTTTGTGTTTTTTTTCTTTTACTTCTAAATTGTGCAACATTCGGGCATTTATATGTGCTTATTAGATGGTTCACTGAATTATGAAGACTGGACAATSAAGTATTTTAGGGAGGAGATGAGGGTAGTGGAAAAAGTTATTACAAGGCTTCTCTGCCTACCTCAGCAGCCATTCGTGATGCCGAAGCTTACATCTGTAGTTTCTTTTTCTCTCCTGCTTGCAGGCATGGATCTCTTTTCCAATTGCACAGAGGAATGTAAAGCACTGGGTCACTCGGATCGGTGCTGGATGCCTTCCTTTGTTCCATCCGATGGACGCCAAGCTGCAGATTACCGCAGCAATCTGCATGTACCTGGCATGGACTCTGTTCCAGACACTGAAGTGTTTGAAACACCAGAAGCCCAGCCTGGGGCAGAAAGGTCCTTCTCCACCTTCGGCAAAGAGAAGGCCCTTCACAACACTCTGGAGAGGAAGGAGTTGGATGGACTGCTGTCTAATACACGAGCGCCTTACAAAGCACCATATTTGAGTAAGTACTATTTAAAAGGCTGTATGAAAGCGTTCCCTTTGTGGAGATAGAAGTTAGCGCTCCCTACTATTCATGGCAGGAACAATGCAGACATTATTTTAGAAGTGAGGGGAACATGACTTCCCTTGGATTCTGGCTCCAGTGAAGAAGGCATCGTGCAGTACTCTTGTAGAAAGACAAGACTTTGAGTCTTGTTAGAGTGACGTGATTGTTAGAAAAGCATTTTTTTTTCTTTCAACTTCCCTAGAAACTTCTTCATGTTACTGAGTAGTGTCCCATGAAGTAATCAGTAGATGAAGTAATCAGTAGATGTATTGTATTAAAATRACTACTTACCTATTTACCATTAAGGATTTGGAAGGAAGAATAAACTTTCCACTGATCGTCTTTCTGCTGCACAATATTGACTTTTCTCAGTGCTGTTCAGTGCTTTCTCTCTTGTTCCAAAATCTTRCCTCTTCTTTGAATCACCTTTTGATGGTGGCTGGCTGGCAGGAAAGAACGTGACTGATCTCAGAAACCTCCTAATTTGTTTAAGATTCTGAGACAGATGTAGAACCCTTGAATAATACTTCAAGCTAATATGTTTTTGTATTTATTAGTCTTCTGTATTTTCTTAGAGTCTTTAATCTCGTTGACTTCAAGAGTTTATGATGCCCATCTCATCCCAGAAATCCAAGGACATTAACACTGATACTGACCCTTTCTAAAGCAACGGTAGTCTCTTAGGACAGAAGATAAGGAAAAGAAATAAATTGCTTTCAGTGATGTATGTTTTTAATTTCCAAAGCATTTAGTTGTTAAGAAAAGATGGTTTTTCACTTGTGTAACAAAAGATCGTTTTCAGCCCTAACTCCTTTCAGTTATCTCTCCTTAACTGGCTCTGTCCAGGAATTGCGGTCCTTCAGAGGGGTGCTTACCAGTCTCTAAATTTGGTTTCCTGAAAGCTTGTAAATTTTCACAGCACTTGTGGAGATGGGGAGCCATTGAAAAAAAAAAAAAAAAAAAATAAAAAAAAAAAACCCACTTGAATTCCACAGCCCTACTTTGTGTAGCTTCTAATGTAAGTTGTCAATCAAAAAACAAGGCAAATTTTTGGTTCACTAGGACTTAATGGCCAATGACTCTATTTTTCCTTAACTCATTTCCTATCATTCACCCCTAAGAAATATTTATTGGTACTAACTCATAATCTAGCAGTGTTAATTTCATCTTTATAAATTCATTTTTAATTTTCAGGCTTTGAAAGTCTAGTGGAACGGTACTATGATACAGGTTGTTCACTACAGTGATGATAATCTCTGTCTAGACTGTCATTCTAGTAGTTCTATCTGACAATTTTATTTCAAGTAGCAAAGAAACGTGGATTTATTTTATTTATAGTTTAAAGAGTCTTAAATTTTATTCTGTTTTTTTTTTTGAAAACTCTTTCTACATCAGTTCATGTTTTGTATCTTTCTGGTCAAAGAACATAAAATACTTCAAGTAAAATATTTTAGAAAAAAAAATATTAATGAGTTGTGTTACGTAACGCTCGCTTAAGAATCCAGATTTARTTTCACTTTATTTCTTTGGACTTTAAAGCTAAAACTAACTGTACAGGCAACAGTAATTTCTTTCATCTCTGGTCTCCTACTTAATGTTTTCTTTAGTGAAGTTGTAATTGTGAAGTGAGGTTATAATTGTRTAGTAAGTTATAGGAACAAGGAAGAGAGAAAGAACATGATACTTGTCACAATGCGTAAATAATTCCCTATTAATAAAACATTCAGTGAACAAAGCAAGAGAAATAGATAAGAAGTAAACTCAGGAAGGGACTTTAACTGAGCTGCTGTGTTGCGCAACTGTGTTGAAGTTTAATTCAACATTTTAGCAAAAAAAACTCAGCAAAAAATAGTATGTCAATAGAAAAATATTCTTRTAAGAGATTCAAAAAAAAGATGAAGCTCAAACTTCATAATTAATGAAAATACTACTTAAAAATCGCAACATGTATGAAAACTGCTATGTGAAAAGAGTGGCAAAGAATATTGCAGGATGCAAAAGCTATTTGAACTTAACATCTCTTTTATTAAAGAGAAAGAAAGATTTTGAAGTACAACTATCAGAAAAGAGTGTAGGATCTGGCAAATAAACTTCAGAATGGAAATTAGGAGAGATGAGAGGAACTTCTTGGAGTAAATAACCAAAGGCACAGGAATAACATATCTTAAAACATTTTTTAAGATATCAGATATGACAAGCCCAGGAGAGAATTTGTGGGTCTCCTGAGTTGCAATTAGTGATGTCAAGGACATTGCACAAAGGCTAAGTAATTTCTGTGTATTGGTCTTTACCAAAGAGAGAGATGAGAGAGTGGGGGAAAGGAAGATTTATAGGAAGCTACCCATGCTGGGTGACCTTTTATAAACATGAGAGACTAAATCACAGAAGAGGATGTTCTTGAATAACTGGCTAGAACARCTTGCATCAAGCCAAGGAACTATGTGCCTCTGTAATATTTTGATTTTGCAGAAAAACTAGTGACTAAAGAATGTTGAAAGTTGTGTTTATCACTAAAAAGACACTTTTATAGACCGGTGAGAGGCTTCAGCACAAGGCTTAAAATTATCACTRAAAGACTTTAGGAAAACACAGATGCTAGGTGGCATCCATGCTGGAAAACTGAGCAGATCGATCTTCAGTCTGTTAGAATTCTGATAGAGTGAGTGAGAATTAATCAATACCATGTATTTGAACTGGCAAAAAAGCCTTTGAAGCAACATACAGCAACATACATAAGCAGGTGTTGTCACAGGGTAAAGCTTTACCTGATTCTCAGCATCCGATACAGAACAGAATCACAAGGATAAATGTAGCATTTTAGGAGAAGCAAGAGCTTCTTGAGAGCCTGTGTGTAGAGCAGTACAGCTTCGAATATTATCTAGAAAAGCAAATGAAAACAAAGGGATGGCATTTGCAGATGGCATAAAGCTAGCTCAGTCTGTGATAGTTTATGGTATGTCCACATTTTGCAGTGAGGTGTAGTTTGCTCCTCAAAACGTGCCAGCTTCTGACCTCTCTCATTCTGCAACTGCAAGCTGCGGAGCGATGTCAACACAGCAAAATGACTGAGAACTTCTTAGCTCAAACAGTGCCATTGGTGCAGCAGAGGTGAAGGAGACTGGTAGCTTTGTATGGAGATTTTGCTGAGCAGTGTGAATGTTTCTGCTCAAGTTTGTGCCTACTTAGTGAGCCCTGCACTGTGATCTGATGGTYTTGTTTAGAGGGGAACTTTAGGAAAGCTAAAATGGCAAGTTAATACATATTAGTATGAGAATTTGGAACAATTCCTGTGTTTGAAGGGAAAAAATACCATGGAATAATTCTGAGAAAAGTGTCCCAAATGTACCTAGTTTGCAAATAGGAAGTGAAATGTCAGTTAGTGATAAGGAATGAAATATACTAAAAATACTATTATAAAGTCATTGCACAAACGGTACCACTGTGTTGCTCCGGCTAGACTATTCCTTTTTTTAGAAACATATAGTGTAACAACAGAAGTACTGAAAATRCTTCTCTGCAAAGACCTATCAAAAGCTTAGTGCTAGTTAATTTAGAGAAGCTGTGATAGAGATGTGAAATAAACAGAAGAGGGAATGAAAGTGGAGCAGGTAAGCTGGGTACTTGTATTGCCRTTTTAAATGAGAGAGATCAGCAAGGCATCAAAACAATTGAAGGGYAGCCAGTTGGTAAACTAATATTTTATTATCCATTTGATAGAATGATATGCATTTGAAAAAATAACACATCTGTCAAATGCATGGTTATAGGACAGGATAGAAACCGAGAGCTCTAATAATGTACATTAAGCTCTTTCTATTTGTTTAAAGATCGGGTAATTCTATGGACAAACAAAAACATGTCCAGGTACATTACAACATATGATGATGTAGAAGATGATACAGATCCTTAAAATTGAAAGAGTTTATGACCTACGATCAAATTTTGGCTTTACGTAAATTTTTGAGCCAGTTTCCATATTAATATACATATTCTGTGTATTATTCTGAGGCCAAGCACAGATTTTTGTATTCAAATGATATATTTATATGAATATGTTTTTGAATGGTCTGATATACATTAGAAGTATTTATTATGAATATAAGTTGTTAGAGCTGTCGTAGGCTCGATTAAATCAGCATTTTTGAAAATAATTTTCTGACAGGGTGACTCTAGAATTCTTTTAACTTGCATATTCTTCTAACTGCATATTTTCACTCATTTTCTTCTTATTCATCCATGTGATTTGAACATTGACTTTTTGCAAACAGTTAAGAAACTGATTTTTGTGATGACCTGAATGTTCACAAAACATAAAAGAGATTCTGAACTTGACTGAGAAAGTAAGCGGATTAACCCTGGTGAGAAAGTAGCTTYTGAAGAGTTCTTATTTTTTTGAAATAGATTCTAGACATTTGTCACTCAGTGGAGGTTGTTTTAGCCACTGTTTTCCTAAGTATCTTTTTCTGTAGTAACCAAAAACTACGATCCAAGATGCAAATTTTGTGGCCCTGCATTCTGTAAGGTGTCCATTTTCATGGTGAGTATCTGCTCAGTGTGATGCGCACCTGTTTCTAGTATTAGGACCAGGTCTTTGGTGATAACAGTGGGGAAGAGCACTCTTAAATCTGTCATGGGACTGTATTCAGTCTGCTATTGACAACAAGACTCACATTTAAACATCTTTTTTTCTGTTTTTTTTTGTATGGGATTTTTTTTTTTTTTCCCTGCAATTGTGGACCGTTCTAGATGTGTATTTCTTCTAATATTTTTGAGCTTTCCTAAAAGTTATGCACTGATATTAGTATARAATTACTTTTCTTCCTATTAAGAGTTAGAATTTGTTTATACAGGAAAACAGCCAGACAATGCTATAATACCCAATTTTTTCCATGAGGAAATGTTTATTTTTCTCTAAGAATGACTTTGGAATAGTTTAATATCCCTTGGAAASAGGTTAAAACAAACCATATGAAGGCAGTTTTCAGCACTCAGTATCTGTACAGGGGGCTAAGGAGGAATAACAGTTGTGTAGCTAAAGTAGCCACCTCGCTAGTTCTGCTGCAGCTTCTGCATACAGATAGGTGAACATTTAGCTAYATCTTCACTGATGAAACTGCATCATTATGGTGATTACTGCCAACACTATCAGCATGACCCAGGAGATGGGGCTGCGGTCAGAGCACGAAGCCCCTGTGGCAACATTGAAAATACAGGTGCAGCCTGAGGTTCTGGTGCTAAAAAAAAAATCTTTGGAACCTGCTCGACTTTACATGCCTAAGTCAATTTGGTTTGCCAATAAAATTAAAGTTTTCAAAAGTCTTGATACAGTTGAAATAGTTTAATTTATGATTGTTACTGATCTGCTAAATTCATTTAGAATAAGTTATCTAGACAAGATAAATGTTCCACATCTTTTATCAAGAGAAGTCTCTCATACTCCTTTGATTTTTCTCAAAGGAATAATAATAAAAAAAGTGCATATGAAGCTCTTTTTCTTTGTATTTTGTATTTTAATATATTTAGRATTATAAAGACCTATTTCTGTCTGGCAGTATATTTAATACTGTACTTTTTCAGTTTACACATAATACAAATCCATGAAACACTTTTGAGCAAGTATTCCTTRCTGTTTGGGGAAAGTYTTTTTTTTAAAAAAATTCTTTTTTTCACTGAATACTGTGAAAGAATTTTCTTTCTTTCCTGGTTAATTGTATCTTGTTTCTGGAAATTATTGACATATCTGTCACACCCATAATAGACATTGTAGTTTCACATTCACGTAAACATAAGCAGCAGTTATTTATAAAAGGGTCCTTAATTTATTTTTAAAAGTAAGGCCTCTCTGTATTTTTGCGTTTAAAGCAAATCTAGCTAATCTGATTTCTGAAACAAATCAGATAAAACTATGAGCTGGTCCTTTCAGCTGGTCCTTAAACTCAGTCTGATTTTCACACATAGTTAAGGTAAAAATGCACATAAACAGAAGCAAACAAATTAGCAATAAGTCTTATGTGTATCGTAGAATTCTTGGGTTGTGAAGCAAGAAAATAGTTTAATGCTGGATTGAAAACAGTTGCACTGAAATGTAATATTTACTGGTATGAATAAACTAGTGATCCATGCAGAGTAAAAGCCTTTTTCTCAGAAGCAATTTATGCATTCGTGACTAGTAGAGTTCTTGTACTTACAAATAATCTTGAAATAGCATCCTTCAAATTTAAATGTGATCTGCTGCAAAGCTGAATATCCTGCATGTCCTGTTAGACAGTGAAGCTCTAACTTATGTTCAGGTGTTTGTATATCTGACAGGGTTCAGGTTTCATTTCTGTACAAACCAGAACGTCTTTGAATATTCAGAACTGCTCAGCAAACATGAAGGGAGACCCTGATGCTAAGAAACCTAATTGAGTAATTGTCCTTTTCTACAAAATCTGATTGAACACTCCCCTTTTTGTGAAATGCCCGCACCCAAAACGTGAAGAGAAAGATTCAYTCCTGCTTGTTAGTTCGGATTCTTTATCCCTATTAGGTGAACTAAGCTAAAAACTGAAAGAAAACTTGAAAATATAATAGCAAATAAGGTATAATAAGTGTAGAGCAAGACTATGATGTATTTTTACTCATTATTGTAGATAGGACATGATATTGAATAAGCCATTCATGATGATTCACTGTTCAATGATTATTACGTAACTTAAAAGTATTTTTAACTCACATTCATGACTGGTTTGTGTTCTTCATTTGAAAGTATTCCTCCCACAGCTGTCTCTCAAGGCTATTCCTCTTACAGCTATTTTTCAAAAGGATGAGTACTTTTTGCAGTATATTATTGAAACAATAGAAAGGTAGTGGATAATTCAGAAGGTAAAATTAGAAAGCAACATATAACAATGCAAAGATATCTGCAGTGCAACAAACACTAAGTATTTTTGAAAAAAGAAATAATTCTTAAAATTTTAAGTCAGAAGTTAACTGCTATGTTTAAATACTTTTACTTGAATCTTTGTGTAACTGATTTTAAACAGAACTCATAGCACATAGTATTATTTGAAACAATGATGGAAAAAATGCACTGTAATTAGGTTTATCTAGCAGCTTTAGTCCAAGACAACCCCAGTTCCCCTTTGCAATTTTAGTAAAAGAAAATAACTGGAAAGTTAAATTTCAATGACTTGAAAATTAATTTTTAGCCTATTTTTTTAAAAAKAATCACTTAATTTTTCTCAACTTCATAGCTGTATTTCCTAGTTCTGACTGGAAAACATGGAAGGCTTGTTTCAAATTATCTCTAACTAGTGCTGTATTTATTCATTTATGACAATTTTGGAAATGATGATGTCTACCCTGAGCACCCTGTTTCTGGGAAAAAAGTCTTCAAAAATGAAATAGCATCTTCTGGATGCCTACCAGTGGAATATTAAGAAAGGAGCAAAAACATTTCTTGAAACTTTAGCACTCATTTTTGAGTACTGAGTTAGGCTAGTTTAAAATCCAGGATGTTTCTTGTCTTATAATTGAATGCAGTGTCGAAAGTATTTTAGTCACTTACAGACATGAGATTCTTCTGAAAACAATGAGATGTTTAAGTTTGAAAGGCATGATTTTTTTCTTCCTGATAGGCAAACTTTATTCATTACAAGTAAGTGCTAATTTTAGATTAGAAACCACTTTACTGAGACAATCAGGAGCTGGAGGCTCAGAGCATCTGATCTTGGTCTGTGTGCACAAGGGTCTTTTCCTCCCTGCTGGCCTCTGAGAAACTGGTCTGCACAGTAAAAATGAGGTTTTTTGTTTCTAGCTCTACTTCGTGCTGTAACCTTAAACTTCAGTGGCCCCTGAGATTTCAGTGGCATGCTAGCACTCAAATCACTGCTGCTAGGAAGTAGCTGTTAATACATTTAATTTGTTTTAGAAACCTCATACGATGAAGGCAGAAGAATAAAAAATGATGCATTTGGTGCTTTCTTGTACCATAGGAACTCGAAGATGCAGGCAATTTTAATCCAAAATTATCTTCAATGTCTATTAAAATGTTGGAAGGACTAAATATGATGAAGACTAAGYCCTGTGGATTCGCTGAAAATCCAAGCCACAATAAGATGATATAATCTCTTTCTTTGATAGGGTAGTGCTCTTTATTGGTTGAAGATTATATGGGGGCACAATGAAGCAAATCTTCAGAACTTGCTTCCTAAATTCTACCTGAAAATTGTGTGAATTTCTAAGTTACAAATCTCCTTTTCTTGCATACATGCACATGTATTTCATGTTATTTATCTGTGAAAACGTCTCATAAATCAGGAATAATGTGAATTAGTGAAGAAATGGATTCAGGCTAGCAGAAGAGAGGAACAGATTCACCAGAGAAGTTACAGGGGTGAAACTTGTATATATGCGAATGACCCAAGTCCTCTGACATTTCACCTSCTCCATCATAGCTGTATTTAGCACTGGAAAAGGATTCATTATGAAACTGCTTCAGTGCAGCCTTCCCTTATTCATAAGGAATTTACAGATGCTGATACTGTGCATTCATCTTGTCAAGAGTCAAATTCTGTCACTTTCAGACATTTTTAGTTATCTGTTATGCTTTAATTTGACATCCATCTATTCTCAGATTGGCATTTAGATGACAATTTAACATAGCTGTGCATAGCTGTGGGTATAGAAAGGAAGTGAGGTCTAAAAATTCCTGCTCACAAATTAAACACAGCAATAACTTCTTTTTTTTCTGCTCTGCTTGAGAGCAAGCGTTACGTGTTTTATGGCTGCAATATGTTTTATGTCCTATATGGCTGCATTGCTTCCAGTGAATTAAAGAGAATCCTTTCCAGCTCCWGGATACTGTGGTCTGTGCTCTTGCACTCTTCGGCGTACCCTTGATCTGCGTGGGTAGCTCTGTGCTAGCTCCTTCCCTAACAGGGCCTGAGCATCACACAGATGTCAAGAATAGGGGCCAGGGGCTGCTCTCGAGCACCGTTTCAGTATGGGTCATGCTATAGTGCACCCACATATGGTTGGATACAGCAGAGAAATTTTAATACCGTGGACGTGAAGCATTCCATTCCAGTTACTTGAAGTGGCAAAGAATTGTGTTAGGCTCATGTTATTTACAGAGATAAAATGAGCTGATAGTAACTATCTTTTGAAGAGGATAAATTTTGAAACATTTAAGTACAACAAATGTTACCTTGATAGACTGGGACGGACTACCTGAAAGCTGAGTGCATGCTACTTATGAAAAGCAAGGTAAAGTAGTCTGCTTAAGAAAAGCAAAGTAAAATGTTCACGAAAGGCAGGTAGAAATACTCACCAGATGAGGATGCTCCTGAGATGAGCAAAAAACAAGAAAAAGAAACATGAGTTAAGATGAACAGGAAGGCAAATATACTGTGTGAAGTCCATGTGAYACCATAACACATGTTACTTAGTGTCAGGACAAGTAAATTCAATCATTTCAGGCCTAACTCAGTGTGATTAATTCGGGCAGCTCTGAAGGCCAGCAGATAGCGACTTGTTTGTTTGCTTCTCCCTTGACTCGACAGGGAGCTTAGTCACTTGGAAGCGGTTTAAGAGGACTGGTTCATATCCTGCCTGTTCTCTCCAAGGCACTGAAAATTTTAGTGTATTCAGCATTTACTTTGGTTAGTTCTCAAAGTGACATATTCATTTTCAGGCTCATCAGCTTAAGGAGATGTGTATTGGTAGGGTTCAGAAGAATGCAATAAAATCTGGAATTACTGAAAAAAAGATAAATGGAGGAAAAAGAAGAGAAGATTGAGGAGAAGAAATGGTAATTACCTGCAAACMCATAAACAACTGTTTTAAGAAAGAAAAGAATCAAGCTAGTATTAATAGTACTGAAATTAGTAGCTTTAGGTAAAATATCATGTGAATTTACTATAAGAACAGATATGCAATTAAAACAAGGTACTGATGGATATTTTGGAAATGTTCTTGGAGGACATGTTCTGAGCTCATTCTGTGCATCAGATATGATTTAGAAGTAGTTTAATCAGTCTCAGTACAGTACTTGATTCTAAGAACTCTTCTAATGAGAAATATTCTGTCATTCTCTGTGATGATGTCATGTATCATCTTAAATTTTCTCAAGCAGATAATACAGTTGCCATAACACAAACAAGAAAATACATGCCTCTGTTTTGTATGTCTTTTGGGAAAAGCRGCTTTCATGTGTTCTTGGATATTCTGTGGTATGTACCTTAGCACTTCCTATACTGAATAGTAACTGGAAAGCGCTGTTTCTCTAGTAAACAATGACCCTCAGAGGTAAATCAAGGGTGGCATGTCCTATGCCACTGGGCTGTACCTGGCAGTTTGAAACAATTGTCAGCATTTAGCACAGATAACCGGATAAACACAGAAGCATGGGATGTACCACAGAACATGGATGGCAGCAAACTGCTACTACTTGACTCAAAAGGAAATTCCTCCTAATTGCATGTTCAATATAAAGCACATGTTGCTTAAGGTCCCTACTTAAAGTTAGTGTGTGCTTAAGGACAGTCCTAAACAGAATGAGAGTCTGGTTTTGCTTACATAAATCAAGGCTTCCTGACTTATTCCTACAAAGTGAAATTCTTTATAGCACCACAAAAGCATTATTGCAGGTTGGCAACCATATACAGTGGCTGTTGTGATGGGTCAMCATTTGCATCACACAGTCCACATGTCATATGAAAACACAAAACAAGACTTGTTCAAAGAACTGGTGGAAGCCCCAAACATGAAAAACATCTTTCAAATAGAAAAATAAATGCACACATTTTCAGATCCTGAAATGAAGCTAATGTTAGTGGAAATATGTATCAGACAGAAATTACATCAATAAACTTTTTTTGGGGGTGATATAAATTTTTGATATGTAATTCTTCAGTGTTCAAATTTAGAAAGAGATGCTTGACACCTAAGGCTGAGCAAAGATACTTTTCCTCCCTTTTCACAGAGACATTTTTTTATCATGCTCAATAGCTTATGGTCAACACAATGTCTATCACATTCCAAAATGGACTTGTGTAGGAATTGGTGACTATGGGAGGGGAAATATATTATRCATTTAACGCAAGACACAAGGAAATAATGTATGTGGCTGTTGTTTATGTTATAGGGAAGGTGACTGGCATAATCATCTTTGTTCCAGAGTAAAAATGAATTATCAAAGGAAGGAATAGGTTTTGGTGATCTATGTATTTACTTAGATGAAAGCAAATGTTTTTTTCTGGAAGAAAAATACTTGCGACCATTACTAAACTTGTGCATTTTAGCCTGCTCTGTTTACTCACAGCCTGAAGACCAAATGCTCACACTCTATTTTGATTTTTAGGTTGCTTTACACAACCTGTCCAAATGTTGTTGGATTATTTTAGGAAAAAATATTTATATTTTGGATTTTGCAGATTCTCAAAAGAGCATTTCAGTCCTCCTGCATTTCATGTGTTTATTAGGAGTAAAATCTGCCTCAGTGGAATTTGTGTGTGTGTGTCTGGGTGGGAGCTTCTCCTGCCACCTTCTTGTCTGTCTGATAGCAGCGATGGCCAGGCAGGAGGTAGCATCGCTCTTGCCTAACCGATGGCAGCAGAGCAAAGTCTTCAGACCCCTCACATATTTTGCAAGTACAGGTTTATTACAGGCGCAGAAGCAATGGCTGCCAGAACAAGTAGACTCACTGGCAATAGGGGTGAGTTGGCTTTTTTTTTTTTTTTTTTAAAGGCGCAATCCCCCATCTTTTTTTACAACTATGTGATATAATGCAGAGTTGGCAAAAGCATATAGAATTTCTGAAATGTAACATAGGCGTTGGGGACACAGACTATTTTGTCTAGGTATACTGCTGAGTACACAGATATGAAGCCCAAAATCTTTTAAAGTCTTGAAAAAAAATACCAAAAAAAACCCCAACACCCACAAAAAAGTAAGTTCTTAAACTACTTCATGAGGGAAGCATACCTGAGAAAAATGCTGATGCTTAGCAATGGTTTGGGGACTGGGTAAGACCGTCTCCTATTAGAATAATCTAAAATGCCTTTAATGGAGTTTTCGTAAATATTATGAGCGTTACTTCTTTAAGAAATCGTTCATTAAAAAGAAAAAAAAAAAAGACTTTATAGATGGAAATATTACTGGGTTGCCACCTGCAGTGACCGGAATGCTTTTTTATCCTGATAAGAGGGGTGGCAGCAAGTGTCATCGTCCCCATCGGACATCCCTCAGCTGCAGCTGTGTGTCCCGCCACCCTTTGCCTGGATGCACCGCTGCAAAAAAGGGAGGATGTCATGGTGGTTTATTCTACAGTCTCGTTCACTTGTTGCCCTTTTTCCAAAAATGCAATTGCTGATAGCTGAATTAGAGCTCCATGGAAACAGACAGCCTATTTCATGTAGGATATTTACTATCACTACTTAAATCATGGTCTCTAATCACTTGGGCCGAGTTAAAACCGTAACACTGGACTTGCAGTCAGTTGGCGGTCACTTGAGTTATCTATTCTCGTCCTGTCATAGCCAGTGTGACTTAGATGAGGGCAATATTTCGTCTACTCTTATTTCATCTACTATAGGTGAGCAAACATTGTAAAACGGGAAGAGAAATAAAACTAAAAAATGCAAATTTAAAAGCAACATTGGAATAATGCATATTTCATTTTAAAGTTATTATTCACTTGAAGTGCCAGGCAATCTCTGCAAAGCCTACAAAGTGGCTGCACGCTTTGTGAGGGGCTTGCGAGGAGATTGCAGCCTGTGGTGTGCTTGCACCGTTGCAGTATGGCGTGGGAGCGACCCAATTTTCATGAATGTGACACAGTGATGCACAGTGTTTTTAGRTGGGAAGGTTACGTTGCAGCATATCTCAAATCCCATGTGAAGACAAGTATTGGATCTTTAACTTAAAAAAATTCAATCTGAAATAGCAAGCTGTATTATGTACGTTTTTTCCCACCTATTCATTTATTGCATAGCTTGTGATTTAAAAAAGGTGTTTTTTGTTTTGATTTTCTGTTGAAGGGTCTCTTCTTTCTCCTACATGAAGTGGGATTGGAAATATTTCTGTAACATTAGCAGCGTGCGTGACGTTCAGCCTTCTTGTGAGAGTCTATTATCCAGGGACTGGGAGGGATCTTCAGATTACTGGTGCTTGGGAGAATTCTACAGCCCTTCTCTTATAACAGATATATTTCCAAGGGACTTCCCGGCACTCCTAGACAGAGCGTAGAGTGAAAGCAAGATCCAGGCTCCTTTAGGAAGAGCTCTCATCAGCTCTGGGTGCCTTGCTTGCAGGCTGTGAAGGGAGGCCCTTGTCTCTCTGTTGTAGTCAGATGAGCGGGCAGTGCGGAGCAGGAGGGAGTTTTTATTCAGGGCATTAGGTAGTCTTCAGGTACAGGCTTATACCTCCTAGGGCTGGCCAGGAGAGAAAGTGTGTGGCTGCAGGCGTGACCCTAAGGTCAGACCTTAAGTTTGGGGGCAAGAGACTGATTCAGAACAGAGTGAGAAGAAAATTTATCACATTCATATGTGTTAGAGGGACTACAACTTCACACTGTCCTCAGTTTATATCTGATTCATAAGGAGAAATTCATTATTTCATGAATTAGAACAATGTTTATTTTCTCTTTTTGTTTATGCTAGTGTTTTTCTTTACTTTTTCTTGTACCACTGACATCTTTGTCTTCTGTCATCAATCTGCATAGAACTATCTCACCGCCATGAATGAGAGGCTAACTTAGGTATGCTGAGAGACAAACGGATCTTAATATATATTCACTCTATTTTATTTCTATTTTTTATTGGAATTATTTATAATTTTTACACATTAAATGCTCACATATTAACACTCAAAACCTTTATCTAAGGCCTTTGGAGAAGGAGAAAGAGCCAGTACATTATAAAATACATACTCTGATAACTTAAACCATAATATTTGTGATGATTATTTAATCATCTTGATCACCTTAAAGATTGTTAGAAATAATGTACAAATAGTATCATTGTATTAATAGAATTATAAAACTGCTTGTTTTGGGAACATGCATTCATACAGACTATGAAGCTTCCCTATGTACTTGGTTTGAGAATTTAGAAAGGGGAATAAAAAAGGAATGAAAAAAGAGCTGTGTTCTGAGAGGAGAATTCAGCACCAGGAACTGTGATGRTTTTGTTCCAGCTATTGCACTGACTCTGATACTTCCATTTCTATAGCGCTTTCCATCTCTGGATCTCAAAGTGGATTATAAAGAATAGTGACTTAAACCTTCCTGCACCTCTAGGAGCTAGGTAAGCAATATTATTCCCATTTTACAGATGGAGAAATGGTGGCACAGAGAGGCTTAGTATTCCCTTTTCAAGTTTACTTAGAGAGCAGGAAATCAAGAATTCTGATATCTATTGCTGTTTTAAGCATAAGTCCATCCTYCTTTCCATTTAACCTCTCTGACTTATATTCCCCATCTGTAAAGAGGGATACTGATAAAGGCTTGGAGAGATTTATTTGCACACAAATTTCTGTGTACATAGTATATTTAAAAAAAAAAGGAAAGAAAAAGAACAAGGAGGACAAAACTTGCATCTGAAATCTGATGCGTTTTGTTGGTATGTTGGTAGAAGCTATTTTAGGATTTGAGACAAGGATTTTTGTAGGGCATGGGAGTTGCAGGTGTTCTGAACTCGTAAATAGATTGTTTAGTTATTGCTTTGAAATGGCCTGATTGTTTCATAATCTAAGCACATTAATTAAAGTTCAAAATTGAAAAAAAAATGTGCTAATTTGCTTGGTGAAAGATTAGATATAGTTATAGATAGTTTTATATAGATAGTTATATATAACTATAGCATAGTTATAGATATAGTTACTTAATATATGTTTTGTCTGAAAGAAATAACAGGTTTTGTCCTGTACCTCCAGTGCTAAATCAGCAGCACAAATGCCTGGTGTCAGATAAAGGTAGAAAGAAAGTAGTTCTGCATGAAAGCAAGAGTTGCCGCTGCTGCACAACTCTATAGTTTTATCCCCTGGAAATCCTGCTGTGTTTGTGCTGTAGCACAACTTCCACCATGGCAGGGAGCAGTCTCGACTACTGCACTTATTTACAAGAGAATTGCAATTATTAGTCACCGAGCACCACATTAAGGATCAACTACAGATCATGTTATTGTTGTTATTTTTAKTATTATTATCTGAATCTTTCTTTCTTGTATTACCTAAAAAGATATCTATAAATATGATTGRTGTCCCATTAAATGACCAGGAGGATTCTCTTATTAGCTCTTGACTACAGTATTATAAAAATAGCTTTTTAAAAAACATCAAAAACATACCACGTTAGATKTAGTTTTATTTTAAATTATAAGAGCTGCTGGTTCTGTGCTGGACAGCACCCATGTGAGCATATTTTCCTATAATTAATCTAACTTCACTGTGCTACAGTAGAAACATTCCATATGTTTACTAGTGATTATACTCTCAGCGTAGCTTTCCCATATAGTTAGGTTAAATGGAACGGAGTTTGGATATGTTTATGTGTCAGCATCAACATGTGTTCACAAAGAGCTTGGTTCAAGGGCTCGTGACAAAGTTAGAGAGAGCCCTTTTATTTCAGTTCTAACATTTTGTGCCCGGCAAGTCCAGGTAGTGATTTAGTTGATCTGAAGCTAAGGTCAATGTTAATTTTATTATTACAGCTTTAGTAAGTAACAACAATAATAATAATATTTCAGCAAGTGCGCCAGTGCCTTGTTTCACTTTCATGTGTTACAGATGTTAGAATTTAACCCTTCTTTTTTCTGAGTCCTGGTGTAAGTAGTTTCTTACCTATGCTACCAATTACAGTGTAAGTAGCCAGTGTCTTGAGGTACTGTAAATGCTAGAGCTGAGGGATTAGGATAGGGGTTTTGCTAAAGGCTTTGACCTTCTTCATCTGTGTAACATGAGCTAGTTTCCAGCATGACAGTAGATACTGAAATGTGAATTGTGGCACTAATGCTCCTTTTTTTTCCATCTCTCTGTCAAACTAGACTAAAGGGTCAGTTGGTGATGAGGCTAATGGTTCACTTTGAAAGCAAAAGAAAGCCAGCTTCTGAATCTCTGGGGAATTTTAGATCTTGCTTCAAATAACAAGATGAACTAGGGAAAAATAGGCTTGGAAATTCCGGTAATATTGAACCTGCAAGTCTGCTTATTCGCTGTGTTCCATACTGATTCTGTATGCKCACACTGGAGTACTTGCCATGACACGTTAGACAGAATAATAAAACAACATGTGAAGTTCGGGTTTCAGACTATCAAACCACAGAAAGACTTTAATCTGAAAAGTGAATCAACATTAAACTCTTTGCTACAATGGGAATTTTAAGCGACAGTTTGTGACAAGTTTTGAAATACTAAAACCTACGAAACGTTGGAGACTGTTCTTTTTTTTTTAACTTTTTCCTTCTCAGAAGTGTCTTTCTTTCTTTCCTGCAGCACGGAAAAGGATATGCTAGTCACTTCTACAGGACTTACCTGAAGCAGCATGATTTGCACAAAAGTCGACCAACAAAAAGCATCAACTTTCAACTTCATTATCTTGGCCATCCAGTTCTGTGTAACTGAAGGATTTGTGTGCTGTTGGAGACATCATGGCCAACTATAGGACCTAATTGCTCTCAGCAGGCCTGAGAAATGAGTTGAAATGTGTAGAACTGTAGAAACTTCAGAGGCAACTGATCTTGCCTCTCTGATCAGTGTGTGCCTGTTTACAGCACTATATTATCTTTCTCTCTCCAAAATGTCACTGAGCCCTTTAGATGTTTATATTCACCACAAGAAGCCAATCGTACAGATAAAAGAAATGTGCATTATAAATGCAATATCACTGTTTTAAACTTGACTGTTTTATATTATTTTTGTGTGATCAAGTGTTCCCCAAACTATTCCAACTTTACAAGAGAGATTGTGATCATGTTCTTTTCACCTGTGGGTCATAAAAATGTTGTTAATCTGAAGACCCACAAAATTATCAAAGACATTCTGTAGTTTATACACCGTGTTGCAAAGTGTTTACTGTACTATTTCAAAGCTTCTAAATAAATATAAAATATATATATATTATATTATATATAATTTTCCGAAAAATGTGGTACAACTTAGTTGATTTTTAAATGGATTCATGCAGTCTACACCATACACTAAAGTGAGAAGGTAATTCAGGGTTCCTAAGCTATCCTTGCTAAAAAACAAAAAATAAAATAAATCTTTAATAGTACCTCCCAATATTCGTATTTTGGTCAATCATGTTTTTCTTGTTTAAAAAAAAAAAGCTGTAAGCAACAACATTTTGTCTAAAAGTTGTAATGAATTTTAAATGCCAAAGATGCAGCTGTCAATATTACCAGAATGAGCGCTATGTACTATCAAAAGTATAAATCACTCTCCATTATTTTGATTATATTTCTATGGTTTTTAATTTGGAATCACAAAATCTTTTCTAAAGCTCTATAAACTCACTTGTATATGTTGTTAAAAAGAACACTGGGTGTCTGTACATTTTGCAATGTAAAATATAATGTAAGTGAAGTTAAGTATTTTAAGAAAATCATCCCAAGATCATCAGTATGCATCCATACACACAAAAAAAGAGAAAAAAAGAAAAAAAAGACACATATGCACACACATCTCTCTTCAACATAGTTTTGTGAAACTATACAAATATATTGCCTAAACAAATATTTCTCTTGTGGCTAGGAATAGTTATTGATAGAAGTCAAATTAYGAGAGCATAGTATATGCCAAGCTATTGACTCTTTTATTACAGTTGAGGTTCGAACTTAGGAACATGGCACGTTCTCAGCCGACTCTTCTCTCGCTGGAGTTACAAGGAGGTTGCCTATCATCTTTGTTGGGAAAGCATTAGCCCTTGCATATAATCCGTATGTTCTGTGCTAAGTCTATCATCTGAAATGGTATCTTAGAGCATTTCCTTTTTTTTTTTTATAAAACACGGGAAAAAAGGCAAAGTTTCCAAGGTAAAGTTTCAGTTACTTCTGTGTCCATGGAGTTGAGGTACCATCTACTAAATGTAAAAATCTAGTAAAGTGTCTTTTTTTTTTTTTTTCTTTTGGTATTGTGTTCTTTTCCCAATGTCTATTAATATCTTTCAACTGTTGAAACAAATGATAAAGCAGATAGCCACGGATATCTAGCCAGATTTGCTGCAGTGCTTGGCAATGATTCAGTACTAAGACAGACGCTAGAAAGCCTCCCATGGACTGCCCAGGAATTGGGCTCTTGCTTTTCCCTGGGAATCCTGGTGACCCCCAGGGCTGTCGCAGACTGAATGAGGAGTGAGTGTGGGGCAGATTTGAGCCTCTACTATGTGCTCATATAGTTAGTTTTTCTACCTTTTATTATTTTTTTAATGAATGCTTCCATTAGATAGAAATACGTAAATCACCTGTATGGAAACGAGCGGGAATCCAAACAAGACTCCTAAAGAATTTGCAGGAGTTCTTTGTACCAACGCATACCTGGACYGTGCCCTGAAGTTGCTAATTTCATTAGTCTGAACAAAATATGCTTGTTCCACACTTCTAATGCGTATTTCTAGCATATTTGTATAACTACAAAATATTTTTGGGATCCTTTTTAAAATATATATATTATGTAAAGCAGCCAAAAAGGAAACAAAAACAATAAAAAAAAAAGCACAGGTAGTAGCTGTTGATTTGAGSAAACAGAAAAGTGAAACACGTCTCTAGCTTTAGGGAAAGGGACTTTCAGTCACCTACATGCCTTGTTAATTATATAAAGAACAGCAATCAAATCTGTAATGTATATTTCATTTAAAGAAGTCTGTTAAGTTGTTGTCTCTGCTTTTAAGGCAAGAAAGTCCTTGCCCTTTATGGAATTTTTTTTCTTTTTTTTTTTTTTTCCTCAGAATCCTGTTAATATGAGACATTCACTGTAAATTAGGGTTGTTTTCAGTCTTTGGGAGGAAAATATTTTTTTTTTCTTTTTCAGAGTCAAAGTGTTTTTGTTTAATGAAGCTGCCTTCATACTTGGAATACCATTTTTTGAAAAATGTAACCATGTCGTGCTGTGTCATTCATTTCTATCATAGTACTTTTTCCATGAACTGTGAATGTGTGTGATAGGTCCATGTCCTTTTGGGGTTTTTTAAGGCAAATAACCTAGACATGGGTMCTTGCGCACCCAGAAATCCTTCTGAGTTTGCTGGGAGTATCCCAAAGGGAATAACCGTTGGGTGCGGAACTATTTAGAAGCAGGAAGCTTTTGTAGTACTATAGCATGGGTTCTCGGAAGGTTTGGAGATCTGACTTGGTGACTTCTCTGGGTCGCTGCCTATTTCAGCAGGGTGACATTTAGTGACATGAGCTTTGTGCCACGTTAAAGGAGAACACGCAGCTGCTGTATCCAAAGAAGGGTGTCAGGAACCATATTTAGCAGTAGAGAGGTTCAGTTTGTTGGCTCTTTCCATGTTTTTCCAGGGCAAGCTACTCTTTGTGTCCAGTCAGGTCCCACTGAAAATCAGTTGTTCAGGAGCTACGTGGGTTTGGCTTTGCTGCTAGGTGCCTGTTTGCAGGGGTGGGTGTGTAAATGCCTTGAAGTGTGACCGTCTGCATTAGCCTCTTCCTTTAAGTGTGTGTAACCTAAGGACCAGGGYTGCATATTGGATGAAAATAAGTGGGAGCAGCGAGCAGAAAATATTTTGATATTAAGAAGAAATAGCTGCAGCTGTGGGCTGGAACAGGCTACCCGAGAAGGTTTTGGGATCTCCTTCACTGAAGGTTTTTAAGGATAGTTCAAAACCTACCTGTCAGGGATGCTCTAAGTGTACTTAAGCTTGCCTCGGAGAGGAAGCGGAGCCTGGCGGAGGTGCGGGCCAGCCCCGGGAGCACGAGCCACCCTTCGGACAGGCCTCACAAGCAATACGTAAGGCTCAGACCTGCCGCCTGCGCACAGGGCATCGGGCAAGCTGCCCGTGAGAAGAACCCTCTTTGGAGTCGAGTGGCAGTTCCAGCACAGGCGACAGGATCCTCTAAAGGATAAGAAATGCACTCAGATGTGTAAACCTTTTTTCTTTTTTTTTTTTTTCCTTAAATTCCTGGTGTAGATATAAAGCAATGGATTTCTAAGCAACTTCCCTATCCAGTTTCTTCAAAACCAGTCTTTAGTTTCTTCCAGACTGATTTTTCCAAAATGTAAAAATAATAATTTCGCTACTTGAAGTAAAATTTGATTATTTAATACAAGTTTTTACTAATCTGCTTATTGAGAGGAAGAAAAAAAAAAAGCTATTTCCATTAGTATATTCTCAGCTGATTTGAACAAGTTATAGTAATTTTTCAACCGTGTTGTTGCAAAAGTAAGTGGAATGACAGTGCACAGATAAATACAACTTCTTTGTAACAATTATTCTTCATGCATWATAGTCATTATGTGGGGGTATGTGTGTGTGTATGTAATTATAGTTCCAAATCTGGTAAGTTGCCAGTGAGTTTTTTCTTCCAGGAGTACTCTCTTACCAGTAAACACAAACATAAGTGCAGAAACATAGATAATGTGTGACAAAGTTAGACTTCTTCCTTAATGTGGAGTGGAGATTTGCATTGAACATTTGATTTAAGCCCTTTCTTCATGCATTCTCCCCAAATCAAACACACATTTCAGTATTTGACTTGCAAAAATTTACCTACTCATCGCAGCCTATTTCTTTTGTATTTTATTTTAAGTACTACCACTCCTCAGGGCAAAGGACAGATAAATAGATAGTCTTCCTAGACTAATAAATTGTCATTGCAATTTTGCAAGCCTTGTAGATATTTGTATGTCTTACACAGAGAAAGCTCGTCATATCCTGCCGCCGCTTCTCGCTGAAATCTCAAGTTTTCTGGCACCAGGATTTCTTAAATAAAGTGTTTAAGAAGACCCAGAGGGCAAAATAAGCATCTTTGATACACATGTATTCGTTGGTATCAGATGCCTCTATAGAATAGAAAGTTATTTATTCTATTTGGAGTAAAATAAAGCCAGACAGTAAGACTCTGTTACACTGTCTTGCTGTGAGAAATTTGGAAACAGACAATTAGATTCRTGCACTGATCCCTATGATGAGAACTTAAGTGCTTATTTAAGATTTCCTTMATTTTATTTTTCTCTGTCTTGGTATCAAATGGATGCAAATCTATAAACAAATACACATACACATATCCATTAAAAATCCATTGTGGAGCATCTGTGGTTTTGTAGATATCCTCAAATGTAAGAAATGAGCAAGAACTAACTTGGACAGCTTTCTTGAACTGAAATTGTTTGGAATTTGTTAATAAAGTTCATGCTATCGTATGTTGGCTGAGACATCAGGAAACAAATGAAGTCTATGTGGGAGTGCCTCCCTTCAGAGGCCTCCCGTCGGACAGGTAGCGAGCGGGAGCGCTGGGAATCTTGCTGGGTCGAGAGGAGGCGCCCGGCGCTAAGCGTCCCTGGGCTCTGCGTCGGCGCGGACTAGAGTGGCCTTTGGGTTTGACTAAGCCCTTCGCTCAGTCGGAAGGTATCACAGGGTCTGGCAGCACCCAGGCAACACGTTTGCSTTTCGGAGTGACAAGAGCTGAGCGCAGAAACGGTCAATATCTATTGAAATCCTTAAATTATACACTGTGGAAAATGCAGTTCAGCCCAAATGTGAATGAAACGTTTTGCTTCTGAACACAAGCACTGCAGCAGTTAACGTTCACACCATGATTTGTGGTGTGAACCAAAAGCACCATGTGCTTTTAAAGCACGTTTCCGATGGGCTGCAGTAACAGTGAGGAATAGTACCCTGTATTGGAAAGCCCTGTGACAACATGACGAGGCAAATGCAAACAGGCCAACCTGAGGTGTTACAATTATTGCATTCAAACAGTCGCTTGCAAAACCGAGCCCTTCTTCACATGCATCAGAGCCTAATTCCATTAAAGGCAGCGGTCCAAGCCCTGGTGATTTGAAAGAGAGCAAAATGAAGTTTTCATTTCTTTCTTTACACGCATACATTTTTAAACAAGAGCAGCTTAATGTTATCTGACACTAAATAAATAAATAAATAAATAAAATAAAGGAGACATCACTGGCTCTGCTTTTAGCAAGCCATGCAGTCAAGTTTTGCAGTGTGGTCTCGGCTCTGTGTGAGGTTCGAACAGCCTTGTATCTACTTATTTTATCTCAAGGCAAAATAACAAAACAAGTTAAACGATTCCCCAGTCCAGGTTTTCTAAGAAGACCAGGACAGAAATGCAGGCCTGCTTTGTTTTGTTTTATTTTGTTTTAAAGAGCAAAGAGTTAAAAATTGATTGAAAGAGTGTTTCCTCACTATGGTTGTAAGCATGAACAAAGCAAGCAGAGAAGAAAACGACAATAATAATGAATGTTTTGGAAAGTTTTACTTTGGAAAGTAAAATACATTCTAATACAAAATACAGAAATATCCTTTTAGATGCAGACTGAAGATGCTGCCCGTCACCTTTTCCGGTCTACCTTTCATTCGGCGTGTGCGGTGGCGTGTAGAGGCAGTGCTCTGAAGGAGCCCATGAGTCCACCGTGGTGCACAGGCTATTGCCAGGTGACCGGAATAACAAAAAAGATGAAGRACCCCAGTGAGGTCTGATGCCGAACTAAGATCCTAACTACATCCACAGTAACCCCAGCTCCATCTTAGAGCCCTTCCAGATGGGTATCAGGACCACGTTGAGCCGAGTCCGCATGGGCTGCTGGCAACAGAGCAGAGACCGGTCACCCTTCTGCTACAAAAGGGGAAAGGGAAGAGTGCCCCTCTTCCAAGTTTCTCAGATAATATTCATTGCTAGTTAAATGCTGCCTGATTTAGGAACATAAATATCAAGGAAGGAAGGGAAAGATTTCTCCATGAGAGTAACATATTTGTTGCTTATGGTTTCTGCAGAAGTCAGTGCAAGCAATCACTACCCCGATTACCCCGATCAAACCGCTGAAGATGAGGCTCAGTGATGCCCTTGGAGCTCAGGGCCAGCCCGTGTCTGCAAGAGGCTGCGTGTGATTTATGTGCTGACTGTCAGCAAAGAGACAGGACAGGGAGACAGAGTGAGGAAAGTAAAAGATAGTTAATTAATAAAGTCTAGGGAGAAAACGCAGTATACCTTGTAATGATATCATTAAACCTCACTGAGCTCCTGGAAAAGAAAGAGCAGTTAAAAATAAAAGATAAATCAGCTCCTTGGCACTCCACGCAGACGTTTAAACCAGCCAAGTCTCAGTGGAGCAGCGCTGAGACCCACTGCCATGGCCAGCCATGGGCACCAGGGCTCAACCCATCGCCCATGGGGAAGCAGCAACAGCCCCGGCACCGGGCACCCCCATGGGGATGGGGATAGCGGTGGGGATGAGGTAGTTTGTCTTCTTTCCCCCTTTTATAGAAATGTTTTGCACACTGCCAGAATTCAGGGACATGGAGATAAAATACAGGAAGAGAAAAATGAGAAGGCTGCAAATATGTTTTGCTGGGCTGGGGAAAATTCTTTCCTGATTTCCATTTTATCTGGAGTAAAATGGAAACCACCACTGCATGCCAACTTTAATCCTTTATTTGCAGAGTGAAGTCTACAGCTTCACTGAGCATGCTGCTAATATTCACAGGTCTGCAGCTTCAGGAAAAACAAGACCAAACAGCCCTACCGTTCTCCTCCAAARGAAAATAAATACCCTCTAGCAGCAGAGAACATAGACATGCATGYATTTCAAACTTATGTCTTCTCTTCACTGCTGTTCTGTGTGCTTCATGTGCTTTACTAGTAAGCAAAATATACTCCAGTGCTAGGACAGATGCTKGTATCACTAACCTTATTTTATTGAAGGCCTAATTGAGGAATTTCATAATGCGGCTTATTGCAGAGGTGGGAATAGAACCTAGTTCCTAAATCAAAATAATAAGAAGGAACAACAACAACAGTGATTATAATATAAAATAATGTAAAACCACATGGGTGCTACAATGCTGAGCTCTCCCCATATGCAGGTTAATGAGCTAACTACTAGTCTAGAGAGCAATATGTAATTTGGTGCCCTTGCTCTCTCTGTCAAAAGAATATGTAATTATTCTTTGCAAAATGGGCCAGCTTCAAAGGGAGAGATGAAGAGCTCTTCATCTTTCTACTCAGAGCCTAAATCCTCTTGGATTTGGTGATTAGGGGAGCTTGGCAAAAGAGAATTGGGTTTAGATCCCATCATATAAAAGAAGGATTTGGCCTCAGGGGCCAACACCATGGGCGAATGCTATGATCAGTAAAACATGATATAAAAAGAAGCCTCCATCAGCACTTCTTTGGCAGTTTTCTGTTCGTTACTTGCCTTCTTATAGCACCTGAAATACAGGAGCCTTCAGAAACCCCAAGACGTTACAGAGTCGCTGCCCAAGCCTGCCAGAGCAGCTGGCAGGGCTTTCATAGCATTTACGCAGAGAAACCTGAATTCTGCATTCAGGTCTCTCTCTGCCCGAGATGATTTCTGCAACCGCATCCAATTCAGAAGGGTTTCTAAACAACAAATTGCAGAGTATGGCCTCTTATTTTGATGCTCTACTTTCCAAGAGCACTTACACCATTTCTTGGTGCAGGAGCCAGCAGCGTGTGCCACCTCCTACCGCTACCACGGCCTGAGTGCAGACCCATTTGCTCGCTCCCAAGATCAGTGAGTAGTATTTAGCATCTTGCAATAGTTTTTGCTCAATATGTGTTAGTAGATGAGGCACCGAGTGACGCTAGACATGGCCATTAGAGAGTCTCCCCTCCTGCCAGAGGGAGAGGGCAAGCAAACAAACCACAGCTGACGTGTTAATCATACCGATGAATGTACTGCTAGAAAATACTCAGACATAATGGTAGCGGGGGCAGTCTGAGAGTCTGATACTAASAGGATGCATTACTGGGAAGAACTTACAGGTATTTCCCCTGGCAGATGTTGAAAAGTTCAGAAATTCTGGACAATTTGATACATTCCGAGAAGGTAAATTTACCCCAAGTCATCCTAYTGATAGCAGCAGAATTACTGCACCAGTTGTGCTGGATATAGTGCTTCCCTCTTATTTTCTTGGCCTGAGGAGCAACACTATAAACCAGAAAGACACAGCAGAAAAAACCAAGGTAAGAATGGGACTTAGAGACTATCTCTGGCTTAAAAAGACCCATCTTTTCTGAGCCCCTTGAACAACTTTCTTGATGTAATAATAAACCCATTTGAAATGTCGTCAGTAGAATCAATTATATTTAATTTTCCATTTATCTCCTTTTCCAGGGGGAAAAAAAAAAAGAAAAAAAAAAAGTACACAGCAGCAAGGCTGCCTAATGACAAAGACGATATAAAAATAAGTACCTAGAAAAACAGCAGTGGACACTTACTATGCACACACCACCACCAATGTYGACTCAAGATCCCTGTGTTTTTCTTCTTTATTTTGCTTTGCTCTTACATAGAAAAASCTCTTACTTAAACCAGTCCTGCCCCTCCCTCTTTCCTCAGCCTTCCTCCCCTAACAGACACTCATATTATCTTGAAATGTCTCAAAAAAGGAATGTTATGAGAAGAACTGAGGGAGACACATGGCAATTAAATTCATATCAGTTATTTTTTTCTACACCTACTGCAGTGTAGGTAAAATCTTACCTCAATTCTAGGTTAGTGTAAGTAAATCCAGGGAATAAAAGTAGGTTCTTAAAGTCAGTGTATATTTGTGCAGGCTACTCCAGTCTGCTACAGGTGAATATCTTGCCCTGCTGGGTCCATTGTAAAGAAGATAAATTGACCCAGTAAACAAAACAGCAAACATTTATGTATGTACAAATTTATAGCTGGGTGAATGCACATAAATAAACAATGAATGCAGAGTAAATTACAAAATTCAGAGATTCTCTGTTGTCCCTCTAAAGGTCACAGCACAGAACTCCCAACTTGCTGGAAGAAAGAATGAAAGAATATAAGAGGARTGTTATATTAAATCGCTCTGAGGTCTTAATGTAAGCTGGTCATGCCAAAGTGTTGTCACTTTTACAGCAACCATMCCATGCTGGTGGTGAGGATGTCTCCTTGCTCCAACCCTATTCCCTGGATTCGCCTTCRCCTGGGACTTTTGAAGAAGAGGGAAGGAGACGACAGAGGATGGTGATCCTGGTGCTGGTAAGATACCTCTCAGGGTRGGTCCTCTGGAAAACTTGGAAGGCTCTGAAGGTCCTGTTTAGGTCAAAGCATGCCAGGTACACTCCGTGTCCTTCAAAAATAAGTTTGTACATTGACAAAAGAGGCAGACTTCCTTCCTGCCATCATTGTGGATATAGTATTTCCATCCTCTTTGTTCAGTGAACAGAAGATCATTTTGCAGATGCCTATTGGGGCAGTGCCACCAATTTTACTTCCTTCATATTTATTCAATCCATGCTGTGCAATGTTTTCCAGGTAGGAACTTATGCAGGAAACAGAGGGTTAAGTTCTTTTTGTTTGTGCTTAGGGWACCTTTCAAGTCACTGAGTCTCACGTCCTGTGTCTGTTAGCACTTCCCTAGGAAACATCTTTCCTTGTTGGTGTGTTGCTCTTCAGGACAGATCCTTCCCTTTCGTTCCTCATCTCTGCACAGCGTTGCTTTCTCTCCCCTAGATGGATCACTTCTCCAGAATTCACTACCTTTAATAAACACATCATTGACAAAATGCTTTCATCTATTCTTTTAGGTTTTGTAACGTCTCTAGAAATGATTTTTCTCCTTCTACATGTTTTGCATAAGCTTGTCAGCAAATCTGTTTACATCATTCTCAAGGAACTAAAGGCTTTTTKCTTATCTTTATTCTTCTCCCTGCTCACTAGCTATTTGATGACTTGCACTCTTTGGCATTTTATTTATTTATTTATTTGATTGATTTATTTTTTACCGTTCACCATGACAATTGAATTGATTGTGCACATGCTCAGTGCATGGTATCAGCACCGGTATCAACAAAAAAAGCAAAGTCTAAGATCTTTATTTTTATTATTTGCAAATCACCTATAGCAGAATCTTGAATTTTTAAGYTCAGTCTTTAGCTTTAGCATGTGCTTGGCCTCTCCAAAGTGACCTTACAATCTAATTGCTAGAGTCAGCAGGAGTTTTTCGATGTACGAATAGAGTGCCATAAGGAAAATAACCAAGAGTGAAAAGTGGGAACCTAATCTATATGATGCTCCATAAAACATGTGTAGGAATGAGGAACTAAAGATCAGCAGTRAGATGAGCAGGGATGCAGGAAGTTGAAGATTAGAGCTTTTCTCCCAAGAAATACTAAACCCAGAATTTCTGTTTGTGTGTAAGGTCACAGAATCCCAGAATCCCAGCATGGCTAAGGCTGGAAGGGACCTCTAGAGATCATGTAGTCCAACCCTCCTGCTCCAGCAGGGACCCCTAGAGCACGGGGCACAGGGTGGCATCCAGGTGGGTTTTGAAGATCTCCAGAGAAGGAGACYCCACMACCTCTCTGGGCAGCCTGTGCCAGGGCTCTGTCACCCTCACAGGAAAGAAGTTCCTCCTCACATGGAGATGGAACTGCCTGTGTTTTGACTTGTATCCACCGCCCCTTGTCCTGTYGCTGGCCACCACTGAGACGAGTTTGTCCTTCTCCCTACAAGATGCGGAGATCTGGTTAGGGGCTTAGAGGACTGAGAAGCCACAAAGACAAAACCCCAAGTTTAAACTGAACTCCAACTTTGGGGAGCTCAGGAGTTCGAACTGGGGCTGCACGCTGCAGCCCAGATCCGCCCCGGCCGTGTTTCGGCACTGCCCCAGCCRGGATATCCTGCTAGAGGGCCGGACACGCCAGGGCTGGGGGAGCAGTGCTGCACAGTGTGGGGTTCCAGCAGCACTCATATGACTTGCTTGCCTGCCTATAGACAGGGAGATGTGTATGCTCCAAATTTTGCAGCTTCATTTAGGTGCCAAAAATTCAATAAAATAAATCTGAGCYTAGGAACCTCCATTATCCTAAACTGCAAAGTAAAGATCCTCTTCAGAGTACATTAAGCAAACAAACAAACAAAACCCTTAGCTAAAACCATTAATTGTGTCAATGCACGCTGGCCAGTGCCMAGGCTGGGTCACCTACCCAGAAGCAATGTGCCTGTGTTCCCCACAAAAACAAGCCCGCAGCCGGTGGGTCCCCGTGGGTTCGGGTAGTAACCGAATGTGTGCAAGGCATGCGAGCGAGGTGAGCGCGAGTGCAACCCAGCCCACTTTGGAGATGAGTGTGATATGTTTAATCCCCTTTATCACACACAATCCACCACATTTCTCTCRGTTACTAAGCAGACATCTGGTACCTGAAACTAATCCACCGTGGGGCCGTAAATAAGGACGATGGYGCTCCGTCGCTAGTACCAACATTTTACATTTTAATTGCTGCTAACCGTTGTTGTSAAAGACGAGATAGCAGCTAAAGTTTTAAGTCAACAACGCGAACTCAAATAGTTGCTTCAGTTCAGTATTAGCCTGGAAGAAAACAGAGCGGCGATTATTTCTCTAATTGTCCTTAAAGTCATTATTACATATGCGAGTACAATTTGGTACTCTCCAGAGTCTCTCCCTCATTACACTGTGTGATTCACTAAATTACACGATTGTGATTAGTGCGGCAAGCAGTGTCCAAGTGGTATCAGGCGACTACTGGGCTCCTTTTGCGGAGGTCAATTTAATTACATTGTGCATGACAGAAACCAGGCCAACTGAGTATTGCCTTTGCCACCAGCAATTGACACCTGAGTGTTAATGAGCTGGTAATTAAGAGCTGGCACAGGCAGGCACATTTTAGTGTTTGGGGCTGGGATTACCATATGCTTCGATGCTTCTGTGCTAAAAGCCTGGAGTTATTCATTTCCTAAAATACACAAGATTTTGAAATAAAAGCAAATTATGGCATTTCCAAAAATAAAATAATAAAAAAACCCCGAAGAAACCACTTTTAACCAGGGCTGAATGCTGCCTTTCGCCAACTTCTGGGAAATACATGGTTATCTCTTGCAATCTTTTCTTTCTGGCGTTTTTGTTACTAATGCACGTTTATCGACACATGTTTACGTTGGACGTGTCAATAATCGACTGGGTGTTTTAGAGTTTGTTTAAGAGAAAATAATCTTTATTATTAATTTTACTACTGTGGTGTCGCCTGAAMAATATAATCAGAGTTGAACCTCTACTGAAAGAACTTCCTTACAGCTTAGAAGTCGGCGCAATAACTTTATCCATGAAGCAAATAAACTGAGCTGATAAATATTAACAGACATACTATTTTTTTTTTTTTTTAGTACAAGGCTACAAATACAAAAATGTCAGCTACATCTTTTTTTCCTTGAATTCTCTAAGCTATTTCAGTGTTTCTAAGGGTCCCAGCTATTCTCATCTGCCATTTTTAAAATGCAACCTTCTCTCTCAATCTCTTTAGTATTTGCTTTATAGGAAAGTCCTGCAACTGGGCATTTCTAAATATCCAAGATTTAAATTCTCTAATCTTTGGTATTACTAGCAGTATTGAGTTTTTGGGAGGCCTTTCCCAGCTGACCACTGGTCACCAGTGCTGGAGACTCTTCCTAGAGAAGTAGAAAGGAATGGGTTGGTTTGAGCATGATATGGGGACAAAATGCATTTGCAAAAGTTGGTGGGAAAAACTAAAAGCARCTCTGCCAGAGCGACTTTCCTGGTGCCTTTATACTCCTGTGAAAACARCCCCTATGTGCCATGTGAATTTATGAAGAAGAAAGGAGAAACTGGTGAAGGAGACCGAGCTGGAGGAGAAACGAAAACTGAGTGCCATGGTATGATGACAAGCGTGGGAGGAAGAGGAATGGGAAATTAGAGAGGAAAGGAAACACAGCATGGTAGGGAACCCATCTTGAAACCTAATCCCATAAATTCAGTAAGACCGGCGCTCATGACTACGCTGCGGACATTCCTRTTAATTTATTATAATGTTCTTCAAGTGCTGTGAATACATGTAACTCTTAACTTGAAATCAAGAAAAAACACATTTCTAACTGTCGTAGAGATTTGAAGCAAAGTGCTTAAAACAAGTAAGGTTATAATTAAAAACACTCTCATGATTTTTAACCATTTTAATGATATCGATGAGGTTAGCTGCATATCTACATGCTCAATGTGTGAAATATCGCGAATCAATGTACTTCTGGGCAGCTACCAAAGCATTTGCAGCTGTATTTTTTGTTACATAATAGACAAAGCAAAACAATTTTATACCACACACTCTCAATATATAGTGATAAACCTAATTGTGAAGGCCCCTCAGTCTAGTAACCCATTTGCAAGGCCTGTTCTGTGTTTGGCATGTTCCATTTCTCGTGCTGCTGCTGCTGGTGGAGCTCCCGTCCCCTCCTTGGCCGGGAGCCGAGCACAGCCTGCAGCACGGAGCGTGTTTGGGCTCTCCCCTCCTCCCAGCTCACTCAGACAAATGGGCCTCGCAGGATGCCGTAAGGTCAATAGAGACCTGTGCTGCACGCCAAGGAGGACAGCAGGCTCCGAAGCTTTGGGCCCCTTGTAGCTCTTATACCTTTTTATTCCACAGACGGAGACGGATTCGGTACAGTGGCTTAGACAATTTTCCAGTGGCTTTACAAATCCACGGGCTGTTGGCATCAGATGAAAAATGCATTAACTKTACTGAATCTTAGTTGTGGGATTTACTTCTAATTTTCTTCTTTCGAAGAGTTTTCTTTTTCCCCGGAACCCTCGGTAGGACATATAGCCTTTTATATGCAGATTGCTATAATTATGCTTTGAAATAGCTCTGAATTCCCAGTGGCTTAAACTGAGAACATGAAAGGGCAAATGTTATACTGAGCTGAAGGATATAAAAGTGGCACGTACATCAATCTAAAATGAGATATAGAAAGGAACAGCTCTTTACACAGCGATGTCAGTTTTTGACAGATTATTGAAGGATCTTTGCCGCCGCGGAGACCGTCCTGGGTAGCGTGAAAGCCCTGCCGAGGGACAGCTCATCAGTTTGTATTTTTCTTTTTAATACCGAAGGGCRAGTGGATGTGAAGGGAAACAAGCGAACGGCGCGACCGAAGCCTCAGTCCCGCCCGGGGAGGATGGTGCCCGGCGGGCCGGGTGCTCCGAGGTGCCCGGGCGCGCCCGGGCCGCTCCCTGCCCCGGGAACGGGGTGAGGGCCGATGCGCCTCACTCGAGGTGCAGGGTGGAAACACGACTCGCGGCCCCTATGGAGATGTGGTTTTGCTCTCCACGCAGCGTGTGCGCGCCACGTTTCTGTCCAAAGCAGCGGTCCTGTCCTCTCTGCTCCCTCTCACACCCTCGCCCTGCCYCTCCCCGTGTGTATTCACTGGGGTGAGCCACGAGGGCTGCACTTCGCCTCCAACRCGCCGTTGCCCACACCAGTCTCCTGTCACTATTTGTGCCTCTAGCGGAGGCAGACCACAAGGTTTTCAATCACAGGCTTAACTTAAAGCTCATAGGGCATTTTTGTTACTTAGGCGRGCTCCTTGTGCGCTTGAATGGCAACAGGCTGTGCCCAGAGCAGGGCAGGACCTGGAGCAATCTGCCATTGTGTCCTCCCCGTGGCCCGGCTCCAGGTGTGGATAACGGGAGAAGCAGGGACCTGGGGAACGTCTACACGACCCTGCCAAGTGCCACTCCTTTAGGAGCACACAAGAATTGCATTGCAAAAGTCACTGCCAAGCAGTTGTGGAAAAGCAGGGTTTTTTTTTTCTCCAGGAATTGAAATACACTGCGTCCTTGTGTATGTGAAATGTTTTCCTCATGTGCATGTTTTAATGCAGCCAGCTAAATGATGGGTGCAGATATATGTATATATAAATATATTGCACTTTTGCTTAAGAAGAGCTGTCTACTGACACACAGATTTTTGGGTTTTTTTGCATGGGAAGGCTTTGCACTCAGGCCCTTTAAAACATTTGTTTGCTTTAAAAATGTCTGATAATAACAACAAATCAAATGTTTGATAATAACAACAACAATGTCTGCCTTATAAAAGCGCGGAGCTTTGGCTGTGGGTGTTTTTTGGTTGGTTTCAGGGCCGTTTGGTGTGTATCCCTTGGCTGGGGCAGTGCTGCASGGGCTGCTGGCGCTGCAGGGGTTAAGGACGAGGTGGCGGTGCCAGCACCTGGGGTGGGTGGGAAGGGTTTGGGGCAGATGTGGGGGGTGGGAAGGTGGAGCTGGAGCCGTGCTGGGAGGAGGTGGGGGAGGCTGCTTGGGTGGCTGCTTTGGGAGCACTTGCTCCTCCGCTGCCATCCCGGAGGCTTTGGGGAGCTCCGTCCCTCTGCGGAGCGCGGTGAGTTGCAGGGGACGCAGGCAGGCGGCCTGTTAGTTAAAGCACGTGCGGAGAGGCTGATTTTKGTGCTGCTGTGGCCGGGCTGGCTGCGTGCGACCCCCTGCGCCAGCTGCAGCCCCCGGGGAAATCCCGTTGGTTCCTTTATTTTCCTATTTGTTGAGACGTTGTAACCCCGGGGGTGGTGAAGTGCGGGACTATGTGGGAAAAGTGCCCTGGCTGCCTTTGCAAGCTCAGCACTTTAATTTTGATTTGTTTATTCACTGTACTTGGGGTAAAGAGCAGCCTCTGTAGCTTTCCTTGCTGGTGTTATTTATGACCTTGCTATGTTTAGCCTCTCCTGTCCCACGTGTGCCCCAAGGGCTTTGCTTGTGGGCCTGGTGCTCGGGGACACGGCAGCAAGGTGGTGGTCAAGCTGTGGTGGCCGTGCACAAATTTGGGAGATACTGGGGGGGAAAGAAGAAAAAAAAAACCCAAAACTCTCTCTCCCCTCCCCCTTCTTTTGTTTTTCCCTCATCCCACCCCCAGTTAACTCCTCTTCTTTGATCCAGCCCCTTTAGTGGCAGGGCTGCCTGCAAACCCCCGCTCTCCCYGGGCCGGGCCGTGCGTGGGGTCTGAGGGAGCCGGGGCTGGGTGCCCTTAACAGCCCCTATTGCGGGTCTGCACTGGGTCCCACAGAGACCCCCCCAAACGGCTGCGGTGGTTAAGGACCTTTTAGAAGAGGCTGAGGTGCTTTACGGGTATTCAGCATAGTGCTTTAGATCAGTCCTTTAGAATATCCTTTATAACGGCCCAAGAAAACAGCTGTGGGAACACAGCAGAAGCACTGAGCGATGCTGCTGCGAGGAACACGATGGCAAACTCAGCAGTGAGGAGGTTTACCCCCTCTCAGGCACCCTCTCCTCCTTCCTTCACATTGCTCACTCAGCCCCTCTGCTTCACTTTGTGTCCTAATGTACCCGACTGCAGCGAGCCCTGGATTGGTCTCAGCTGTGGAAACCCCTAATGGACGTAGGATCCTTGGTTCTTGCAGTTGCTGCTGYAGCTGAGGCTTGGCCGATGCTGTGGGAGGTTTGATGCTGCTCTTAGGCTGCAGGAGTAGCTGGAAACCTGAATCCCCAAGTTTTTGAAGGGGCCTTGACCCCCAGACCTATTAATTTCTAGCTAATCGGGTACACTGGGGTGCACTGGGGTTCATGCATATGTTCCTGCTTGACTCATCTGTGCTCGTTTCTCTGCTGACAGCTTCTTCAGGACTGGCAGTGTGAGCAATCAGCTTTCTTCTCTGTAACACACCAATTCCAGGTAATAGGAAGAGAGAGGGAACTTAATCTGAAGTCTTTATTTAYCTTGTAAACTCTTTTATGTCAGAATTGCCCAGGGTAGGAGTAAGGGCTCTTTTGCTCTCTTTCTCTTTTAATGAAGGAAACTTTATATATGTACAGTAGTTGTCCCTGGCTTGCAACTTAAGACAATTATATGAAAATCCCCAAGAAAATGGGAAACAGTAGGGGAAATATTCTCATTCTGAAAGTGAATCCTTGCTCTTAAGAGGCAGGTATGAAATAGATTCACGTGCCTGTCGAATGAAGGATGGCACTTTGATTATAAGGAGTAATAATAATAATCATCTATTAGGATTTATACTTTCTCCATGAGGTAACATGTCCAAGAGCTCACTGGTCCTGTAACCTCACGGAGAGCTGAGCCAGTTGTGCACTTGGAAGGGCTAAATCCCAGCAGAGAGTTAAGGCATATCTGCCCTGCAGTGCTGCACAGGTCCCTGAGCTAGCTCGGGTGAGGCTGTTTGGGCTGGTAAAACCTTTTTTTTTAATTTTTTTTTTTTTTTAAATTTTTTTTTTAAATGTGTGTTGAGCTCTCTGAACATGTGCTTGTATCTGAGTGTGTTATGGCCCTTGAAAGGGGAGTGCTTTATTTTGAGGCTGGAAGATCTTGCTTTTGACTGTCCAACCTGCAGCAGTAATGGAAAAGACTTCGTAGGGACACTGGAGTTCTAGGGTCTGCAGTTTCTACTATTTCTTCAATTTGGTCAGCCAGCAGAATGTGATTTTTTTTTTCTTTTTTTTTTCCTCCTTATATGCTATTTTGCACATACRCAAAAAAGGCAAGCATTGTAATAGAACACTTTAATACCATCAGAGTCAGTAAACCTGTTGCCTTTGAAGAAAAGGCAATAAAAAGAGGCAGTTATTCCTATGAGCSTTGGTGAGCTTGAGAAGCAGCCTCGGGGAGCTTCTGGACTTGCTTTYGACCTGGACCCTTTCCTTATGGGGAGCAGCAGATTAGAAGTTTAGGCTAGGGAGAGAAGAGGCAGGTGATAATCTCCTTGAGTAATAAGGATGTTGGCTTTGAATTTTCAGAGTTACTGTCTGACCATTTAATGCTCKATGTATCATTTCTGGTGTCTCCTTCTGATGCCTAAAATTCTTGCTACTTTTCTTTAGCTTGAAAAGAACAAAGGAAACTCGGAAAGGAGAAGTCTGTAGGCGATTTAATTCATAGAGAGTGAGGTTTCTGAACTTGTCCGATCTAAGTAACCCCACTTAATTTGAAAGAAATTGCATTTTCTCTCTCTTTTTTTTAATCTGGTTATTGTTGTTGCTTAAAATAAATCTGCTGCTTATAAAGTTTTTGTGTGTGAATGGAACTCAGTGGAAACCCCTTCAATCATGCTGGGGCTAAAGTCACTTTTTTTCCTAATACTACYTTTTTGCTGAAGATATACATCTTTTCCTGCTCTGTTGGGAAGCTCAGGTGCACTTAAAAACACTATTGGAAGATTCAATAAGTTTAAAAAAAAAAAAGCTCAAAAATCAGAAGGTGGAAAAGAGCTGCAATTATTAAACCTATGAGGGGTGCAATACACTGACTTTCCTGCTGTTGATGTGGATGGGGCAGCTGTGGGTGTGAGCACCAGTGGTCCCAGACCCAGGGCAGGTARTTTGTGTCAGACCATGGCTTGTCTCAAAACGTGCTGGAGATGAGGTGTGGGCCTGTTGCTGTGCCATGACCTTCAGCCCTTCAGCCTTTTTATCTGTAGACTTTGTAGGACAGGTGAGAAAAGCTTTGCTTTTGAGAACATAAGGGAGGCCCTGGTAATTTGGGTATTACTAGKTTGACTTATGCAGGCAGAAGGAGTAGATATGCAGCCTCCCAAACTATACTCCCCTGCCCTCTGACCCTCCCTTACACTCCTTTAACAACAATAAGCTTATAGCTAAATCTSAGGTCTTGATCCCTCCCCTTAAATCCCTTTCATCTCTCTTATCCTCTCTCTGCTATCAGAAAAACATCCTTCCTTTCACTTTGGCTCTTAGGAAGTGATTATCTCGCGCACGAGCTGTGTGCCTGTCGTAAGCGTCGGAAGGCAGCTCGGGCCCCCGTTGGTCCAGGGAGCAGCCTTCCTCCTGCCTCAGCTCTCGCTTGCAGTGCAGCCCTGTCGGGTAGCACGGACCCCTGCACGGCTCCGCTCCGCAGCACGCGGCGCTGCGAAACCCCTGCAGCCTGCCCAGYGTCCCCTTTGGCGGGTTGGAAGGCAATCCGATTGCTTTCCAAGTTGTTGTTTACGCTATCTCTGTGGGTGGACTGTGAGACTTAATCTCACTTTTTCAGAACCTGGGTATTTCTGGTGGACTAAGAGCCCATGGAATGGTGTGCGCGTGCTTGCCTGGCAGTGCAAACTGGGCCCTTTATGGCTGCTCCTAGGGTGACTACCTCTCACACTGAACCTGGAGTCCCTCAGGAATTGTGGAGCCATCACATGCTTCCAAACTGCGGGAAATGGACTTTCATGGACCCGTTTTCTCATTTGAGACAAGCAGTGCTGTCCTGTGCTCTTCCTCCTCTGTCCTTTTCCTGAGTTTCCCATACATCTGTCTGGTGGAATGACCTACAAGAGGTGTCACTCCTTTCAAAGTCTCTCTACTCTCAGCACATTCCCATAGGTTATCACACTAGTGTAGGCTTGGGGATGATTGCTATTCAGTGATTCCTTTAAAGAACTAGATKTGAGTTGATGACCAAATTGGCTTCTTGTAGGTGAATTTTGGGCGTGACAGGAATTACTTCTGAGGTGCATATTAAATATGAACCCAGAGATGACTAGTCTGGGTGAGGATTCATTTCCTCTTGAATCTCGACGGGTTCAGTAGGCAATATCTGCCTGTGGATGTGATATGTCCTTTCTCCGAAGCCCAGGAATGAGGGGCACTGAAAAAGTACATGTAAAATATTCATCCTAGCTGTCCTATCTGATGGGTAGTCCCTTTTGACCTTGAATTGTGGGAAGAAAAAAAAAATCTACTTAATTCTGAGCAAGTTCTTATTGACTGCATTACAATGGTAGTTTGAAAAGTAATATCGTGTAGTGTGTTTGCCTTTATTTTTTTAAAGATTCCTAGTAAAGAAAGCTATTAAAACTTAGAGTTCTGACCGAACTTCGAAAAGCAAGTTGAAAAGTTTAATCTTCATGGTAAATGTTTCAGGCTGATTTTTAGGGAGATCTACAGAGGGCATGCAAGCTAACAAGATTAGTGCTAGATGAAGTCTATTTTCCACGGATTTTGTTACATATAGATTCCCAATGAAAAATGAAAAGATAACGTTTATTTGGCCAGCCAAACTTTGATTAATGGAAAGTAGGAGGAAACAAGGCTTCACTAGTATGCACTTATTCAAGAATGTTCTTGTCCTTTAGATAAAATAAATTCCCTGAATTGTAGAATTTGGACTGTAACTAGCAGGGCTAACAAAACACTGCAAAACAAAAGAAGACAGAGATAAGAACTATCTGTAGAGGTATGTAAAGGAGCATCATCACTGAGGTGTATATTTGCACACAGCAATATAATGGGTGGTCTTGTTTGTGTGCGTTTGCTTCAGTGACTCAGATAGTCACAGTTCTTTTTTAGCTCCTAAGGCATTGGACTCTATGTACTATTGGTCCGTAGCTTGAGTTTGGAATTGGGTTTTAATTCTGACATAACTTTGGCTTACTGAACTGTTTTGAGCTATTTTTTTTAGCTGAATATGATTTAAACTGCATCATTTTGAATAGAAAATGGATGATTAGTTGATAGTAATCATGTATTTATGTTTCACTCCAAGCTAATAGGCACCTAGCCTGACCATAATGCGGGCAAAGCATTACACAAGTGAGAACAGGAGAGAAGTTAGGAATTTATTTATATTATTCTAAAACAGACCTACCAAAAAAAAAATATGCTGCATTGAGAAAGAAACTGCTAGTTATTCAGTGTGACAGAACAAAAATTTAGCTCCTGCTGAAAACAGAAGGTGAAAGTACGGAATGGACGGGTGATATTTAATGAACAATAGCTGTATATTGCTGAACAACGGAGAAGGATCTATATAGTCAGATTAAAGACAGATGACCTTTTTAGAGTTTAGTTAACCTTTTGGTCATTTTTGAGAGTTATCACTTATGAAGATAAAGGTCAGGCCGGAGCTCAGCCTTGGTGCGTTGTGTTTTCCTGCTAAGCAGGGTACGCCTTCCTGAGGCCGCCCGCGCTCCCAAGGAGCTGCGCGGCTTGCTTGGTCTAAGGAGAGGAGTGTGCAGCTCCTTGATGTTTATGGATTTTTAAATCCTTATCAGAGTGGCTGTTTTTAAGGGGGAATCCTTTCGAACCAGATGGATAGTCTTTGATCTTATGCTATTAATATTTTCTTATTAATGCAAAAGTATTGTGAAAGAAGTCAGTGGTTAGTATAAACAGATGCACTTCTTTTGCTGTCATTAGCGTTGGTCAGACTTGCACTGCATAGCCTTTGTTTTTGAGAACAGCTATCAGGTAGAAGAAAGACAGTTACATCCAAGAGCTCGCAGGTTGGTGGGAGTTCAGACTCCCCATTGGCTGCGTGTCTGTGCACGTGATGCTTTGGTTCATGGCTTCTCCAAAGAAAGAGACCAGCCCTTTCTAAAGAAACCCAAGCAAATTACAGAGGAGATCCAGCAATTGCTAATTTTCTGACAAGTTATTTACTGTATTCATTTCTAATCTTTCCTCTTATTTTTTCCCTCTTAATCATTTATTTAAATGCTTAGGTAGAACTGGAACCCCACTTCAGGCCGGTGTTTGACTCATTTAAGCCTTTAGACTATCATGGTACAAAATTTTGAAAGTGGGCTGCCTGTGTATAATGCTGTGAGAAACAGAAGAGATTTTTATGCCTGAGGATTTCCAGATTACATCTGAGTTAGTGAGCTCTCACTTCTAAAATTGTTTTGGTAGGCTCCATCTGCTTTTTATCAGGTAAGATGCACTTAATATGCTCAATTTCTGATATGTTAACCTGCTGCAGTAAGGCCAGGATTTCACCCTTAAAAAATACCATGTTTTGCAGATGTAAATGTCTGCTGGGGAGCAGAGAGTTGGAGCTGAAGTTTCCTTCCCCAAGTCATAAAACATTGTCACAACTCTTCTGTAAGTCACAAGCCAGACTATAGGGATATGGTAAGGGTCTGGCAAAGAAGTTGAGGACATACCTGTGCATGTGAACAGTGGAGTAACAAGGTATCTGAGCCTTCCTTTGGTGGTTTCTGTGGAAATTCAGTAGTTCTGCTGCTAAAGTGAATTTCCTCTGAAGTAAAGAGGAGCTGAGAGTGAGGAAGGACAAGGCTGCTTTTCCTCTTCTCCCTTGTAACTCTGATTGTGGCAGCAGGGAGGGAAATGGAGCTGGTTCCTAGAGGACCTGTCATTGGTTTCGAGCTTACAGACTTCGTAGACACTAAATGACTATGTCCTATTAGTACAAATAATGAAATGATTGTCAGTGAGCAGATTTCATTTGTTTCTGGAAATGTAACTAGCATTTGCGGTGTTCTATGAAGCCTTAGATGAAAAATAAATTTTAGGAAATTGAAGTAGAAGAGGAGAATGATTCCTCTCGCTTGGAGTGTGATGCAGACAGGCCAGGCATGCTACCTGGGAATTAGCCAAGGGAAGCTGCTTTACATCCATCTCCGACTTTTTTTTCAAAAAGATCCCTCAACAAGTATGTAGCATTAATAAAAATGATAATATTACTGAGCGTGGGCTATGTGCGCACTGACCTCTTATTGAATTGGACATGCAATGCGTACAGCGCAGATAATGAGTTGGAAATTAAGAATTAAAAAGGGCCTGGGGGCCCCTCGCTCTTCCCTTCCATCAGTCGCTAACGAGGCCGGGCCTGGCTGTCTCTCTGCGGTGCCTCAGCAGTGAGTACAGCAGGTCAAGCCGAGCCTCTTGCTGCCCTGCCAGGGCCGTGCGGAGCATGAGGAGGCGCAGGGTGTGCGGGGCAAGGGCCTCCCCTCCTGCCCCTCGCTACGGCCATGGGCAGCGTGAGGAGGCGCAGGGCGTGTGGGGCAAGGGCCTCCCCTCCTGCC
>PTEX01000116.1:1797185-1828512 GCA_003342815.1 Eudromia elegans | reverse complement strand
CCATCCGCTCGCTCACAGCACCGCTGCCTGGAGGTGGCAGCTTCGCCGTGACCGCAGTACGGGACTCTGCAAACGGGCCTCATCTCTCGGGCTTCTCCTCGCTCACCGGCAACGAGCTCTAAAGCTTCCTTGCAAACCTGCATGGGAAAAGCCTAACTATCTTTAACTTCAGTTCTAAACGTCTTCCATGATAACTGCAGCGAGTGCAGCCTAGTTCCCTTCTGGGGAAGACAGAAGCTACTCCAGGTTCTTTATATCGTGCATAATTTTGTAGACTGCTCTCTTTAGCTTGCCGTCTGAGGAGAAAAGTAAATCTGCTTAATCCTTGCATAATTTTTCCCCATACCTTTGTCCCTTGTAGCATTCTGAATCTCTTCTAGTTCCGTTGTCTCCTTTCTGAAATGTGATTACTTGGACCATGCGCGATCTGAATTCATAAATGGGTGTGCAGTCTTCTGGAGGGGTATTGCACTGCTTTCTCACTTTCCATTCTCTTCCGAATAATTTTAGACTTTGTTTGGCGCTCTGACTGCTTCTGAATAATGAGTAAATTCCTGTATCTTTCCTGAGTGGTAGCTCTGCGTGTGTGCTTGTTTTTGTTTGTTTTCTTCCATGTGCATCTTCCATCTTTCTCTTCAGTCATCCTCACTCCAACCCATCACAGAAATCCTCAGCTTTTGCTTTCCAAGCTGTATATTCTGTTCTTTTCTGCTTTTTATATATTCTTTTTTTGGTCTAGTATTCCTTCTCCTGCTAATCATTTCAGTCTATTGAATGAGCCTGCTCATTTTCTTATTATTCATGGGCCTCACTTTTTTTTTGTGTTTGCTCTCAAAGGACAGATTAAAATCTAGCAATAGATTATAAATCAAGGGATAGATTAAATTCCACTATTCTCTTGGAACCATCTTTAAAGATTGTAAGGTGACAAATAGCCACTCTTCCTCCTGCTAGCTCAAGTGGTAAGTTATAGTCCCYAGTGCAAAAGTAGGAAAAGGGAGATGAAGCAACATTGATAAGTCTTCAACTTCTACRAAAAAGGTTTTGTAATGAGAACATGGATGGATATTTGAATAGGGAGCAATATGTTTTCTTCTAAGTTTTAACCTAATTCTTAACCCTAGCTGTTCTTCTATGCCTTCCTAAGTCTCTGCACTGTATTATAGCACACCAACAAATAAACACAGATAAAAACCAGCTTTTTATGTCCAGCCCATAAAATGGGCTTGACTTATTTGGAAATATCATTGAGTCCAGCACAGAAAGGCATTTAGAGGGTTTCAGAGTTACAGGTGACTTTCCCTGGAATGGCGAGCWAAGTAGTAAATGTGCTATGTTCTCATAGGCAGAAATAGAAGAACCAAGAGCAGGAAAAAAAGAAGTGTAATGAACTTTATATATGCAAATATCAACAAATGCAAATATCAATTTACACCAAGTTTTATTATGCAAAAGTTCATTACACTTCTTTTTTTAAGAAAAAAGTATTTCACAGCTTGGTTGTACAGTATTTTTCCTTTAAATTTGTAGTTCCATTATTTAAAAGACAAAATAGCCTTCTGTGATACCTGATGGGCAAAAGGCCTTTCCAGAAACAACCGAGACRGTGGTGAAGTGGCCAAGTTTTGTGCTACCTCTGCCTTGTAAAAGCACTTYAAGCTCAGACGGAGGGAGCGCTGCTGCCCATGGAGGCCCAAAGCGCTCGTCCGGGAGGACACGCGTGCTGGAGGCCGTGAACACTTACTGGTTACTGCTTTGTGCGGTCGGGCAGGGAGGTTATTTCAGCAAACAGCAAGCCCACGTGTGAAGGAGTGACAAGGTAACTGTACAACGTCAGCGTGTGCTATTCCTTTTTCTCCCCTCTGCCCCCAAGTTCTTCAAGATGGGATTTAAGTRCTTCAAGAAAAGGGAACTTTCTCTGACCACAGTTTTGTGGCCRTGGTTTGTGTAAGAACCTCATGTGCAGTGATTCCAGAAGAGCTTGCTTGTGTTGAAGTCTGCCTGTGTCCATCTTATGGAGCTTGTTTGTTCAAACTGGTCTGAATTAGGAGTGTCYTTGAATAAAAAGCCTGTTTCTTGGTGAGCGTTGAGCAGATTTATGCTCCTTTATCTATCCTTTGACCTTAATCCTTGTGGCTCATCTGTGTGTCTAATTCAGACATGCACATTAAGTCACTTATTCTGTCTTTCTCTTTTCTTTGGAGTTTGAGTGAGACAGAGTAAATAATATATGATATAATTTGTCTTGTATAGGCAGTTCCTGCCCCCTTTTCTGTGACTTCCCTGATCACCTTTATCAGCTTAACACTTTATTATAAAGTCATTCTACTATTTCTAAAAGAAAAGGTATTACGGAGAATAATTGAAAAGGAGAATGATTGAAACTCTCCTCGTTACATCTGGCGGAAATTACATTAATTAACTTGGACTTTGCAGAGGCATGTAGTAGTTTGTGAGACTTAGTTTGGGTAGTTATTTTAGAGTAAGGCCAGTCAACTCTGTTACTGAATTGAATTGTCCCTGTTTGCAAAATAGGGAGTGAAATTTACATTAAAGAGACTCTCATGAAGAAGCATGATTGTTTATTACTTTGCTTAAAAAAAAAAGCAGGTTCCCTAAATGGTTAACTGATGGTACCAAGAATATGCTTGACACATTTGTTTTTCTGCGTTCCAAGAGAAATATTAGAAATACCTTGAAAGAAATGATCAGCTGCAGTGTGACTCGAGTCACTTCATGTGGGTATTTTCTGGCTCCCAAATCAGATCCCCCCCATGAAGGGAAACACTTCACTCTGTCTTAATAGCATCTGCTTACAGACACCTACGAGAGATGTAAGCAGCTTGGGTGAGCAAAGCTGAGTACTGCCTTGCGCAGGGCCCGCGTCAGGGAGACTTAGGGCTGTGAATTCGCACCGCTGTCTTTACCAGAAGCTACTTAAGGCCTCCAACCTRCCTGGGTGAGCAATGTGTTTCCTGGGGAAACCTCCACAGGAGAGTAAGAGAATAAACAGCTTTATTGGAGCTGGTTGCAGGATCTGTAGGTCTGCAGGGATCTCCCTGTGGGGATCTCGTTCTGACCCTTGAGTCTCRCTTTGTGTTTCATGTGAAAATGTAAAATGGGAAAAGCGGCCAATGAATTTAACAGGCAGCACAGTGTCCTAGCTGATGCACAGCTGTGAGTTACCAAAAGTGACTTAAAAGAGATATGGAATGATTTGGAGATTTATATTCTTTCTTCTGAAAGAATATAACAAGACTGGCTTTAGTCCTAAAGTCCCTTAGTCCTATTTTTTTTGGAGGGGAAGGGGGGAAAATGGGATCTGGATGGCCTGTAATTCCAACACTGAGTTTTGTCATGGGCTCTTTAATTCTCGCTTTTGGAAGGGAGAGTAATAGCCAATAAGTTGCTCCTGCACTGCTAGTGTCTTCAAATACTCTCTAAACTCTCAGAGAGGAGAAATATGTTCAGTGTAATCTAAATGAGACAGACATAGCTTTTAGKTTTTTTTCCTTTTTCTTCCCCKCCCCTTGAAATTAATGAAAGTCTGAGTCAGGAGGAGTAAAGTAAAGGTCAAGCGCAGCCCCTCATAACTTCCACTTATCTCTCCTTCCTGATCAATCCCAGTGTTCCTCAAAGGTTACCCTTTGGTTTGGGAAACTGCACACAGCCAGTTCATGAAGATGATGCAGATGATGATTGCCAAGAGCTTGTTAGCTTAGGCTTTGGCCCTGTCCCTTTCTGCATCTCTAAGATCTTCCTGCAACACGACAGGAAGAGCTGGCATGGTGCTGGGCTCCCTCAGCCCCAGCCTGCCTTAATGAACCAGTTTCTGTCTGGGATTTCAGGAGCAGACAGAAGCAATTCGGCAGGCGGCTTTCAAARGGTCTCCCTTCAGTTCACTGAAACTGGTGGGAAAACTCAGTGATGGGGCTCAAGTTTTCCCAGGGTTTAACCTGAGAGTGATTATTTCTTCCCCTCTCTGTCCTCTGCTTTGTGAATTTAACTTGTCATATACAAAAGCCATTTCCCGAGCTGTGGCGTGGCACTAGTGCAAATCCTTTTTTTTGCCTTTCCCTGTCTAGGGAATAGAGTTCCTCTGCTCAGCTGAGTGGAGCAGATCCATGCAGGTCTCTCTTTGATTTTGTTGTTTTTTGGGGGGGTGTGTGTGTGTTGTTTTAAATGACAAAAAATAAGCTTGACAGTGTGAAAGTTCCCCCTCAGTCAGGGTAACGTTTCTCCTTTTGGCTGCAGTGGGTACGTGTGGCCGTGGCTGCAGAGCCCTGAGGCCCTCGCGGGAGCGCCTGATGGGAGCGTTCCTGCTCARATCCCTCTGTCAGAGCCCAGGGACAAGGCGGGACACGTATCCGCCTYGGTGCGGAGACTCGTGTCCTGAATTGTCAACTCCGTGACTTGGTGYGAGGAGGTGAAGCCCCTCCCTTGTTGCTCTCGGTGGCGTAGTGGAGTGGGAATCGGGATATACCAACTTTAACCTGCAGGAGTAAGACCTGTTGCAGCTTATGATGCCCAATGGCCACCAAACCCTTCTGAMTGTGGTAGAGTGCTCTGAAACATGACTGCCCCGAGCTGAAAGCTTTAAYGTGGGCGTTTTGGTGATTATGCTGGGCTCCATGTAAGCCTCTACCTTAATTAGCTTTAATTTATGTCTGTAAGATGGTTGTAAGCGATGGGGGAAGGGAGGGACACGGGTAAGAGTGTGGCAGAATTATTTTCTGTTAAAAGCTACCTTAAGACTTACTGAAACTCCTTCCTAAATTGCTTTTTCCAGATCAAACATTTTTGCAGAATCCCAAACACAACCTGTATTAAGCAAGTTTCAGTGGAAAAACCCAATTAGTAATTTTTCACCCTCACCAGAGAATATGATTAGAGATAAGATCAAAAACATTCAGTGGTCAGAATTGGACAAGTTTGTGGGCAAAAACTTTTATCTTGCCCATCTCCTCAACTTATTACTTAAGAGGATTTTTTTTTTTCCCCTTCTCCATGTGAGCAGAGAGTAAAAACCTGAGAGCAAATGTTATTGTGGGGGGGAGTCCAGGAGTCGTTTTACAAGTGGAGAGCTTGTCTGAAATAAATGTTTCCSTTTTTTTATAGAGAGAACCAAATAAGGAACTTGCCTGAAAAGCCAACAAGTGTCTGAGGCAGCTTCCTATCCGTGCTGGCAATGCCTGAGTATRTGCAAAATATACCCCACGTCGTGCCCGAGCGCGAGATGAACTGTGTGCACGYGGGAGCTCCTTGCACGTGGGGCTGTTCTCTGCACCTGACAGCCTGGGCCGCCGCCTTTGTCCCCACCCGCGTGCGCCGGGAGGGCAGACGGGCCTTGACTGCGGTGCTGATGACTTGTTTGGCAGCTCRGCTTGCGTTGTGGGTCCCTGAATGCTGCTGTGAGAGAAACGGCTGAGAAACAAGTGCCCGCGGCTCCTCCTGGCCTCAGAGAGGATCCAGAATCTGGATTTTATCTAGRTGGGGCTGGTGGAGGTCCTTAATTATCACCATCAGTCGCTGCCCTCATTAACAGCTAGTGATATTAACTACTCAACATATTCAGTGTTGTGTTCCCCACCACCCTCCCCCTGCCCTAAAACTCTGATTTCCACTCGGGGTAGGCAAGTTCACCTCACAGGTGACAGGGTGCCCTCAGGGCTATATGCAAACAATGTTTAGGCGTTGTCATTTTATTATTGTTAATTTAATCTGGCCCATTCTGTGGGGGGACTAAGGTCTGTGAGATGTCTGGGGGAAAATTCCCTTCAGAAATAATAGCCGTGCGTTGGGAAGCTGAAGTCTACGGCACCTGCAGTCACTAATCCCATCCCTCTCAGTTTAGTAACTTTATTCAGCAGTTCTTAAAGCTCGCTGTTTGCTGCAGATCCAGGCAGAGCCCAGACAGATTTGCCTGCTGAGGTGCAACGCAATGTAACAAACGAACGAAACCCCCAGCCCAAACAAGCTTCTCCCAACCAGCTTATAAACCCGCTGTATTGCATGCTCAAAACGGGTTATAGTGGAAAAGAGCTCTGTGCAGGCCAAGGTATCCTGCTTTATAGGTTTAAAGCAGGAAAAAATGGCTTATTTCTGTTATTTTTTTTTTTCCTTGAGATACAATAACTGCCATTTGGGGAAGTGCAGCAACTTAGAAAAATATGTTTTTATTATTTTTATCCCAGAGATCAATGCAAACCGAGGTACATGGCATACATTTTAAATGCGGATCCGAATGTGTGTTTGCATGGGTGAAAGCCTGACTCTGTAAGGGAGGGTTTGGRCATCCAAGTGCGGGTTTATTTTTGGTGTCAAACCAGAGTGAGGGAGGGAGGAAGGTAAAATCGTGGAGGAGACTGATAAAGGTTCAGCTCTTCCCCTCAGATACTGGGAATGGCTGATGTTTGGAGACAAAAAAAGTGCACTTCTTAAAAATGTGCTSTCAGCAGTGGGGAAAAGGAGGTTTTGTTGCCCTAAAATGTGCATTATGCAGAAAAAAATATGAATGATCCTTTAAGATGGAATACAGTTTCCATTGCAGACTTTTGAAAGTATTTTTTTGGTGCCARTACAGAAAAAATCATTGCTTTAATGTATTTTAATACGATTGTTTATCTGGATTTTTTTTAATGCTCTTAAAGGATAATTCATCTGCCAATTTTGCTACACTTTGGTGTGCTAATTAGTGGCTGTAAGGAAAATATTGAAGTGCAGAAGGAGCTCGGCTGTGAGGGAGCGGGATGCAAGCTCCACAAGCTCCAGCAGCACGGGGATATGCTGTCCCTGAAAAAAGTTAATGCTTTGGAAGTGGCATGTTTTGGTTGCTTGTATCTGTTTCTTGCAGAACTGGGTGCTGTCARTCCTGAATTCCTTTCCTTGAAGTGGCATCTTAGTGTGAGAGCATCAGCCTCTGTGCAGAGCTGCTTTTCTAGGAAGAGCTGGGGAGGGCAGGACTAATCTACTTTAATTTTTCTCTCTTGCTCCCTCAATCTGTATAACCAGATGCCCAAACCCAGGAAGGGGGAAGACAATGGAAAAGCTGCTTTTTGTTTTGTGGATTTTGCACAAAATTCCTCTTTTGGACATTCTAATCTTTGTTGTTCTTCAGAGTGTGTGAGACATCTGCAAGGAATTTGAGAGGCCTGCAGAAAAGAACTTGAATTTACTCTCCCCTATCCTTATTGCCCACCAGTGTTGGGYGCTTTGTGCCGTTTTCTTGCTTGATAAGCTTGGCTTGATAAGCTTGATAAGCTTGGCTATATAAACAACGTAATGTTGACCTGATCCTGAAGATGACAGTGACCGGCCCCTCGAGTTTGAGCCCGTTTCTGCACATGTGGCTGCAGCGCAGGACGCTGGGGCGGACACGCRGGGCACCCGCCGCTGCAGGCGCAGGTTGAGAGAAGGTGGCAGCGTGACTTCGTGGACGGAGGGCGCAGCTGTCGCCCTGTTCCCGGCTCGTTGTCCTGGCCGGCGGCAGGAGCCGCCCCGCTGCTSAATGAGCAGAAACGCGGCTGGGCCCGGGCTGCCCGGGGAGGTGCTTTGGAGGAAGGTTACGGGAAGTCCACGCGTATACCCTCATTATTATCAGTAACTGCTGTTATTTTCAAGACTTAAAGGTTGGGATTACTATTTCAAGGAGGGCAGATGTCTGTTTTTTAAAAAAAAAAAAGACGGATACACGTTCATGTGTGGGAAGGACAGCAAGGTCTCTCTGTCATAGGTTGACTTCTAAATTGAATTTAGTGCTGAGTTTTGGGATTTTTTTTACCATGGTTTTTTTGACTTATTCCTGAGACTGTCATGGTAGATTTTCAGATTTCATTAAAAGAATGACACACAACAAGAAAAGTCTTTCCCCTGCACCCAGTCCAGGCTTCTCCATCGTTGTCCTGGTGCTCTCAGACAAACGGGTGGAGGTGGATTAGGCAAAGCTTTTAACAAAATTTCATGGTAGCTCTCATTGTTTGCTGCAGATGAAGTGCAACCTCTACCTTGCCCGTACAGTAAGGAATGCTTTAATTTTGTGAGCATATCCTGTAGCTCTCCTAAATGACAAGGTAGCGTTGAAGCCGTTTAAGAAGGCACAGTTATGTTTCCTGGGAACRGCTTTCCTAGAGCTCTAATCCATTATTTCCCTTAAAAAGGCAGGGGGGACCCTTCTCCCCTCCTCCGCCTGCTATTGCTATCAACCATAGGGTCATTAGTGTTCATGGAGATCAATATAAACACAGTTGTACTTGAGTTTGCTTTCTTGCTGTTCATAACCAGGCTGCTTAGAAACTATTTTTCAGTAGGGTGGGAAAGGGCTCCCACTGCTCCGCTGTGCAAATTGGAGGACGTGTGCAGCCCATGAAGGAAATGAAAGGGGTTCTGAGGGYTGAACTCTGGCTGAGGTTCAGTGGTAAAGAGAGTAAGAGGCACAGCCTGGGGCCCTGTGGCTTTTGCTTGTTGTGGGGTGTGTGTGCTTTTTTTTTAATATTTTTTTTTTAAGGCAGTCATATTAGAGGAAAAAAAATGTTAGTGTAACAGGACAGCAATTTCTGCAATATCAAGCTTTCTGGAACCCAACTAGATGTTTTATTGCTCAAGGCTGTTTTGTTTTCGTGTGTGCGTTCCGCTGTTTGCATGCATGGATTTGATAATGAGAACTCTTCTGCTTACGAGCCGTACAGGGGTGGTTTGGAGTTTGGGGTGGATTCTGTTGTGGCTCTAAACCTACCAGTCTTGGCTAGATAGAGRCCTCCTTGCCAGCAGGAGTCGTGCTGCCTGGAAATGCTCTCTGGAAACTGTAAGGATTGAGCGTCTTGAAAACGTGCCAAATATTTGCAAAATGATCAGAGGGAGTAAGTCCAACTCCATCTCCTTTTTAACTGGGTGCAATTAGAGCTCCTCAAAGGATGGAGAGGAGGAGAGGAACTTTTGGCTGTTAATACATTTTACTGTGTGCAAGATGCTGCCTTTTCACAGTAGTTTTCTGAGTGTCAGAAGCTAATTTTGAGTAGTAGGTTGCTCTTCCTACACCTTTCAAATAACACCAGCAGCATTTATGCTTTTTGCTTTACTGGGCTCCCTTACTCGGGTGAGTGCCRGTTTCTCAAGCTATTCCAGTGCAGCAATTCCCTGCATCTCTTCCCTGAGGAAATGGCAGTGTGGTTGCAGGTGGCGGCACCATTGACACGTGTTGTGTTGGATCAATGTGGTTTTAAAAACGGTATGCGTGTGCTGATGTCCTTAACACCGGGCTGAGTAGGTGCTGAAGTGCCCYGCTGAGGAAAGGCGGGTTTTCCTCCATGTGCACCGCACTGAAGCGCTTCCCGGCGCCGTGGCAGCTCTGGGTTTTAGCCCAGCCATTGCTCGTGATGCGGCGGTGGGAGCAGGAAGGGGTAGACAGGGGTAGACAGGTCAGCGTCTCGGGGCACTTCCTGGCAGAATTGGAGGGGCTGTGCAGCATTCCCCAGACTCTGCAGTCTGCAGAGGAGCTTCCCGGGGCTCAATGTTCAACCCTTGTCCCTCCATCTGRAGGAGTTTGACAGTAGCATTTTCCCTGTAGGGCACGCCAGCCAAATGTTTCTAGGTGTGGGATGCTGGGTGGACTGGAAAAGTCCAACTGTGGCCTTCCCATCCGGGCTCATGGAGGGGCTGACTTCAGTATCTGTTTGACGAAGCTGAGGGACAACRAGAATTAATAAACTACCCAAAATCTGTATTTTAACACACTAGAAATAGGATATATAAGTAATCTAAGGCATCTAAGAGGATACTACAATGGGAGTATAAAAGGCAAAAGAGAAATGAATCTTCCAGATTAAAAAAACGACTCTTTAAAATACTCGCAGCAAATAACTGTTGGAATAGTGAGTTAATATTGCAGTGGGCTTTGTGGTGATGAAACACGCTTCAGGAGCAGCCCTCGTCCTCGAACAGGGCGCGTGGAGTAGAGGCGGAGCGGACGCGCCGCCGCCGCGGAGGGCCGAAGCCACCCGGCCGCGCGCTCGGAGGGCCCCAGGCGCTCCCTGCTTGGCAGAGGTTTATTTAGGTCAGTAGATAATAGAAGGAGAGTTTTCAGTATTGACAAGTACAAAATAATACAGTACTAGGCGCTCGGGGAAAAGACTTGCTCTCACAGCAAGTAATTCTGTAGAGGAATTGCTGAATTTCCCCGAAGCAAAGATTAGCAGGAGGTGAACGGCGCTCTCCTAGCCCAAGGACRGTGCTCTGGATAGAGGCTGTCTGCGGACTGGTCCTGGTGCTTGTTCCTAATCCTTCTCTTGTGGCAGCTAATTCTGCTCCCTCCTGAAATTAAAAGCTAATTTAGCCTTACATGAGTCACTGAACACTCYATTAAGAAATTTCTGTTTTTCTAAGCATTTCTTCGTGCATAGTGTGAAATAAAGGGCCAGTCTCACTAACRTTGTTTGCCTGAGATGCAAATAGTTCTGTGACTTCTATGAGTATTTTAGGGTATTTGGTACTGCAACTGAACAGGGCCAATGGATATCGACCCTCTAACGCATATTTGGCTTGGACCTGTGTATGTGTGTGTCATGCAGAAACAGAACTTTGGATCGTTAGAATTTTAGAGACTTTCTTAAAATTGGAAAATGACCTTTTCCCCTGAAATGCTGCCCACAAACCTCTGCACTTGGGGTCTGTTCTGAGCTCTCTCTAACCACGTTCGTCACGCTGTCACTGACGCTACTGCAAGTACCTGGTGGTCCAGGCAAGATACTGATATACTTGAAAATAAATCTGTCAGTAAAAAGGGGGCAGGTGGTCTCAGTCACTGATGAAATGGCCCTGGGTGCTTCAGTCATCAAAAACTACCAAGGCAGCTACAGAAGGATCAACAACAAGTCATTACTCAGGCATATCTGTGGTTTATGTTGATCTAGTAAGTTCTGTAAGTGAAATCTTGCCCTACTTGAGATCACTAGTGATTCTGCCATAAAATCCCACTGGATCGATGACCTTACACAGTTAATGTAAGTGCAGTTTATGCTGGTGGGTCCCTAAACTGATCCCACAGATGCTGTAAAGACTTAGTTTGCATCAGTGTAAAATGGAGTCAGCCTTGCCTGGAGTCTGTAAAACCATCTTGATGTTCTAGCAAAAAACCACAAATGATGTAGAAAGAGCAGAAAACTTATCTAAAGGAATAACTTTTGTTCTCTATCCTCACTTTCCTTTCGTTACACCATGTAAATTAGCCAGCTTATTAGTGAAAAAGTAGGCAGAAAATGATGGGAAGAAGTGACTTAAAGTGGYTTCCAAAGAGTATTTTTTACAGAGGGTTGGGTTGGGTGGCCACAGGAGCAGAACRGCCTCACTCAGTGATAGAAAACCAGAGAATATCTGTACTGGGGGGGAAGGGGCTGGCGATGGGTGACGGTTTCTGTTTGAAAGGCGCATGCTGATGCCCCAGTCCCGTTGCCAGCTSATGTGGGGAGAGCAGGACACGCACTTTGGCAGCTGGATGTGTGTCAGGCCTGACTGCTGGCCCTGCCCCCTACGTGCAGGGATTTTTTTACTATATTTTTATTTTTGAAGTTTGTAATGCCTTAATCTAATCACTGAGAGTTGCACAGATGTGATTAAGATCTCATTTGAGCAGTGCCTTTTGGTAGGCTGTAACCTATGGCTAGTCTGTTCTACTATGCTGGTATGTATTCAGATAACAGCATTGTCTTAGGGGCACAAAAACTATGGCATTTATTTAGGTAGACAGTCAATTTTGCCATAGTCACGTTAGCCCCATAACAATGCTGCTTATCTGCTTGCTCTAGATTGTCTCCCTTAGCAAAAACGCCAAACCCCATCTGATGGCTCTAAATTTTACCTGCTGCCATCCCTATTTCTCCAAGACAATGGCATCAACTGAGAAGCCTTGTTGGTCTGCAGATAGCTGCTGAATAGCAGTCTTTATATCAACAGTGTTGTTTTCTCCTGTCATCAGAATCTCTATCAGTCGGTACTACAAACTAGCACTTCTCGAGAGAAATATGTTCTGAAAAGCAAACAAAATACTTGCCTGTATTAAAGTGTTAGTCAGCATATAGCTCTGAAAAAAAAAAAGCTGCCATAAAGAGTCATATTGGTTGGGTTTAATAGTTCATGCATTGTAAACGCTGAAATTGGATATGTCATTGAAAGCTGCTCTTGGGCAGTTTTAACTTGCATGACCAGCATTTACTCAGCAGATCACCGTAGGTTTCACTGATCTTCCCTTGGCAGCACTCAGGCAACATATTTTTATAATGGATACCTTTTTTTCCCCCACCCCCCTCCTATGTATTAGGCATTAACATGCTTTCCTTGGAAACTGGAGCGTGCATTTCATCTCCTCCTACTCGCTCTTTCCTCCTTCAGCAAATTTATTTTAGCGCCTCTGCAAGGGAATTGTATCTCGTGCTGTTCAGTTGTGTAATATTCCAGTGGGTAATAACTGCCATATTGTGCCGTGGCAAAAAAAAAAAAATAAAAAAGTGAAGGGTGTAAAAGGATCTTGTGTTTCTGAGAGCAAGGCCTGCCTTTAAGGCACGCTATGGTCTGTAGCTGCGCTATCTATCAAGGGGAGCGTAGCAATGAAATGTAATCTTAAAACTCGAATGACTGCTAAGTGTCTGAGCCATCATCACAGGAGGCAGCAGCCTCCTCAGCTTTGGAATTGACACGATGTGATGGGCCGTGCTGAGCACAGCTTGCCCACTTGCCCCTCGTGCGCAGGGTTCCCGTGCTGTCCTTGCTGTGGGGAGGGTTTGTGGGTTTGTGTGCGGAACGGGCCTGGACACGGTGTGTGGAGAGGCTTGGGATGTGCCAGAGTACGAGCCCYGTTTGGGTGCGAAGGTGCGTTCTTCAGTTTGCTCTCAAATCATCCTGTCCCCTGTCACACCTAAAGACCTGCTCCTGTAATACATTTTATCATATAAGACTTTCAAATTCACTATGACATTCATTTTTATTAAGAGTGGGCTGGCATGAGAAAAGTGGCACGACATACAGAGCTTTCTTTCCTCTTCTCTTGGCTCCAGATATTGAGTGAAGAAAGCTATTTGTTATAGGATTGCCAAATAGCGATGGCAATGACAGYTCTGAGCACCAGTGAAAAGCAGTATAGGTTTTATATACCATCAGTGTACTCTTGGCCTTTAATGCCAATAGTGCTGCTGTAATGTGCATTGTGTTAGTCAAAAAGCCAGAACAGAGTTGTAGTTTCTTTATCCTGCCCAAATACTTATGGGTATAGTAAATCTGCTCTGTTTTACCCAGCAGAGTTAGTGGTTTCAGTGTTAATGCCAGGACAAACCCAGGGAAGGTGAACCAGTGGTGAGCTGGCATCTGACTTGGGCCAGGAAATCTGAAACTGCATCTCCCAAAGAGAATCAAAACATCAATTTGGRGCTGCTCTTTGGTGTCAGTTCCCTGTTAAATTTGTCTCCAGTGCTGTTTTGGGCAGGAGGGGGACTCTTCTAATGAAGAAAAAATGGTGCAGTTTCAGGCTCACCTGGAAGAGGGAAGGTTTTTCACTCATTGGAAGTTTGTTTCCCATCCAGCTTTGRGAACTGTAGAACAAAGTACGGATGTCTGTATAGAGCAAAACTTGGGTGTACTTGATGCAGCTGGAAAGGGAAGCAGTTAAGATATGACKCAGGAGTTGTTTTCAGTTTTCCATGCCCTGCAAAAAGCAATGCCAGCACTTTGCAAGCAAAAAAGAAAGCCTGGTGGTTGGTTTTCTTACATAAATTTTAGATAGTCCTTAGGCTCTGCTTGCCAGTGTGAGGGGGGAAAAAGTCAAAATTTATCTTGCAGAACTGGCTTGGTGTGACTTGAACCAGCATTATTCCTGCTTAATTCTGTGCTTAGGAGACCTTAGTAACTGATACGCAGCCGACTTGATCTTTTTACTGTGTCCASTGTGGTTGCGCTCCTGCCTATCCAGGTGCTCGGTATGCATCACTAAGGGAACAGTTCTGCTTACTCTTCTTTTCTTAAGAGAAAGGCTCAAGGAACAATTTACTGTCCAAAATGTTTCATTTTTGCTGTCCTGGTCAGATCAGTATCCTGCCTCTAGAATACCAGGCCAGATTTTGATGCTGGTTATGTAATGGCAGATTATCCYGGCAGCCTGGATTYGGGGTTTGTAGCTGTGCCAGCTCTYGAGCGTCAGAGTTTCACTGCAAGCGAGTCTCTTTGGGTAGGCAAGGTGGTATGGGAGGCTTAGCTCGGAGTGCAGCAGCGGGGCAAAACTTGCTGTGAGCTCCTGGCAGGCGTCCCCKGCGTTCTGTGATAACCTCTGCTCTGCTAGCAATAGGAAAACATCTTTTGGGAGGATTTAATACTGAAATGTACTTTACGTGGAATTTTCACTTAGAGATGTTGCGTTTGAGCATTGAGTCTTTCGGTTTATATTCTTTCTAGGCTGCCTTTGGATAAAGCTAGCTTGAAGGATGAAATGAGTGATGCAGTAGTGTTACTACTACAGTACGGCCATCGTCTAGCTCTGTTTTTCAAAAGTCAAATCTTTGATACTATATTCTACCTATAATATACTACTTTTGATACTATGGTATATTTTAACGCTATTGCGACAGCCTATTATGCCATAAAACAAATTATATTAGAGTGCTTATAACAAGTAATTTGCCCATATAAATAGTCACAGAGGCATTAAGATGGCTATATCCCGGCCTATAATTAGCAGTGTGGGATGTTTTTATTCTCTTTTCCATTTCCTTTGAAACAGTGCTTTATGTGACAAGTTCCTCTCTATAGATTGTTCTGTTAACTTCCTCCCATCTGTATCTCCCTTTAGCCTGAGGCTCTGGAGAATGAGACATTTTCTCAGTGAATAATGCCTGTGAGATGGCTTCTTTCCATGATTAAAGAAAAGCATGGAATGGTATTTTGGTACTTTGTTTTTCCTTTTTTTTTTTTTTTTTTTTTTTGTCTCCACTAATGATGATATTGGGACTAAGAATTTGTGGGAGAGAAAGAAGGAATAGTGCAATTCCTCTTTGACCCTGTTGATGGGTAGGCAGTGATTCCTGTTTTGCTTTAGTGCATTGGGCCCCAACTTTCTCTTTCCATCATCTGTGTAGTGAGGGCAACTGATACCTGCTTAATGTTGATTCAGTCTGAGATTGGAAAAAAAAAATTACCTCTTTTAGCTGGATTGATGCTATCCCATAACTTGAAAATGTGGGAAGAAATGGAGCAAATGTGGTTAACTTAAATATCTTAAATTTTTAAGAGCTTAATATATCTTTCCTTAGTATCAGATTATGATTAATAGCAGTGGTATTTTGCCTCTGAACTCAAATCTACCCTTAATTCCATATGCACACGTTACAGAAGCTACCTCTCAGTTATAGAGGCTGTAAAGACCTATGTTGACAGGATTTGTGGGTGCCATTTACCATAAAGAAATGAATAGTTTTTCAAAAGCACCTATAGCTCATGTTATGCTTGCCCTTTCAGCTATTCAAGYAACTAATGAGACAGAAGTTGGATATTTAATGGAGAAGTCTTTCAAGGGTTTTAATTATTCAAAGGATAATAAAGGAAAGCGTCAGAAAATGGAAGGTTAAACCAATGGATCAACTTCATGCCATTGAAACCCTGTGGAGCTTTTTGATGTTAATGAACTTACTCCACCGTATCACCACCCTCATGCCTATAAGAAAAGTAAACAGCTCCATGGAGTAGCCAGAGCGCTTCCCTCAAGGAAATGTTTCCGCTGACTATGATGGAGCTAGGGCCCTGAGTATAAAGCCAAGTGTGTGAATTCAAGTTGTAACRTCTAGTTGCAAACCACACAGCCTGAGAGGGTAAATCGTAGAGGAGGAGAGAGACGGAGGGACAGTTAAACCTTTAGACTAMTGAACTCTGTTTTAAAACAAACACTTTTTGGTTTTTTTCCCCTCTCTCTCTCTCTCTCAAGCTAGAGAATCGCTCCCTTCTGGTTGGAGAATATCTAGGAAAATGTGTAACAGGGAAACACCTTCTACCTTTTGGGCTTATTGGAAACCTTTATTATTGTTTGATAGATGCAGTGAAATACAGAATGTAATTTGAAGTCCTGATCAAGGTTTAGTAAACTAAATCCTAAACAGGGGAAGCGAGCAGACACTTGAGAGTCTGTCAGCTACCGTGATGAAAACTACTGTTGTTTTCCCCCTTTACTTGGACTGCCAGAGTGAAAGTAGAAGGTGGAGTCTGACAGGGCTCTGTGTCACTAGTGCTTGAAACTAGTGTTTTTATGAGACTGGATGACTGGAGATGCTGCAGATAGGAAGTTTGCAACCTGAATTGTAATTTCTGCAGTGCACTGAGAGASACTTGTGCTTAACCTATGGCCTGCAAAGCAATGGTAAAGAGTCATTAAGTTTTCAACGAGCAAAAATGACTGAAGACATGGCTGTGTGCACCAGTTTGGTGCCTACTACTTCTTGCACCTGTGTCTTTCCCATTCTCCATTGAAGATTTATAGGACACACACAGACTTTTAGAAATACGGCTCTGCTGCGAGTTGATTTTTTTTTTTTTCTTTATAACAGGTAACCAGTGCGGTCAGAGAACAGGTAATKGGATGCAGTGAGTTCAGCTTTTCCTGCCAACAGATTTACAGTGACCCCACACATTTTATATGTGTGAAATAAATGGGTCTCAGTTCAGTTACCAGTAAAGAAATGTGAACGTTGCATCCCAGATAACGAGGTTGGGTTTCTTCTCCATCAGCACTTTAGTCATTCAACAGAATAATGAGTGGGATGAATTTTTAGGCTGGAATAGCTGCAGGAATATGCATAGGACATAATGAAAAATCTTAAGGAGTTTGTGAGCAACGTTTACATGYGATGTACTGCCTACATTGGACTTCTTTATCCTGGAAAAGTGTTGGAGTGAAGGCTGCTTCAGTTATAGAGTTCTCTCGAGGACTGTGTGTACATCTGGTGATTGCTGAGAGTATCTAAAATCTTTAACTGCTTCTCTAACATTTTGTGGTGGAAATATTTCAGTGCAAATCCTGAGAAGTAGCAAATGATATTAGTTACGGAGGCACTGAGGAACAGAAATAACAAAAATTAACTTCAGAATATCAAGAACGAAGTAGTTTTCTTTTGCTGAGCATATCATCTTGAGATATAACATCATAGAAGAAAGTTTTCACTATGCTGTCTCGGAGCAGACTCGAGCTTTAGCTTTTATGCTATTTGGAAAGCATATGGAGATGGGTCAGACAATGTGTGCCTGTGCTGTTTGCTTGGGAATGGCACAGCAGAATAGAGAATAATCTTTGTGTGTGATAGCTTGGGATATTAAAAACAATTAAAGAATTAATTTGTATTTGAGTATGTGTGTATATGTGTTTGTAGTGTTTTCTGGCAGTTTTATTGATGCAGCTGAAATGTGGGATGTTTTAACTTTGCAGCCTATGAAGCAAGCTATTAAAATGCAATTCAGTTCGCAAATATCTAGGAAGTTGTTTCTCTAGCTATCTACTTTCTTGAAATATAATAGGTTAAGACTTTTTTTTTAAGAGGAAGTTACTTTAAAACACAGTGTTTGGGGCTTTGCCTTTCAGAAATGAAAGGCATGATTGAAGCAGTACATTTTTGGATAACTCTGGTTTGCTGGGCACATAACGAGCGTGTCTGCTCTAGGCATCCCAATGAGTTTGCCCTGCTCCTCAGCTGCACCTGCAGAGCTGCCAGCAGCCACTAAGGTTGAGGTGAAGCCGAGAGGCTGCTCAGGTCAACCGAGACGCTGGCAGTGCAGGTGGCACGGGCTGCCTGCCGTCTCCTGGAACACGGGGCAGCAGTCGAGGAGGAGGGAGAAGGTGGGTTTTCTTTCTCTTTTTTTAATTCTTTTTGGTTGAATTGAACAAATAACGTTGTTAGACATATTACTGAAGATAGTTGGATATCGTAAAAAAATACTCCAAACTTGTGGGCTGGGGACAGAGTTGGTTTGCTCGGTCGCATGAATGCATAAATGGTGCCAACTTGGAGAATTTCTCTTGAGATTGAGTTGGAAGTTGGTTTAGAGCTTAATGCATTGATGTGGTAATATCTAGAGAGTTTTCTCCTTAATCATACTCCAAAATCTATCAAATTACATTTCAGACAAAAGGCTATGAACTTTTTTATACTACGAATTGTAAGTTTTGGTAGTTAATTCTATATATGTCTGTAGGAATAGGTTTTATCTAACTAAGTCTATTAAAATCCTCAGTAGCAGGTGTTATTTTCTCTCTGTTGGTTTGCAATTGTTTATCTGGTGAAGGAAAGAAGAAAAACAACAGTCTGATGAAGCATTTCTGTCCTGAGCTGTGGGTTTCATCCATCCTATGGAGATGACCTTCTACTATGTTGGCATCTTCTATTATGTTTGTCTATTTAGATGAAATGGGATCACCACTGCAGTGTATGGGACTATGATTATTGTAATATGATATTAATTAACACCTTTTCTTTCTCATCACGGTAATCAATGATGTAGCAGAAATAAGTCTGGATTTTTTGAAATTGCCTCATTTGTGCCGTGCAGTAACTACAGCATGGTAAATACCAGAGCGCATGCAAGTGTAGAATCCATGCCTCAGGAATTGTCAGGCTGCRGTAGTCTCATCTACCTTGTCTTTTTCAAGGCAGACACAATTTTGGAGTCTTACTGTGGAGTCTGGCTGTTAACTTGTTGCTATAATCCGTGCAAATGGCTGAACACTGCAAAAAAAATGTGAAGTCTTCGTGGTCTGAGATTTAGCTCTGTAATCTGACGTAGCTCTAATTTTGTACTCCTTGCTCTTCTTTAAAAACATTTCATCTGCTGCTTTGGGTCAGAACTTTGGGTCAGAAGTCTTCACTGTGCAAGCTCTTCCAGACAGCAACAATCTGTCACACAAAGGTACAAGAGAAACCCACAGAAAGGCCTTTTGATAATTAGCAATTAGCAGTGATTATAGAGTATGGGTATAGTGATTAAAAATGGTTATTATGGMATTAGGGAGCCTTCTGGTTACCTACAGGTGTACTGCAAGAAGATGTGGGGCTCTCCACTGTAGTACTGAGCCTTAATGCTGCTGAGTAGGCAGATGCAATTCAAGCTGTTCCAACCTTTGTCAATTGTGTTCTCTATTGCTCAGTTTTAACAATATTACAAATACTTCAAGAGCATTTTACACACATGCCTTGGATTATTAACTTTTACAATGTCAACAAGCTTTCCCTAGCACATTCATCTTAATTAGAACACAGGAGAAGGCTCTAGGCAAGCAAAAACAGAGAGATACTGTTGGATTACTCCTTTTGGCACAGAAAATCCTGYCAGAGTTCAGGGATGCTGTGTACTTGACTGGCTGCTACCTGTATGCCTGTTTGATGCGGATTCATGCGTTGTTTGGCAGAGTTGTGCTGTGTGTGAGCGCAGGCCCTGCCTCGGGTGCAAGGTTTGTGTTACGGRCAGATGTGGAGTCCACTTCCAGACGGAGCTGTAGTATCTCAGTAAGCCACAATTGCCGTGATGCGTCCCATTGCTCCCATCTATTTAAACACTCGACTCCTACTTTAATGGCGGAAGGGYGTAAAATTTCTATTTAATCTATTCCTGTAGCCAGTTCTCTGAGTGAGGTAGGCTGCAAAATTTTAGTAGCAAAATAGAAAACGCTTCTAAGAACCTCCTCTGTTCCCCCAACTAATGCTTGAATCTCCTGTTACCAGTGTCACTCTGCAAAGTTCTGAGGGATGAAATAATGCAGCTTTCAGGGTGAAACTGGGAATAGAGGCACAGGGCCCCTTCCCCGATAGCCTTTTTGGACAACCTTTTACTGTTGTGTGCATCYGTCTCCCAAAACAGAGTCAACTAAGACTTATGGCAGACCAAGATGGTGGCYCAATGCTAGGGCAGAGCCTTTAGCCTCTAGCTTCTTCTCATAAAATGTCAGTAATACCTTTATCCACTGGAGAAAAATTATTCCCATAGAAATTTCTATGACCAACATACCTAGCAAACATTGSAAGCTTAGATTAAAAATAGCAACTACAAAACATGTAGCATTTCTGCTTCCTTCATCCAAATTGTTACAGATGTTTTCTAATGTTCTGTGTTAACATCCCTTTAGCTTTGGGCCTCTGCATACTGCACAAATACATTGTGCCCGTTTTAGAGCATTCATCTGTCTCAATTTTACATTGGATACAGGACAGGGACAAATCTTAATATCAAGGTGAAAAACTATCCAAGTTAATTATAAATCTTGCAATTACTTAATGATTTTTTTTTTTGTTATTCTTGAAAGGCCAAAATATGCTAGAAAGTGCTGAATTGCAAAGGAGCTGAAAGATGAGGTTACAGTGCAGTAGCGATGAAGAAGTGGTAAAAATGCATTTTATAAAACAAGAGATAATTYAATAGATTTAGAAGATGACTCACGTCAGTCAGTCTCAGGAATCACCGGCCTCCCAGAGGAGGAGGAGCAGAATAATACGACTTATCACCTGCGCCCGTTTCTGACATCGCTAATGAGTATGGAACGAGAAGCGAAAAGGACCCTCTGATCTGCACTATCAAAACCGGCTCCTGGGCAAAGACCTCGTCCTGTCATTTACCAGGTCCCTTTCCTTTCAGAATAAATAATAGATGCTTTGTAAATCTCGTTTTTGTAAGGATGTGTGCGGAAGGATCTTGACAGCACTAAGAGGAAATGTAGCAGCATTCATCACCTCTAAGCTTTGAAGGGCGGCTGGTGGAAAAGCGTATTTTGTGTTAGCATTYACATTATCTTGTTAAGACAAAATTACTTGAAACTCCAGTGTCTTTCCCCCCACCCCCTACTCTTCAATTAAGCTGCTAAGGTTCTATTTTATAAAAAGGTAATTCTTCAGCTGCAAGGTACAAGAAATTTCAATTGAGACTTCARTAATAAAAATACACCAGAGCTCTGTGCCTTTTACATCCTCAAAGCAGTTGTTTTCATTGTGGTCTGGGGTGGGTTTTAATGTTTCCTGCGTGTCCTGTTTATGGAAGAATAACAACTCTTCTCTTTTAGAAGCAGTAGTGGGTGATCACCTTAAGCAACTCATGCAGATAACTTGTTTTGAACTGCTAACCTATTTACAGGCCTCACTTTTCCCTTGCTGCTTCTGTTATCGAGAAGTGTTTGCTATAGCTTTATGGTTATTAAAAAGAGAAGATGCAAGTATATTGAGTAGGGTGAAAGACATCTTTCTGTCTGAACAGCCAAGCGTGCAGCTACTGTCTTTAAGTGCATGCTAATGCCGTTGCACTTAAAACTGGTTTTCCGTATTGAAATCAAGTGTTTGCCATTTCTGATATTGGATAAGTTTGACAGATGCTAATTGAGAAAATATGTAAAGATCTAGCAGATTCTTGGAAAGGGAATACCAAGAAAAAAAAAATCAAAGAAATAGTGCTGGAATGATTTCTGCTCTAGTTCCATCTCATAAGCTGTGGAGTCGCTGTGCCTTGGGCAGTGCACCAAACAAGAAGCGATGCCTTCTGCAGAAGGAATCCTTTTTTCCCCTGTGTCGTCTGCGTTTTCCCAGTCACTCGGGTTGGGGCTGCAAAGCAAGGCCCCTTGCCCTGGCACAGGCTCAAGTGCCTGTTTATACTGTTTGTCGTGCAGAGGAATAAAGACGAGCTGTCCTGGGATGGATCAGGTCTTACTGCGTGCGCTCCAGAGCTGCAGCTGGCGCAGCTTGGTTCAGCTGGGGGGGATCTCGGTAAAGTATATCCCTGTTGGACCACAGCCTCATAAGGCTTCCCCCTTCCGTARCCTCGAAGTGTTGCTGTTGCAGACTGATTGACATCAGTCTTCTAGGAATAATCGATATAACAAAAAAAGGCAYGAACCTGTGGCATTCAGGCTCAATCAGCTGAGTAAAAATCTGCAGGCTGGCTACCTTTTGCATTAAGTATAAAAACAAAGATTTCCTCATTTAGTTCATCTCCTTTTTTCTCTCCCTCCATAAAATATTTTATTGAAAAAAAAAGAACAGCAGCAGCAATAATTTGCTAACTATGCAGAAAAAATACAGTATTTACCAATTGCTGGATTACTTCYGGTGCCTCAGTCCTCTGGTATTTGGTACTGCATTTAGGAATGTATTCCTGAAGATTATGGAGATAGAAATAGATCATTAAAATCTGAGGTAATTAGAAGATAAGAAAAAATAGCCATCATTTATATATACTGTGTAATATGTAGATAAGTAGTAAAGTTGTGTTTTAAAGCCCAAGAGAATTCAAGATTTCCCTTACTGGCACATACAATTCTGCTTTGGTGTTATGAAACATAGGCAAAAAAACCCAGATAAATTTGGGATTACAGTTTAATGGTGCAACATAGGACTCCACCTTCCTCCTCATGATTTATTATGGGAAGGAATTGGATGGTGCTGCCGTCCAGGGCCGAGGGAGCACAAGGCAGGGCTAAGAGGGTGCCTGTGTCCTGTGCAAATTGTTGTCCATGCTGTTGCTCTCAACCAGCTTGAGGTTTGGTGTGTGTTTGGTGTAGGACACGTTACCCCTGACTCYGGCAAACTCTGGTACTGTTTGCTGCAGGAATGTCACCAAATTAGAGTASTTCTCTGTCGACTGTGGGTTGCACTGTTTCCTGAATGAGGTAGTGCTCTCAAGTGACATAAGCTGGTGTCTTATTTTATGCTAAATTCATCATTCTGATGTGGTATTGCACTGAGAGGACTAAAGATGTAGAAGCGGAGCTTTGAACTTGCTGCCTATTTTTTTTCCTCCTCTCTGTAATGAAATTTGTAATTAGTGTGTTCGGGATGCTAAAGAGAATGTGAGCATGTTAACAACTCTCCAAATGTCAAAATGATTTTGCAGTTGTCACTGGCTGTTCACATTAGGGGGAGTAAAGCTGCTTTTTACTACTCACTAAGTTTCTTTCTGTCACGAAGTAGAGCAGAGAAATATTGATGAGGGACATCATTCAAATGTGCAAAGCAGCAGGGGTTCCTGCGAAAGGCCATAGCTGTCTGTAGCTCCGTGCCAACTGGTGCACATGGTGCTTGCTCCTAGCAAATCTACCTGCACAAGATTTCCAAGTTAATTATTAGCAGATAATAAAATAAGCTTTAAAGGGAAACCCTTAATTATTACTTGCTATCTCCTCTTCCAGAACAGTAGTATCACCAATAGTGTTTTAAATGAGGAGTGAGTGTCTTTTCATATTATTGGATTCTTCTTAAAGCAGGGAAGTCAAACAGCAGGATGAGTTCAGGGAAGTTCAGATGCTCAAGTAAGGACTGAGAAATGTAATTAGGAAAAAAAAATAAAGTCCATTTGCTTCATAGAGGTGAAATGCATTGCGAGAGCATTAATATATACTAGTTATATTATTATCCAAGAAGATCAGGGATCCTTCCTTGAGGAAGGGAAGTAAAGACATGATGTGTTTTAGGATAGAACTTTCCTAAGTTAGATTGACTAGTGTGTAAGGAAAATCCAGGAGCAAACTTGTATTTTAATAAAAGTGTAGCAACTTAAGTGAAAAAAAGAAGTCAATCTGTGTAGTCAAAAGACTTACAGGTTCATCTRTTAACAGCTCTGACTTTTTTGACAGTCTGGAAAATGAATATGTATGGTAGCTAAAACAGAATAACTTTGGTGTGAGCTTRATGCTGTTTGCTTGGATAGTCACAGTTAGTTCCTTCAGTCCTTATCAATCGCAGACTTTTTAATTCTGCTGAGATGAGGCTATATCCTGTTGTCATCTTTATTGATACATAATTTTTAGTGATGTGAGTGGAGCAAAGGAAATGTCTGTCAATTGAGAGTATGTAGTATACCTGTAAAAGATAATGGGTGACTTTTTACTTTCAAAGACCCAGAACGTTTCAGTAAGGAMGTACTACCTGGTTTGTACAAAAATTCATGCTATCTGGAGAAAATCCAGTGGAARAGAGAACTGAGCTAGTCAACGGCTTTCTCATCTGCTGGAATCTAATTTGATTCTTTTAAAGTTGGTGCATGCTGATGGTGCATTTTTGAGAACAATGAGGATGCAGTRAAATTCAATAGAGCATCTGCCATTGATCTTTTTGGACAACTGATGTTGACACATAATATACAGTCATTTCTCAGCYGTTGCTGGATCCTGGAAAAGCACCCTTAAATGAATGAATTCAAGCTGTCTGTTAAACTTATTTGACTCTTCTTTTTTCTTTCAAGCATCTTTTAGGTGAATCTAAGGTAAGGTAAGCTGGAGAACAGCTTACCTTTCTAGTAAGGTGAGCTGAAGAACTATAGAGTGTGTGGTATCAGTAGCTCTATTGAATAGAGAGGAAGAAGTAAAACCACGAAAACACAAAACAAAAGAAAATACACACACAYGACTGCTAAGCAGGGAGATGTTCCTGCTGCTCTAGCAGGAGTAACTGAGAGCTTACTGTCCCTTGGTGCTATAGGTTGGCAGTCCTCTGCCCTCCTGAGCTATCCCAGGGAGCATCCCTCGCCTTCTGCGTGCGCCTTAGGCAACCTAAATCACCTCCAGGAAGATACTACCTCAAATCCAATAACATATCAATTCATCAGCTAAGTCCCCAGCAAAGTGGTTGTGGTCTCTACTCTTCCAAAATACTGGACAGCTTTGGGGGATATCTGCCTTGACCCATACCACATGTGTGACTAAACCACAGTATATGCCTTGAAATAAGGAGTTATCCCTCCTCAAATCTTAGCTTTTGGGTTGTTCTGTTACTTAATCATCTTGCTCTTTGAAAATGGGTACAGTTTAAAATTCATCTGACTTTGATTTCTTCATATTATGGCTTATTTCATATAATACTGTTGTAGAAAATGCATCTGTTTCAAATCCCCTGCTGTTTTCAAGCGTTATGTATTTCAAAGGACAAGCAAGACGGACTTCCTGATATTGAACTTTTAATCYCCTCCACGTTAATGTTCTTAAACTTATGTAACCATGACAGTGCTCATGGGTAGATCAAGGAGAGGCTTTGCACAAGAGATTTTATCCATTTCAGTGCAGGCCACAAATAACCTTCAATTTTTCTCCATTGATTTTTAAGTGGCTTCTTGAGCCTTGTTTGGGGGAGGAATCAATGGGATGGCAGTGGCCTAATTTGCTGTGTTGCAGTGGGTGATGTTGAGAGTTCATCGCTGCTGCTTGATGCATCCTAATTCTKGGGCAGCATCAGATTGATCAGAGGACTGGCTCGCGATCGACTATGTTACTTGAAGCCAATTCTCATTTGCCTGTCAAAGGCTTGACTGGGYGAGCTGAAGAATTACTGTAAGTAAAACCAGATGAGTGCAATATTTTCCTTTTCATTAGGGGGAACTGATACAAACTTTAAAATACAGACAGACGAACTCCCCTGCCAGCTCCGCTACCCCGACAAATGCCAAAGAGATCTCCAGGATATCAGTGACTGTTGGAAGATGCCTCCTYCTCTTTTAAATCTTGTGCTGCTACTACTACTGAAATTGGGAGATTCATCATGTTACCCATTTATCTCCTGAGTATGGAAATGTCTCATAACAAGCACGTATGTGCGTGCTTGTTGTTTAATCCTTAGTAGCTGGATTTTCCATGTCAGGTAGTGAACAATTAGATATTTTTTTCACTTTGAAATGACCTKTATTGCAAAGCAGATTAGTTATGCCACAAATAAATTTATTTCTTTTTTTCCAAAATAAGTAACACAGGTGTTAATATTTTTAGAACTAAGAGAAGAAATAAGAGAACTACTTGTACATAGAAACAAAACCTAAAAGACTGTTCTCCCTACACCTGCAATCCTCTGACATCTTAGGCTGCTTTCCTGACTCACCTCTTTGCTCCTGGAGCTCTAGGGTGCATTTTCCAGGGAGAATTTCTGCACATAAAACCTTACAGGTTTCTTCAGGAACTTTTTCTTGAAGTCTTCCTCTAGATTTGATTTGAACTCTTTTTCCCCTGATGCTTGCTGATCTTAYTTGACAGATGCTTGACAGCCCTGATAAACACGGGGCTATCAGACTTTCTTAGAGATGCAAATATTGCTGTGACACACTGGAGGAGGTTAAGAGCAGTCTGATCCCTAAAGATATATTTTACCACCCAACTGGACTTCCTGGCATGAGTCACTTGTACAAAKCAGTGGGAAATGTTGGCCTGTTTGTATCTGTCTGCACATGGACCAGCATACACAAATATTTAATTGAGGCCAACAGACTTGGATAGATGTTTGTTCTTGCCTGAGCCCAGGTGTCACGTGGTTAATGTGAGGACATAATCTTTGCAAAGAGGGACATCAATCTGGGAGCGATACAATCCTTTTTCCTATATAACCATGTCGACAGGAAAACAGTTTTGCCCAGGACCTTATTCAGAAATGAAGGGGGGAAAAAAAATGTGGCATTAAGTGGTAATGCTGCAGTGTTAGGAAATTTAAAAGGCTGCGAGGGTGGGGGGCAAGGGGAAGGCAAAATGCGGCTGCCTTGCCTGTAACTGCTGCTCATGATTTAATCAGTGGGTTTTGATAAGCCTGTGATTCTTATTTATTTTCAGTAGGTTAAGAAAGGGTCCCTACAAAGACTACATAGAAAAGATGCTAATATCAACAAAGCTCTTCTCTGTCATGTCAAAGGCACATTTTCAGTACTTCCTGGCAAGGACATGAAAGCAAGCAGTTATCTGTATGAACCATGTGTTTTAGAATACAGGTGCAATGCTGGAAACACTTGAAAAAATATCATTTTTTCTCTTATGACTCTTCCTATTCAARCAATTGCTGGTAAGCTCATAGGGAACGTCCTTGATCGTCCAGTCCTTAAACAACACACTTTACCACCTTATATTGCAGAAGAATAGCGACGGGGTAGAACTTGGAAGAGAAGTAATTTAATGGTAGCATGGAGCCAAGCAGGAGATTAGCAGAGTGGCAGTGCTGCTGCTTTACATTCTGTTTATAGAGTATGTTTCCTTTAATGTAAAGATGTTCAGAAATTGAGATGAAGATGTACATATGAACCATTTGCGAGCTTGAGCTTAATTTATTCTTCAGTATATTAATTCTGTTCTAATCACTGGATTCCACATGGCCGAGTTCAAAAGAAGATCACGCGCCCATGCTCCTTCCTTCCATTTTAATTTCTTCTTCGTTTGCCTCGAACAGYGAACTTGCTTAGAAATACCCCACTTGACCTTTAAAACTACAGTGTCAGGAGAACCACGATAATTAAACAAAGCCCCACAGTTGTGTATTTGAGACGTGCTGGTCTAARCGTTGGGAGTCAGGAGCAGTTTGCACGAATGCAGCATCTTTGGTGGCATCTCATTGGGCAACAGTGGCAAGCGGTAGCCAAAGTCCAATTGTGAAGCAGCAGTGCTGTTGCTCAAGATGTTCATGGCTCATCCTGGCTGACACGGGACCTGACTCTACTGCTGACAGACTCTGCAAATGGGTATTTTTTAATTCTTATCTCTGCTCTATTTCTGCTCAGATTTAAGATTAAGCCCGTGTTGCATGACACATTGGTCCTCTCATARTCACTGCGAGACTGTAGCTCTCTGCTGGTCCAGGAAGGGCAATGTTCATCACTTTCTGAATGAGTCTTCTGTAAATATAAAAATATGGTATGTTGGGTATGTTGGTATGGTGTGAGAGAGTTGTACCTGCAGCAGAATCTCGAGTAGCCGCTGTGCTGCCTCCAGCTCAGCACGGGGTAGCTGTGACGTGGCCAGTGGGCACAGGCTGAGTGCTGGTTGACTGTGTTAATACTTCAGAGCTGGCAGGAAAGTATCAGCGCTGGCTGGCGTGCTTGCTGTGACCTCTGTTAAAAGCATAAACTGTTTTTCTTTCTCATTACAGAAGTAAACCAATAAAGAAAAATTAGTGTGTCTAATCCGTTAATTCCACGGGAGCTATTTGCAAAAGGTTTTAGGATTTTCTGCGTGTTTGCTAAATCTCAGAAATGTGTAACTAGGGGCATGGAGAAGGGCGACAGGAGCCAAAGAAAACTCGGGAGATGTACAAAAATAAACTTAAGAACTGAAAGCAAAGAAATAAACAGTTCAGATAAATACACATCTGAGCGTTCAGCACAGTAGTTTGAGTACACCAAGATTTTGTACAGCTCTTTGGATTAAATATAAAATGTATTCTGGGAAGAAGTCTCTGCTCCTTTGGCCTTCGCCTTTCTAAGGACTCTCTTTTTGCACAGGGTTACCACAGAAGATATATTGCTGGGCTATAGTGATGATATTGATTTTGCTTTAAAGAACTTTAACTTCAACCTACTGCCCTCTGAGGAATAATTTAAATGTGCAACAAAACAATAAAATGTATTGTCTTAAATTGTCAGAGTTGACTAGTAAAATTATTCCTTGGTGTTTGCAGAGCTTCTTCATGTTGCTTGTGTGAATGGAATCCTTTTTTGGTTTGCTCCTTGATAAAGGGCTTTGAATTCCTGTAGAAATCAGGGTTTTTCTAAATTGCTAGCCAGTCCCAGAAAATTTATAGTTTGCTGCTGCAGAGCTTCCTAGCAAGGGGCTAGGGAGCAGACAGCCCCATGGGCCTTTGTTAAAGCCTCGGAGTGAAGAAAACTCTAAGGAGGTTGTGGAAGGTAGTTTTGCCTATGGCTAGGATGGCTGGAGAGCTCACTCATTCAATTTATTCTATACTTTTCCTGGTGTGAATGGAAAAGCTTTGGACCTTCTTCCCATACGTGTGTATTGGAAGGCATGTAAATATCCACTAATTTGAGAAAGACCTTGAACACTGCTGTGGGGAAGCGTAGCAGCGAGCCAAGAACCATTTCTACCATGTTTTGATGATTCCCCTGTTTTACTACCCTTATCCATCCTCGTTACAATATTTTGAAGTCCACCAACAGGTGGAYTTGGTTGTAATTCCAAGTTAATTCAGGAGCAAGAGATTGACAAAAAAGTCAAATCCAACTAAATCRTGTCTGCTGAGGGCATAGGAAAGCAGTTAAACTCTAGGAACATGCAGTGTGCTGGAAAATATGCACTACATCTGTGAAAGTGTAGAAATCTTTTCTTCTCTGTTGGTATTGTTGAATTAAGGAAACTGCCCGTGCAGTTTCAGTGCTTCCTCTGAATTTCTAAGTATATGTCCAGGAATCAAGCTCTTCCATGTGCTTTAGTTAACACTCGTCCTGGGTTTGAACATTTTACAGTGGAGGGTGGTTGAAATAGGGAGAGCCATGTTTGTAAGTTGAACCAGATGTGACGTAAAGACTGCTGCAGAAATATGTAGAGAGCAGAAGGAGAATAAATGATGTGTTGCTTCTTTTTGGGGGGGTGGGGGGGATAAGTACATATATATGTATGATATATGTCCTGAGTCCTTAATCTCTTTAACTTTATGTGCATTGCTGTGCTGTCCGCTGTGGAGTGTAACCCCTGTGGGAAAGGGTTTCTGTATGAGCACTGACAAACTGGGGTTTGCTTGAACCTACCCGTTCTTTTCGATGGAAAGGATGAGGATCATCTCTAGTACGACAGGGCTATAGTATGTGACTTGGACACAAATAATTATTATATAAAGAAAATAAGTGAAAAAAAAATCTAATGACTTAGAATTACGTAGAGTACAGTGCAAGTCATCTTCCATTTGAGATGGCATCGAGCAGGACAGCTATGGCATCGAGCCTGCTGCACTGTGCATGGAGTTTTCCCAAGACAGCTTTTAACTTTAGCGAGGCAGATTGGAGGGCAGTGGGAAATCTGCTAGGGAAGCATGACAAAGACTTGGTTCTGCCGTGGATGCGAACTGCCTATAGGAGGGGGTCACAGGTTGGGCTTGCACGTGGTAATTAACTGAATCTTCCTTGTCTGAATTATGTAAACAACAATATTTTTTTCCTTATCGTTCTGTGACTACTTCACTGTACCTGTGGAAGGCTGAATTTTGCAGTCCTTGGCTTGAGTAACTCGCTCCTCCCGGATCCGTGTTCAGCAGAGTGSGATGCCAGCCCTCAGGAACCCAAAACTCATCTCTTGCGCTCGCTTGCTCAGGCTTGCTAAAATCTTCTGTACTTGGTAATTAGCCGAAAATGTTCTGATGGCAAAAAGCATATAATTTGAAGACAATATGTGTATTTTTTTCTTCTGTATRAGTCAGGGAAAAGAATGTGCTGGGTGCTATAAGTATCACTGGGGACTTGGTTTAAAATATGTAGAAACAAAATATAAATAGATAAATGAGAACAAAATATGCTTATGATTGGGTTCCCGTTAATGAATCACCGGATAGCAAAACATACTGAATAGAGTGCAGCTGTATATGTATGTGTGTGCGTGTATTGTGCATATATATGGGTGTTGTATACATACACATGCATTTGGGAATGTGAGTGTTGGTTGGGTGTTTCCAACATCCCCGTGCTGYGCTGCTGTTTCTGCTCCGCCAGCTTGTGCAGCGCGGCAGGGGCRGAAGGAGCAGGAAAGTGGGACGTGAAATCACTTTGCGGCAGTGTCTCCGGGAGCCTTGCGTGCTCCTAGCGGCGGGAGCTGCCGCGGGAGCCGGAGGCGGCCGCGGGGAAGCGAAGCGAAGCGCTCCCCTTCGGAGCAGCCTGCGGCAGGAGGACGAGGCTCTGCTCCCAGCCTGGCGTTTCGGAGGGGCTTGGCTCCTTGACAGATCACATTCCTCATCAGAGGGTGAAGCCCAGGCCTTGCCAGGCCGGGTCACCAGTTTAAACCTTTAAATTACAGAATCTAGATGACAAATTAGGAATATTTGTTTCTAGGTGTTGCCTTATGGTATTACATTTGAATACGGCAGGCTTAAAAACTGTCTTCTCCTAAGTGTCATTCCAGGGAAAAATGAGTCAGATTTATTTCTGAATCATAATTTATCTCTCAGCATTTATTTATTTATTTTTGTTCTTGGTTTAAAGGCAAGGTAAAACCACAGCACTGACTAAATGGTTCTTTACAAGTGTACTTCTCCCCACTCCCCCTTATTTTTATTTTTTATTTTTTATTTTTTAACAAGGGCATCTCCGTCAAAAAATCTCGTCGTATTCCTAGCTGGTTACACATATATCTTTTTGTTTTGAATCTTTAATTTTATTAGAATGACTTCACGTTTCTCCTCTCTCTTCTGTGCATGCTTTTTCTGATTTCCCCTCGTTATTCAGTGTACCCAGAATGTATCACTCAGAGCACACGTGCAAGGTGCGTTTTTTCTTCTTTGCTTTTGAGTAACACCAGCTAAATGAGAAGTCGGATTSTATGTAATGCTGCTGGTTCTCTGATGTTTCTTGTACATATGCAAATAATGCAAAGTGATCTCAAGAATATGTA
>PTEX01000116.1:1762027-1796829 GCA_003342815.1 Eudromia elegans | reverse complement strand
GGGCCTCCAAATACGCCTTTTGTACGGCTGTCCCCATTGCAGTGGCATGGAGGGACTTCCTGCCAGGAGTCCAGGTTTGTGGGCCCCGTCAGAGGGCAGGGCGGTGCGTTCTGGAAGTTCCCGGCCTCCCTGAGGCGTTGGGTCTAGGAACACAACGCAGCAGTGCACATGGTACTGTGCATTTATTTTGCCTAAGGTAATGCCATGCTGGTTTTGTGCTATTTTGTGGTTTTGAGGCTTTTGGAGGTGTTCAGGATTTCCTGTGCTCGGTAAATGAGCCGAGTGTTTCTCCATGCCTTTCTCCCTTGCTCATGAAATTAATGCTGTTTTTGTGATCTATTAATCAGAAAAGCATTCGCTTTTTGCATGTTTTAAGTGAATACTTTTTTCCCCCCTTAATGTCATATTAGTGTGTTCATATTTCCAAAGGGTGCAGCTTGGTGGAAGCTTTTGAAGGCAAATATTTAATATTTTGTAATTACAACAGTAAAACTCGGCAACCACAAGCTGTACACAAGTGATCAAACACCCCCAAAAGCTCCTGTAATCCCTTAGACCTCCTTCTGAAYGAGTACCTGACATACCTGCCTGTGCAGGGCCTTAGCTGCTGCTGCAGCTGCTTGTGTGAGGTGGGAGAACAGCAGTCTTAATATATTAAATATAATAAAAATCTATTACTATTATGAACTTAGCATATTAAATATCCATATGGCAACAGTACAGTAGTTCAGTTTAGTAGTTCAGTGTGGCTGACTCTCTTGAAAAGGATCTCTCAGGCTAGCAGCGTGGAGGTGGGGAAGGAAGAGGCTGGTGTCCATGTGCTGAGGTAAAGTGGGAGCAAGGAGGAAAATCAGYAGCTGTGCTCACCTGCCTGCAAACATGAGAAGAGCTGCCCTTCTGTTTKTCGGTGCGGATAAACACTTACTGATGTTTGTGTTTTGTTGAGGTTCTCCAACTGGTATAAACAAATAACCAAATTTACACCAACTAGGACAAGCTCCCGATCAAAACTACTGCCCTKAACCTTAAGAGGTTTGCTCAGATACTTGAACAAGTCCATCATAAGGTACAAGGCCAGCTAGCTCCGTGTAGTCAAAAATTCACCCAAATGTGTTAGATAAGCTTTAGCTTCCAGTCAGAAGATCTGCTTGTGTTATCTCTTCCTCTCACAAGTCTGCTTTGTGATGAATTATTTGTGAGAGAAGGAAAGGAGCAGGAAAGAGGAGAGATGTGCCTCTCATGGCAAGCATTAAAAAAAAAAAAAAAAAGGATGAGGACGGAAGAAGAGGTGGTTTTTATTTCACTCAACAGGTTTGGAATAAGTGAGACTTGGGAAAGTATTTCGAGAATCATGCTTGTAAGATCAGGATTGTTACCATAGATGTTCGTGAGGGGGCCGAGGTGCTGCTGACTCATAAAGTGGCTTTTCCTCCTCAAAAACTGTGGAGAGCCTTTGAGAGAAGAACCCTTAGAGGTAGCCACGCTGCTGCTTTGGGTTTATTTATTACTTTATTTTTTACTCATCTGCTAAAGCCAAACCCTTTTAATGTGTTGTGGGGCATTGAGAGGCTTAGTGTAAAATACAAGATGACAGACTTGAGGCTGGGCTCTCCTCCTGGAGCCATCATGTTGATGACCCACAGGGCATTCCCAGCCCTTCGCTCCCGTCTGGAGAAGGGCTTGTCTAGCTGGCATCGTACACATTAACTGTGTGAGCCCTGAGTTGTGGCTGTAGACATTCTGGTGCTGTTATGACGCTACAATAAAAGTTAATCTGCAAAACGCATCGAATACATATATTTATTGGGCAGAGAAATGAGSAATCCATCATGGTTTTGGTGATGCCAATGTATCATTCTGGTCACAGAATTGCTAAGATTCTGTGTTGTGGATTGCAGTTGAATTTTTTTATATGCCTCAATATAGTTGAAGTATTGTAAAGGACTTACCTTCTTTTTATACGTGTCCTCTAATATGAGGGGGATCTGTGCTGGCTGCAAGTGGGAGGCATTGGAAGAGATAGGATGGAAAGCACTCCAAGATGTCTCTTTGGTGTGGGGTGTTTTTTTTTGGGTTTTTTTTTTTTTTTTTTTTTTTTTTTTTTTTTTTTTTTTTTTTTTAATGTGGAGGATAAAGTGGAGAAGAGAATTCTTCAAAAATTTGCCATTGCTGGCGTAGGCTTCGGCTACAGCGTGGCTTGCAGTCAGTGCCAAAACAAAACTGGAGGTGTAGACCTGGCCATCAACACATACCAATGTAGCTCATGCAGTGGCCAGGGTGTGCGCTGGGCTAGGTAACATCCATCCCCTTCCCTAAATATGCCTATTTGTCGATGCCATGTTCAGACTCCTTATCTTCCTGCTGTGTGAGGTGCGTAGCTTAAACTTCCATACAGCTTCAAACGTGGTGCATGCTCAAAACGTAGACCCTATATGGTTTTCAACTCTATGCAAGAGTACCTGCTCAAGAAGAGGTGGGCTCTTTGGTCAAAGGGGTGTGTGTGTAAGAAATAAGACCCTCAAGCAAATGATGGCACTAACTTTGTCTAAGTAAGAGTGATCCGATCTTGCGAGGGAAGGAAGTTCTTTTATGGGTGTCAGTAGCTCATGTATGAATGAAAGTGTTGGTTCCTACAGAGCCTTGTTGCTTAAGCGAGCTTGTCACTTACTCCCTTGCTGTTTGGTTATAAAAACTAAGGAGTTATTCTTCTCTTTTTTCTTTTTTTTTTCTCCCCATGAGAAGCCTATCCAGTAAAGCATCACAGTTGCATGTCAGCTGATGTACAGAATCTGTGCAGAGGCAAACAAATTGAACTKCTGCCTATGAGTTGCATGGACAATCTTTTCTACATTTCTAGCTACAGTCTCACATAACCCTACCTTTTACTTAAAAAAAAAGGAAAAAAAAAAATCAATTTAAGAGGATTCCACTGTATATCTCAAAAGTAGCCTGCTTTGCAGAATTTAATAGGATTATACTATTGATTCCATCTTTACAATGCTAGCTAGTATTTGGTACTTGTGAACTGCAGACTATTATGTGACTGAACACAAGGGAAGAGGGATTAGTTTGTAAAAGAATAAGCAGCTTTCCCTTAAACTGCCCTGAACCAAACCTATGTACCTATTTGGTCTCTGTTAGTAAATACCAACCTGCAGACACCAGTGGCAGCATGTCCTGACACTCCATTTTCTGCAGGAGCTTCCAGCAATACTTCTTTACCCAGATAAAAGCTACTAAAACTTTGCCTGGAAACCCCATGCCAGGTACTGAGTCTAATGCTTTCACAGCACCGCAAAGAATTTGCTGCTTTTATTAACCTTGATGGAAAAATGTACACTTGAAATACAGCTCTGGAAGCTTGTGGCTCTGGGCAAGGAACCTCTTTCTAGCAGAGAAAAAATATATACGTTTAAGCTAAATGACTTCCTTAAACCCTAGTGGTGTTTGCTTTTTATTACTGCATTAGTAAGCACAGTTCCTCCTGCATATCTGCACTRTAAACCAATGGCTCTCTTGAATCTGACATCCCTCACAAGGACAAGTTCTCCTATAAAATTTTGAAGTTCTTCTGAAAATTGTCTTTTTGACATAAAGCTTTTGATGAAAGGCTTATATGGGGTTGTCTCTTTCTTTCCTTTTCTTTCCCCGAGTTTCTCTTCCCATTTTTTCCCTCCCGGAATCCGTTAATCCCTCCCTTTAAGCGCAGCTGGGATCCTCCGGGCTGCTCCCCCTTGGTTTTGGGCTGCTCTTGCTTCCTGCTTGCAGGGAGTGGTGCGGAGAGCAGGGCAGCGYGTCGGCCTTGCGCTTGTTGCAGGGGAGCATCGGCGGAGGTGATAAACTTGGGATAAATTTGCAATCTGCAGCCCTAAAATGTTGTGCTGAGCTGCAGCAGAACTGCAGCAGGYTGAGAAGGAGCTGTAATTTCTTCTGCACCTCCCCTTGTTGCAGCCAGCATTACTGTTCTGCCAAACGCTTCACCTSTAGTTACCCATCCTAGTTTTGCTAYGAAATACTATCKGTTYCTTCCTTCCTTTTAAATCTAGTATGCTCTGACTTAGAGAAAAAGAAGTTGTGGCAGTATGAGGCAAAAGAACGAACGTGTTTGTAGGGCGGAATGCTGCCTTGGTTGCAGATGCTTCCCAAGGTCTTGTAGGAGGAGTTGCTTCTCCATTGCGATGAAATGGGTGTAAATGAGAAGTCTGTCTCTTGTGCCACCTTGCTGAAGCTCTTCACAGAGTAGCCTKAGCTGTGGCTTGTCTGTCAATCCCCTCTCTTAAACACCTACRTGTTGATAGAATAGTAGAAAACTGTGTGACATGGACCTTTGGCAGGGACAGCACTTCTTCTAGTGTTACATTTTTTGAGATGCAGAACGCTTTGCCCAGGGATGGACGCGCAATTAATGTTGATAATCACTGCTAAAACTAATGAGCTGCAAGCAAGAGGCCTCCTTTCCCTCCTGTACAAGGGGGGCACAGTGCCAGCTAGGGGCCTTCAGTCAGCTTCCCCTTCTTGCTCTTCATCCAAAAGTAGGGGCATGCTAGGTACGATATTTCTGGAAACAATATGCCTGAGTGCATCAGCCTGGGGAGGACACTGGAAAAACACCCCGAAGTGTATCCTGTCCTTTATACGCTCCTGGTAATGCAAGTTGGATTTATTAGACGTCTGTTGCTACAGTAAAAAGCATTCACAAAATTTATGGCCAAAACAATAGCTGTACATATTGGGCCTGGTTATATTTACTGAAGGTTTTGTGTTGAGCTCATGGCATCCCTTGATGAAGTGCYGTCCGGGACGTATTTTGTCACAAGGGCTGCGTGTCGCTGTATTTCATGAAGTTCTGCAGGGTCTTCGGGGAGAGCGGGTGCGAAACATTAATTTAACAACAGGTGTGTGGACGAGTGGCAAAAGTCAGAGCTGATGGATTGTCACCCGGGATTTATTCCGAGTGCCGCTGCTTGCCGCTCCTTAAGTAATGATGGATTTTACATCTTATCTTAACAGAGTGCGGCCGCTTTTTGTTGCTGCGATGAGTTTTTGGAGTGAATATCATCAACAGGCAGGGAACCTTCCCARCCATTTGCAAAGAAGATGGAGGAGTATGCAGCCTAGTATTTTCCTGTCTAATGCTGTGAAATAGTATGTGCAAATCATGGTAATAGGGATAGTATCAGTTCTGGCTTGCAAAATGTGATGCAGTACCTAAAGATGTACAATGCACAGAAGAAATTGAAGATCATAAACTTCAACTCCTTAGGAGAATATTGGAAGATTTAGGTTAATTCTGTCCAAGTGTGTCACAGGCAATCTATAGATTAGATTTTTTTAAAGGCTGTCAACTCCTCCTCTGCATCTCCTAAAGCATCTAAAGATTAAGCTAGATCCTTATTCTTTGCAAGCTATATCCATAAATACCTTTTGTGAGGACATAACAGTCTGACAGTGCATCAATTTTATTGTAGTCTTTGCTTTCACACAAGTGTCATTGATTTGGTATTTAGCAGAAGGTATAAAAAGAAGGCTMATGTAATTCTGCCACCAAAATAGTTTACAACTTGTATTATAGCARCCTAATCACTGTAGAGTTAGCGCCAAAACTCGTACTATTTCCTGGGGGCCAGACGTTCATCTCTTTTGGTTAAAAGAGATCTAATTTAAGTGTGTGTGGATGTTGTTGTGGTTGGTTTTTAGTACATCTATTTAAAAGGGCAGCCCTTGCCTTCTCTGTTTTTCCTTGGGAGGAACGTGACCCTTAGTGTCTTCTTAGCTCGCTTGACTCACGTGCTTAGCTTTGAGCTGCTTTCCTTCTGTATCACTAGCAGTATCTGCCTTTATATTCTCTTGATCTGAAAATGTGAATACTAATCAGTTATCACTTCAATGTAATATTTCAAAGCTTAAAATAGACCCTTGACTAATTCCTGGTATTTGAGACAGTTAATTTCTTCTGTTGTGATGATTTAAAAAAAAAAAAAAAAGAAAAGGAATGAAGCCAAAGCTTTAGAAAGGCAGTAGAAATGAATGTTTTTATCTTCCAGTATTAGAAATCTGAGGCTTATTTCCCAGTGAGGTGCGACACGTGCTGTACYGAGTGCTTTAAACAGCAAAGCGCTSCAGAGCCTCCTGCCTGCTCTGTAGCATCGAGGAACCAGGGGCTCGGCAGCATGTGAGATGTTACCAGACTGAGCGCTGCCAGAGCCCATAGAAGTACAGCTTCTTCTCTGCAGTTGCTTTTCTTTTTTTCCTCCTCTCTCTATTCTGTTTGCATGTTTACAGAGTGGAGGTTTACTGTAAAGCTGACATAAATTTTGATGATGTTATGGTAGTATAAAATAATGTTTGGGTATTTATCTTTTTTTTTAATAGATTTTTTTATCTTTTTTAATAGATTTTTTCTATCTAGATCTTCTGGTTTGTCTATTCTTTGCAGAAATAACTCAGTATTGCAGGAATGTTACTGGTTCTGTCAAAAAAAAAAAAAAAGAGTCTTGTTTCTGTCCAAATAATTATTTTCATTATTAATCTTTAACTTTTTAAACCATGACCAGAATTATCATTTTTTTCCAAGGAAACACRTGGTTAACTTTTAATCTATTTCTACAGAAGTAAAAACACCTCTGAAGTAAACATTTTTAGACTTTCAGAATAGGTTTTAGACATTTTGGACAGTTTTTTGTTAGCAGCCTACGTGCTGTGCCTTTACCCAGCATCTCTGCCCTGTGGCCTTTGAGGGGGTCAACAGAGTGGTTCCATCGCTGTGTCGCTCTTGAAAATGGAGAKGCCAAAACGCCTCGCGATACATTTATATCGTGACAGGCTGCCAGACTGCACTGCTGGAGCACTTCTTCCAGGCCCTCCTGCCTAATGGGAGCGTTTCCAAGAGGCTTGAGATAGGGGCTGTTTTATCCATGCGGGTTAGAGCCGGTTGTGCTTTACTGGGCTGGAGAAGGTGATATTTAGAGCAGCTTTTGCGTGCTTGTTCTCCATCACCCTGCTGTTCAGGACTGAATATTTATGGACCGTTTCCTTTCAAATATTTTGTGGGTTGTCTGTTTTCATACGTTAAGTTTTCATAGGAAATAAACGTGATAATTTTGAGAAAACATTTTAATTAGAGCCTTAGAGGCTATAAATATTTTACTATTTAATAAAATAGTGTGGCAAGATGTAAATGATTAGATGAAATGTGTTTTAAATATTTTAACTTGCACAGATTAATTATGCACACTTTCACACTTTCAGATGGGACAAAACCTTGATATATTTGCAACCCCAACTTTTTTGTTTCTTACCAAGTGACTGAAACTTTTGTTTTTATTTTTTTTTCCCAGGCATGATTATAGAAAATGGTCTTTTTACTGAAAGCCAAACACAAAGTGTCAGACCTGGAGGAAAGAGGTAGGTAACTGATTTTATATTTTTTTTTATATCTTCAGCTGTGACTTAGTGATCTATAGAATGATGCAATCTCTTTAATTATCTTAGAGATCATAAAGAAATTCATGATAAGTAATAAAGAAGATGATAACGTAGAGCATCAGGATTCAGGTAGTGTGATTTAGTCGTGTTGTGAATATAAGTCAAGTCTCATTTTACTTCCTCTCCCTGAAAAGGTCAAGAATGACTTTTGTTTAAAATCTTGAATGGCTTCTATTTGAATACATTATGAAAATGTGAAATGAAAGAAACAAAAATTATGGTCAATGCAAAACAGTTAAAAGTGCATTGTTTCATTCAGTGACGTAGAAAAATGTGTTACAAGACTGATACTGTTTTGGCAGTTCACGTACCTGTGTGCCCAACTCGTGATGCTTTCCTTGGTGAACCACACTGGTGCAGGYGCCGTACTGTGCAGGGAGGAGTTCCTCAGCGCCGGGCACAGTTKTATATGTGTCTGACTTTAGTGTTCTGGCAGGAGGGTCACACCTTTAGTACAATAGCTATAAAGGTAGAAGAAATAAATTTTAATTAGGCAGAAAAGCAGGTAAATGCAAAAGTAATAAGGATTGATGATCTGGGATCCTGAGCATTGCTTATGGTCTGTTCACATTCTTAGCAATTTGGTTTRCTTCTATGCTATTGAAAGAGTCGTCAATATCAACTGATCATTTGCTTTTCTGGTTTTAAAATTTGCTGAATCTTTCTCCACTTCCTTATTTAAAAAAAAAAGAAATCCCAACTGTGTCCTGTTATTGGGTTCCCCAGTCATCAAATTCTTTGAGACCTACCCCCATTGGAACAGGAATGTGCATGTTACAGTTACATGTTGGTAATGCAGCTATACCAGTGATGTTTAGATTATTTGTTGCTGTAATAATACGTGTACAAGATGACAGAGGGGAAAAGTAAACCTAATGTGGATTCTTTGATATAACRTGTGATTTCTCAAGTGACATTTTGACATTAACTTCTATAATTAGTGCTGGTTATTAATTAAGAAATGGAGTTACCATTAGGAATTCTGAAATGTTTTATCCACTGTTCAAAACATGAGCTGAGAGCTAACTTGGAGGGAAAAAAAAAGACAATGTAAAATCTAGTTTTCTTTCTAAAAACAAAACAACCTTTTGTCTAACTCATGTAGTTCATATCCATGAAATGTTATACCAACGTTATGTGTAMAGATCATGTGAATATAGAAGAAAGTTGAATGTGTATTCCTTGATTAAATTATGTCTTGATAGATGTTCGCCACTGAATAGCTGAACATCAAAAACAAACAAACAAACAAAAAAACCCCAGCCTTTCTCGTCCTTATCCGTTGCATTGGGGTCTGAAAAAAGGGGTAGAGGCTGCTGCCAAAAGTCTGCACTCAGCCGAGGACATCAAAACGTTCTGCAAGGCAGAGGCAGACTGAGTTAGGTATAGAAATATGTGACATTCAGAGAGCGATTGCAAAGAGAAGCATAAGACAGATGGCAGCACTTACCTGCACCTGCCTGGGACAGACGAGCAGCCTGTCCTGGGAACGTTTGTGTTTCTGGGGAGGAGGATGCGCGGAAGTTCAGCTACAGGTGCCTTTTTGTAATGCCCCGAGACACACATTTTTAGCAACTCACAGGGGTCAGCAGAAGGGCCTGCTTGCATTGGCTGGATATGTTTTAAACACTGAAACTTCAGAAACGCTGGCTGATATCTCTCTTAGGAGCATTTTAATTGTCCAGTGCGTTTGTAGGGTTTAAATCATTATGGTGACGTTGACACATTCTATGCAGGTAGGTAAGGCTTGACATGACAGTTCATACTTAATAACCTAAATGTAGCTCTGTGCTAGGATRAATGGCATCTAGCAGAAGGGGAAGATTGTAGGGTGTATGAGAAAAACTCTTCCACAGTGGTTGGTTAGATTAAGAAAAGTAGATTAAGAAGGAAAATATAAGACTAAAGCCATAAGGAGTCATAATGTTGCAAGTGAACAGATGCCCTGCAATCAATGTAAGAAGAGTTGGGTATTAAAAAAGAATAGCTTCAGCTAATAATAACGTGTATAAAAYGCGTGATTTTGCAGCACAGAGCAAGTTAACTCCATTTTTGCAAAGTGTTTTGGGAAAGCTGGGCCGGGACAGCACTGTGTCAGCTGGCAAGTGCCGCGCTCGGGAAGGGGCGCATTAGCTTCACTCCAGTTCAGGATCCAAGAGAATACTTGTTGCCATGAGAACCTGGAGACCCAGAGGGGGATGAGATGTGGCAGCTAACTGACTAGACTGAGGGTGTCCAGCCCCTCAGGTGTTTTTTTCATTTTTTCTTTAAACGTGGTTAATACCATTCCATGGAGCAGGAAACCTCAAAGGAAATGTCTGTTTGCTGTCTTGGAAAAAAAAAAAAAAAAACACCACTATTCATTTTTTTCTCTTAATATGAAGTGACAGGAACTACACTTATTCCTATGGAAAATCTAAAGCCGTTTGTCCCATGATTAGAAGCTTGCGATTCTTGTCCACTGGGAATAGCCTCCATCAAAATGACAGCTCTCCATGGGTGTGACCTGCCATGCCCGTGATGGCAGCAACACAGGGTACGTGCTGGGAGCTGTGCTGGCAAACCTTTATAAATAATCCAGGGATGGGAAAAAAAGGCTAAATAATAACGTGGTGTTGGTTGAACACACAGCTCTTCAGTCAGCTTTATACTTTGTRACGATGCTCATCTGATGTGACTTAAAGACATGCAGAGCTACAGTATTCATAAATGCAAAGTAACGCACTTAAGGACAGATAAAACAGCTGCATCAACGTATATGCAGTGTTGGGCTCTAATTTMGCTCTCAGCACTTGGGAAACAAAGCTTGGAGTCGTATTAGAGAGCCCAAATAGGTCCAGAATAGTGAAGATGATGGCATGTGGAAGAGGAGAGTGGTAACAAACTGGCTCTTCAAAGTAGAAGAAATTTATAGGAGAGGTGAAGGAAGATGGAGACTTAAAAAATCAGGCGTATAGAAAAGGTGAATAGGGAGTGATTGCTCGCTGTTTCTTACAGCGCTAKTTCAAAGAGGCAGCCGGTGACATTAGTCAAGCAGCAGCTCTAAAGTTTTTCTTTAAAAAAGAAAAGTTAGTATTTTAAAGCCTTGGCTTCTGGAGGTGGGAAGGCCAAAAAGTTAAGAACCATTTCAGGAGAATCGTTGTCCGCTAGTGCCTGTTAAGCCCATTTCTAGGCAGATTGTGTGTGTCCGTTTCTTTATCCTCCCCCAAAGTCCCAKGCTTTCCTCAAATGTACTACAAAAGCTAAAAACAAGCGATTCAGTCACTTTCAGAGGTTGGTATAGCAGGCAGGTCAAGGCATGCATAAGGATGCTCTCGACCTCTCGGTCTGTCTTTTGTGTTGGCAYGTTTTCAGTGTAGATGCAGGAGCTAAGTTTGATAATATATGTCTGTTGTCATTCTTTCCAGTTGTATTTATGAGAAATGGCTTTTCTGTAGTCTTCTAAGCAGCTGTTCCTAAACATCTATAATAATAATAATATAAATTCTTCTGATGACTATATTATTAGGGTAAGGAATTGCTGGTACTAAGTGAGTTTTAGAACTAAATTGTGTTCTCAGTTACAGCAGTTGAAAACTGTAGGAGCACCTGGAATACCAAGACTACTGATACAAGCTGGGTGTTCACCGGAATAAATKAAAGCATGCTTTGGGTTCCATGATTTCTCAACTCTGTTAACATGGATCTACATTGGACCACTTTATTACCTTTTGTAGACCATCCTTCTCTGTATACCATTCACATACATTTAGATTTTGCTTATTGATTTTTTAATAGTTTATGTAATCTTGATTCAGATAAATTAAAAAATTCTGCACAATTTGTGTAATATTCTCCTGAACCTTGTGGTTTACTGTTGTAACATTTACAAAGTCTATTTTTCTGACCTTATGCGCTAACTCAGGCTTTTGTCTAGAGGCCTATAGAATAAATGTTAAGCACAGGTTTATGCTAATATGCACATTAGTTTGCAAGCTAAATGTTAAGGCAATACTTCAAAAGGAAAAAGTAGAATCAAAGGAAATATCATGATGGAAAAACTGAACAAACACACACAGTGTAATGCATCAGTTTTCTTTTGTTCTGCCTAATTGTACTAGAGAAAGGAACGTAACCTTTAAGGCACGGGCTCTACTRCTCTGTGGTGAGAATTCTACTTTGTCATATTTTTCATTTTCAAATCTGCTAATCATAGTAAGGAAACTATACTTTASACATGAATAACTTAAAAAATGCATGGAATGTATGTAGGAAGAGTTTTTTTTCTCTAGCTGCTTATATCAGCAATTGATGAAAACAAACCAATTAAAATGGTTTGCTACTGTGATGAAACATTTTTGGAAACATGTTCTTCAAATATGTCTCAATGTGCAACCAAAATTCTCTGTGCTCACTGTATATTTTTTTTCAGATGTGACTGATCTGTTTTAAAAAATCCGTTGGTTGGAAGCTTCATGCATACACATTTTATTCACATTGGAGACGTCTACTTAAAAATAAATGAAACACCATCTTCCAGATGTGAAGTCGTATATTAACAGAATAATAATACCTGATAATATAACCTCTTTTTTTCAAAAGAAAAATAGTTTTAGATATCTTATATCATGGAGTTCACTAATTCTACTTTTTGGTTAGTATTTTTATTCACTTGACTTGAGAACTTAGGCCATTCTGCAGTTACGTTATGCTAAATCGTGTTTTGGTTTATAATTCTCTTTTTGTATATTCTATGCTTGCCCCTGCCTGCGGAGCAGTGGAGCTGCTGAGCAGCTCCCTGCAGGTTATAAAGTGCAAAGGTGACATAAAGCTGTTTTACTTGGTTGCCTAATAGCTCTTCCCTTAGGAAGATCAAGCCAATAGAAGGAGGGCTGTAAAAGATTCTTGATTCCGTCTGCAGACAGTTTTGAATTAYCAGTCCTCTAGCACATAAACCTAAATCTCAGTTTCTGAAGAAGGTTTTWGCTTTTGCTTTGCTTATTTTTTTTCCCCTTATGAGTGTGAAAAGTTTGTAGGAGGCAACGGTTGATCCATGGGTGGTTTCCCTTGAAGATCGTCTTTGGCACGTCCTGCTGTGCCACGTGTTCCCACCACAGCTGGAGGCCTGGTGAGACCTGGCCCTGCTGAATGCAGTCTCGTGTGGCCAGAGGACAGCACGGGTGTGTGCCTGTGTGCCATGGGCCCGGAAGAAGCAGCACCCAGCCCTCCTGGCCATGGCAAAGGAGGTTGCTGTGTCCCCTGGTGTGGTTCAGTTTGTGAAGGGTGTGTGCCAAGGAGCCCAACGCGTGTGCCCTGGGGCTGGTGAGCACCTGCCTCGAGTGGAGATATGAGTGGCGCACGAGTATTTCATGAGTGCTGCATGACGCGTTGGCCAAAAGGAGTACTTTTTGGTGTTTGGGATGAATTTGTGCCATTGCGTTGGGCCACGCCATGGGATGGGCAGGATCTCCCTGTAGATGCAGATCTCCCAACACAGAGCRTCCCAGGTGCCGTATCCTTCCATAGCCCGGTCCGCCTGTTTGGTGACGTGATACTAGGGCGTGCTATGAAGTCCTGGCGTGTTTTGCTGGTGCTTGTTGTTTTCACACCCATGTGTGTTTTTCATGCAGAGTCACGGTTGCATGTTTTGTTTGAAYGCCTTGTATAAAGTGCACAAGGAGAAGGAGGGAGATTATAGTATCTGAATGAATGTAAACCTTGTTGAGGATTTGTCTGCTTAAAAAACCCTGCTCACATCTGAGGTTGACCTTTAGTTATAATCTGTGCTTGTATCTCCATATGTTATCATAGCCTTTTTATTTTTTTTTTCTTCAAGTATTTGCTGGTGTTTACAATGCTTGCAAGGAAGAGGCTCAGTCCTTTAACGACAGTATATAACTTTTCTTCCTTCTTTACTATTTTTGCTTTTATCCTTACTAATGTTGTATACTTACAAATACCTGCCAAATCCTTGGCGTAATTTAGACCTAAATCTACAAAATGGATCATGCAGCAGATGTTGCTTTCCTGGTGCTACTGAATTCAAGCTGACTAGAACAGGTAAATAGGTAAAGCTAAATACAGATTTTTCCCATCTTCCCCTCAAACTGTTCAATTTTGCATGGTCTTAACCCAGTAAATTAATGATAAAATGCTGTCCTAAGCTATACTATTTAATAGAATATAGTTATATTATAAGCTAAGAAGAAATGAAAAACACACAGGATTTAATCGTGCCATCAAAATGTCATTAAAAGGTGTAACTGAAAATGTGATAGAAATATTGCATTCTGAGTTTTAAAACAAGCCAATCTGTTTATACTGTGAGGAATCATCAAATTAATTGCAATATGAATGTTTACTGGAAAAAAACAGGTGAATGTCAATATATTCAGTAATTTATTAATTATATCTGCCTACAGAATTCTAATTTCTACTACAGAGAGCAGTTTGTTATATAAAGTTTACTAAATATAGAGGTAGATTTTCTTCCAATCTTTTTCTTCTTTATTCTTTCACACCTGCTTATTGCCAATCACAATGCGCTTAGAATTCAGTATCTATGAAGAAATGCAAAAATTACGCAGGTATCAAAATTATCATAATTTAGGTACCGGACTTGAACAAAACTCTTAAGCACATACTTATCTTTTATGAGTATATTCAGATGAAATGTAAATATATTGTTAGCTGAACCTTTGATTTGCATTATATTCTTATGGGCTGTTGTTTACTGTAGGTTAAGTTAGCTGTTACAATACAATTATAAGGCATACACTGAAGTGCCCATGAGAAAAATAACTGATGAGTAAGGATAAATTTTCTCTCCTAATTTTCCACGGTGTATCTTGGAGATAGTGGGATGTGTTATGTGTGTTGCTACAGTTGAACACAGTTTGTGTAGGTTCTATAAATGGGGACTATACCAGGAGAAAATGCAGGGATAACATCTTTTTTAACAGTGCAGAAGTGAACATCTGCCCCATCATAAAAGCAAATGAGATGTTTCATGCAGTATATGASGCAGGTAATACTCTTACAAAATCAAGCCTTATTGCTCCTTAGTATGCATTGATCATCAATAAAATGGTTAAAAAAAGAGAAATTTAGCTGCAGTAATTAGTCAGCATCTCCAACACTGATAGAATTAATAAGACCATGCTTTATCTGTTGTTTCAGTCTGTTTAAATACAAACAGTGTTTTACTGGTTGCTGTTCTTCCAACCCTACTGCCTTGTCACAGCTGTGTGTGCCGGGGCCGCTAACTCTTGCACTCTAACACCTTCTGTTCCACCACTTCTGCTTCAGTTGTCTCTGATCCCTGAGCACAGCCAGGGGCTCCCAGGTGATCCGGCTTGTGCCTCAGTCCTTTGCCTCGGCAGAGTAGAGCAGGTCTGGGAAAGGGGAGCTGTGTCCAGGAATACGTGGGGCATCCAGGGATGCACTTCTGCATGGGGAGAGCTGGTGGAAAGGAGGAAGGGAACATCGAGGCTAGGCATCGGTCAGCACATACATAGACGGGTTGGATCCTTCTCCTGATAAAAATGATTGGTGGTAACGTGAAGCAGATACTTGTTTGGGACTTCAGGTTTATATTCTAGTGTTTGGTCAAGTAAGTTGCATGTGCTTCTGAAATAGGAAAGGAAATGTGCTGCTTTGGTTAAAAATGCGACTTGTTTTTTGGGTGTATTTTCAGTTACATTTATATCTTTCCTTGCATAACTTCAATTTTATTAAATCTAATAATTTTAGCAAAAGTTATTCACTGGATATACTTTTCACTTACGGCAATGTGACTCAGGAGTAATCAGCGTTGCATCTTATTTTAGCAGCAGTTTTCATTCTGCTGATTAACACATACTCTCAGAAGGAGCCTAGGCTGTGGCTTGTCTTGCAACCGTGTCATCCTGAAGCATTTTAGGGAGGCCGTGCTTGCTTTCTTTAGAGGCTATTTGTACAAGTTTGCTTTGGGCATCTGTTCTCTTGCTGCTGGAGCACACGAGCCCTCTCAGCCCGCTGCCCGTAGAGGTCTGTAGGCTTCTTCCCATCTGCTTTGCTCATGCAGCTTCCTCACTCCGCTATTGCTAGATGTAYTTAGACACCCCGTACGTTAGAGTCTCATCATGATGCAGAAAGCAAAGGTGCATATGGATGTGCTTCCCTTCTGGGGGGCATGAGGTACTTTTATATTGGTCTCTATATGAAAATTTTGAGGAGAAATGCTAATAATATACCCCCCTTATGTGAAGGGGAAATGTGTGGAGTTGGCTGCAAACGTACAGTGCACAAGAGGCGTAAGGAAAAGCCAGGGGAGGGCAAAGCCCATCTCTAGCGCTGGCCTTTTGGGAAGGTTTCCCCCTGAAAGATGTAACCGGCTGTTTCCTTACTTAAGTGATTTTAAAGTTCATAAAACAGGTCAGATGAGGAGTCTTGGAGTGTTGTTTTTAACAGCTAACTTACAAGGTCTGTTACTTGAAGCACTAAGTAAGACAGCAGTGATGACTTCCCACGTTGGGCTTTTCCCACTGTTTTGGGATCTTAAATGCTCTCATCTTTTTCACGACTTCAATTGGCAAGAATAAATCTATRCATGAGGCCAGTGCAATTAGCAGGAGAAAGAGATTAGATGTGAGCAGATCAGTGAAATGTTTATGACTGTCAGCTTTTAATACTCCATCCATGCTGGAAAAAAAAAGTAAAATTTTGTCATCTTTTTGTTTTATGTTGTTTCCTCTCCCCCACCCTTTTTAATCACAAACAAAATAAATTAAACCACTGACTTAATGGCTTAATTCTAAAGGAAATTTATGCCTTACCCTGGAATAGTTGGTGGTCTAGACAAACATTAAAAGCATTTTGCTCTRAGGTTACGAGGTGGAATATGCCTGGCATCTCTGTACGGGCTGTTTATCCCAAGGTGGATGATCCATGGTCACTCTAGGCCACCTCCTCCTGCCCTGCTCTGCCTGCGGCACAGCTCTGTGGTCGCCTGCCCTGCTGGAGGGCACCGAATTCCACTGGGAATAAGAGTTGGACATTGTCTTGAATGTCCTACAGGAGACTTGGTTAGCAATCTGAAATTTTATGCCTGAGGTGCTGGAAGTTGTTTTTAGCTTCTTTTTTTCTTTTTTTTTTTTTTTTTTTTTAAACGTTAATATCAAGTAATGAGGAAGTAAGTTCTGTTTTAGAGGCCTTAATAAAGAGATTGCATGGTAAAATTAACCTGAATTTAGGAAATCTGTTAAGGGCCTTTCAGTGGTGCACCTGGAACAAGTGTTAGAAAAGAGCTGAGGATTTCCTTGATTTCCAGCAGGTGGGATCTGAATGACAAACAACTGCATGCAGATCTTGGCAGCAAAATTGGATGCTTGTGCACATGAAGCACTGGAGGAAGAACTCCCTCGGGGTGACTAGAAGTGGATCCCAGTGCTTGCAAAACCAGACTTGAGCTGCCTGCATAAAAGGCAGCTGTTTTGTTGCCTCCTGCTGCGTTCACCAAGTGGTTTATTTGCCTCTGATGCTAACATAAAATGGATCGTGCCTTTAGCCTGTGGCCCTACCCTTGGTGCACGTGCTTCCTTGTATAGCCTGGTCCGAGTTTGCGCTAGCAGCTGCGCCCACGCTGTCTCTCTCTGTCAACTGTATCAATTTTGATAGTGCTGAGATCATTTATACAGTTTACTTATGTTAGTATTCATGTATTTATGCAGAGTTGAATTTTGTGTTACTGAATATCTGATTCAATAAGACCCGTGTTGTGTGGAACGTTTAAGAAAATATTTTCATAAACCAAGGTTTTATGAAATCGTTCTGAAAAGGCTAATAGTAATCCTATRTAACAGCCACTCCTTTTCTTGATTTGTGTGGGAATGCTGGAGCTTTAGTGCTATGAGGCTTCCTAAACCTGGTAATCAAAAGATGTCTTAATGCACTAAATGTTATTTCAAAATTGACTCTACACACAAAGAAGTATTGTAATTTCTGTGTTGTAGAAAGCTGTGAATCTTCCTTTTCTCTCKTGCTCCTGGAAGAAATTCAATGTTTCTGCAGTCGTTTAAGATTTCTTTATCTTAAAGATGCAACTAAGAACGTTGCCACCTTAACTTTCCCAAAATGTGTTCAATTATTAAAAATGATTTTTAAAGTCTCATTGATTCTGACAATGGAAATTAATTTTGTGCTTGTAAATGCATTTCTGTTCTAAAGAGTACAATAATTAAACTTACATACTTTTATATACTTCTAACAAATGCTGGGATGGCATAGTTTGAAATATGGCTATAAAACTATATTATCCCTAACCAAATGTGATTAAACTTTTTTTTTTTCCAAAAAGAAAATCTATTGAATATTTATAGGTGGAGAGAATGGAGACCAAAGAACTGCAAGGCAATCTTTTCTTTTAAAGGATTTTAGTGACTGATTCCAATAACTACCTCCTAATAAAATCATACCTTGGCTCTGTAGTCAATATGCATGAATAAATCAGGATCATTTGCGTAGTTATAAATTATTTGTCCTGTTTTCATAAAGTCTTTGACTCGCTGAAAATGAACTTTAAATCCTTTCTGCGAAATGGAGACATGTCAAAGAAGTGCTGCCAGGCATGCTAGGGCAGTAGATTATATTCACAGATAGATCATTGGCAATGGGGTGGCCTGTGTTGCTTCCACGTTTAAGGATGCCGTGCCTTGTGTGTTGCCTTAGAAAAACTTCCATTACAGGTGGCTCCCCCGTGGTAGATCTGTTGAGGAGAAAGAGCAAGTTACTTGTTGAAACGCTCGTGTTGACAAGTACAGAAATGAATTACCTTGGTGCATTGGGTTGCAGCTTCTCAAATAAAATCTGTGGGTGTATTTTGTTTGTTTGATTTTTCTCCTCTATAAAATAATGTTTTGGTTGTTTCAACAATTGGGGAAGATACTTCAAGATGATGGAAGTGCTCCTGTTTTGCATGTTACTGAAGGAAGCTTCTGTTCAAGTAATAGCAGCTTAGAGTACCTGCAAGTCAAGAGAGCTCCAAAAGGAGTTATAAAGCAAACACAGTGAAGGATTTTTCRTTTTAGGTGAAGCCTTCTGAGAAGATGGTCTTTCTTTCCACAGAAGGTGAATATTTCAGTATAAACAGAAATTTCTTARAAACTGCTAAGAATAATTCCAATATTTATTACTTGCATAATATTTATTGTATCCACTGCTATTTCATTTTGTAAGCACACTGAAAAAAGTCAGCTTTCTGGGGGAGAGGTTTAAAGATGAAGATAAATTGAGACTCTTGTCACCTTTCTTGGTTGTGAGCCCTATGGGAGTCATGGCAATAGACCTCTGGCTGATGAATATATGCAATAGAGTGATAAAGATGAACTGAAGGAGGGAGGAAGCAATTCTCCAGTTCCTTTCATTTTTAAGAGCAGTAACCTCAAGTGGGGAAACCAGACCCATTAAAATGCTCGAGTTTGGGATGGCGAGGGAAGAACCGTCTGTACTTGTTGGGTGCTGTGCTTGCAGAGGGAGCAGCAACAGACCCGGGGTTACCCAGCTCTGGGGCTTGGGGCTCTATCACCCTTTGACTGCYGAATCTTGTGTTTCACATACCAGAGAAATCCTATTACATTTTGTGCATGTACAGATAAAGCAACGTGGATTTATACTTTGTTTTACTGAAATTTTCCTAGTGCATAGTTTGTCTACAGAAGCATGCTTTAACTCGGCTCTAATATTTGGTAATATTTTTGTGAGACACCCTACTGTGTTACTGCTCATGTTTTTTTCTATTCTGACTGTTGTATGTATTGATGTACGTTGCACTGCCTCTTTATGGGGTGGATTGGCTGGGAACAYACTTACTTGCCCTGATGTCGGTTGTCTAGTTGAGTTTGAGGACAGTGAGAGTCTTGGAGTCTTGCTGCCTTAGCAATGCTTTGCGTTGGTTCATTACAGCAGTGCTAGTCTAGTATGTGTCCTGCCTGACAATGCTGTACATGCAGATAGGAATAATTAATAACGAGCATATCTTAGCTCAAGAAAATGTGTAACAATTKCCATAATAATAATGTTTGCTAAAGACATTTTCTTAATGTGTATTGAGTATCAGCTCAGATAGAAGGCTGTTTTCACAGGTGGGTTACTCTGTTGCTGAAACTTTCCTGGTAGTTATTTATGCATCAGTTTTGTTGGGTGTATGTCAAGAAGGACAGCTGGATGCTTGATATTTTTTTCTGTCTGTCCTCCACTACTGAGGACAGCAGAGGACATATGTGTATAAGAGGAAAGCTTTTTCCAAGGAAAGTTTGCTTGCAGTATGCTTGCGTGTTCTATGCATGAAGTCATTTATAGCAAGTTACACTGTGAGCATAGCTACTGGCTTGGCTGTTTAAAAAAATTACAACTCATTAATCAATATTCTTTTTTAATATAAAATGTAGTTTAAGGCATCTAAAGGGCATGAATATCCAAGAGTCTGCATATGTGATTAAAACAGTTGAGTATCACCAGTCATTCATTTGTTTGAGGCTTTAAAGGCTGACAAAAATTTCCATYGAAATAACTGGATCAAAATTCAGTGTTGCATTTGCAGCAGTAGAGCACCCTAATAATAAAGTGCAAGACTATGTAATAGAAACGAATGAAGTGTAAAATAAAATAATAGAAGAACATGACAAGCGAAATGCTTCTGCAATGCAGAGTTCTTAGGCTGGAGCACATCATAAACAAGGAGTTACCTTCATGTTTGCTAATTTCACATAGCAGATATTTCTGACTTGYCTGCTACCTGCTTGCACAGTATTTGGTTGTTTATCTGGTTTGACACCTCATCCCCTCTGCTCTGTCTCGCTCGAGGAGGAAGACAAGCCTTCAAGCAGAGGGGGGACGACAGAAAAACCCTAAATACTGCAAAATAAGTAAAGGAACTGCTGTGCGTGTTGATAGCCCCTTATTATGCCTCCTTTACTTTACTAGGCTTGAGTCTGCTCTTTTCTCCTCCTTCCCGGAGTTCAGTTAAGGTCAGAGTCTAGGACTGCTGCTTCCAGTGGGAAATTTTGCACTTCYAGCCTTTTTCAATCCCAGGGCACTGCAGGGCACAGCACGCCTCATATTCCCAGAGGTCGCACTTAATTTAGAGAGTTTGGGAGGAAAAACCTCCTTTGTTTGTCCATGCTCCCATCCCTCTCCCCTGTCCCTTTGCCCTCTCAGTAACRATGGGCCGCTGGCCCCGGCAGCACCAAGCAGGAGGTGCTGGGGATTCCTCTCCTGGCAGCCACAGGTGGTCATCTTATAAACCTGAGATTTGATTACCCATATCATTGGYTTAGCCTGCATAGCTGCAAATGCTATTAGAGGTAATAAAATTATTCAACCCTACATCACTGTGCTGTGGGCAAAGGATATTGTTCTCAGCAATCACCATTTACGTCTGCCCATTTAACACTGGTGAAGCTATGTTAATGGCTCGCCGTGACATTTTCCAAAGGACAGCCATTAGATCAAATGAGCAGATATCTACCTAGCAAAATGTAGCATTCAAATATTTATGAAGAAATGAAATTACCAAGTTTGTCATCAGTGACATTGGTAAACAAGGCTGCTCAGGGCCTCAGTGCGGGAACAGATCTCTTGCTCTCTTGCTCTCTTTTTTGCTTTTCCGTTGCAACGGATTGGATATGGGGACTACATCTCCCTAGGGCACAGTGCTCCTGTCACCAGAGCTGTCTAGTGAGACCTTCACTTGATTGRCCTCATTCACAAGGATCATCTTTTTTTTTATCCTATTTTGCCTCTTCCCTTTGATACAAAAAAGATGTTTTCTGTAATTCTGCTCCATTTCCAAAGGACACGGAATGGCCCTCACYGTTGTGTTTTAGGCGATGCTTCTGCTCTTCCTCCCTACCTAGGCAAGGAAAGCACAAGCAGAAGTGGTTTGTGATGCAAAGCGCTTGTTCCCTTTATCTCATGCTCTCTGCAAAGCTTAATGTACACTTTGCAAATACTGAATAATTCTGGTGTGTTTTAGACCAGCAAAGATCTGCTGTTGTACATTAGTCAGTTAAATGAGAATAAGCAAACAGGGTAAATAGCAATTGCCTTGACCTTATGCAGGTAAAAACCTAATTTAAATATGTTGGGCAATATGGATTAAAGTTTGATCTGGGGGCTCATCCTTCAAACCATCTTTTTTGTTGGTTTGTTTTCTCTCTTTTTTTTTTTTTTTTTTTTTTTTTTNTAAGTCAAATGAAAACTCCATTATTTAGTCTTTAACTAATACCATTAATCCTTCTAGGGCCACCTTATAGTCAAAGAAACAAATGTTAATACTAGGAGTAACAGTCATTTTACTCTAGGAGACACTAGGAGAAATGTCATTTTAGGCATTAGGAAAGTAAGTGAAGAAAACTATTGCTAAGTCCACCTGTAGTTTTTAAAATATCTCCTAAAAGTACAGAAATATAAAGCTGTAGAGTATAGGCTGTTAACATTGTATTTGCTAAATGTATATGGCAACATAATGGGAAAGCCAAAGAGCACATTTGATTCTGTAAATATTTTCTCTCATGAATTATTCTCATGCATGTGAGCAGGAATGGGCATCCAATATTACTTATGGGAATAAGCACTACAGGATTAGATCTTTATCACCATATAATGAGTGGGAACTCTGTATATTCAAAAAGTAGAYAGAGGTGCTTCCATGCATAGTCTTCTTCGTGGCAATGTAATTATTTCCTAAAACTGGGATGGAAATGGGAGTGATTCCAGAACCCAGTGTACATTTGCTCCAATTGCAAGGTACAGTAGCAGTAGTCTTGGCTGTAGTATCGTGTTGAACATCGCGGTGTTGAAAAGCAACTGATTGATGATCCATGGGAAGCGATTCCGCCCCACCAGCTGTTTTACTGTGGTGTTTTACTGCCAATAAAGTATAAATCTACTGTCTACGAGGCTGCTCAGTTTTATAACTATTTTTCTAACAACTTGAGAGTCTTCCTGGTGAGGATCGTGCTCGCTTTGCATTCACTTCTTATATTCTCATCTGGGCTCTTATAACTGAGCCTTCAATGCACTCAAGTGGCTTAAAGAGCATAATCTCTGTACTATTCTCAGCCTATGGGCTCAGCAACTTTGTTCTTTGAAGGCCATAAGAGCAGGGAAAGCATGAAGAGGGAATTCTTGTGGGTGTTGTGTTTTTTTTCTTTTTTTATTTTTTTTTTTTCTTTTTCTCTCCTTTCTTTGATATCCTGACAAAATTGACATGTTCCTCCAGCCAGGCAATGCAAAAATTTTCACATTTTCACAGGTGTTATGCTGATGCAAGCTTTGAGTCTGGATTTTCAGTTGTGTAGTGAATATAATTTTAGAGAAACACATTCTAGGTTCCTGGATGTAAAGTCARTGTAGATTATCTGATGATCAGGTTTGGACATTAGATATGTGGAAAAACAAGCCAAAACTTTTCCCCATAGCCTTTGCCCACAGTCTTTGTCTTGCATGTGATGAAGTATTTGCAGGTGAACTACGTAGATCAATAGCAAATATGTAAAGGTCTGGTTTCAGTTTTGGGTATGTAGTATGTTTTAGCATTATTTTCTTTGCGCACAAATTTTTTATTACTGTCCTATGCAGGAAAAGTAAATCAACATTGAGAGGCTAATACTTGCTTCATTTCACAACTTGTATCAAGATGTATTTATTCAATGGAGTAGCTACAGTTTAAATTTTATTATTATATATTGTTTATCCATTTTTACAGACAAAACCCTCCAAAGATAACAGAAGGTTTTATATATACTTGCCAACCTCAGGCAATGATATTTTATGCATGTTTTTCTTATTTTTTACTTTTAATTTTGCTTCTTTCTGCATGTCCACAGCCACAGGGGAGTAACTCCATTCACTGGTCTGTGGGATTACCTCAATAGCTTGATTTACAGCTCGATCCTTGTCTGCTGGATTACCTGGTCCTAGTATATTGGTACATGACATGCACTCGAGAATATTTGAATGATGTGTGTAGGGGCTACTGAAGGCATGTAACCATTAATTCAGATACAAAACATACAGCTCCTCTACTTTTCAACCATTTAGCATCTGTTCYCTGTAGTATCAACATTTTCCCCAGTCTTATTATACTTTAAAGTAATAGAGGAAAGGATTAGGGGGAGTATGTTATGAATTAATAATTTTGGCCAGCTAAAATTAGTGTCTTGCAGCTCTCTSTGTGTGTATATATCTCCATATATATACAAATATATATATATAGTGTAGAGCCTAGTGCTGCCTTACAGCAGTTTGCTCAGAGTTACTGTGGTGACAGATGTCAGTGCTCCAAGTTCAGGGGCAGTAACTTTCAGGGAGAGCTTTGCTCTGAGGTGGGAAGAACAGAGGAACTTGCAATGTATTTTGAAATCGTGAAAAATGAAAATGTCTGTTTGGGATGACTTGTTTGGCATTGCTACTTGTAACTTTATCCGTTATGGATATTACGGCTCTCAGAACTCATTGCAGTGATGAAATTTGTTCAACGTCATGGAAATGAAATACAGGGCACATTTAACAGTTTGAAATGGCACAAGTAGTCATCTAACTGAATTAAGCATATTTCAGTATAATGCTCATATTCAGCATTTCAGCATATTTCATCAGGCATTTAATTCATCAGCTGCACAGCAAGATAAAAAGTATTGCTGTTTTCCAGCATCAGTCTCGTGTATGCAGTTAGAGAGACCAAAATGCTTAGACAAGGCTCCTCGTACTAACCATGTATTGATATTGCAAGCCAGCATCACCTGACACTTGAACGGACACAAGCACTGATATGTTCTCATTGCGTATGAACAGCACCGTTTCTTCTTGGATAAATGTGGAGAACAGTATGTTTATATACACTTAGTAGTGTGTTTATATATGTGTGTGCATGGGGAAGGGAGCAGACTTCACTTTTTCCTCTTTCRTTTCCTAAAACTCGAGAAGTTTTCTGTGAATTTTTCTATAGAATCGGGATATGATATGTGACACATCAAAGAAGAAAGGGATTTCCTTGGTACTTACGGATCCTCCTGTACCTCCCATGCCATGCCAGGAGTGATTGGGYAGTGAGGAGAGGACCTCCTTGGGCAGGAAGGCTTTCTGATGGCTGCAGCTGCTGGGCRGGTGGGATCTGGTGGGAAACTTGGCAGGGCAGAAACAGTCAGAGGTTCGAGACTTCCAGCAGATACCCGGGAACCGTTATTCAGGAATCAACCTGGCTGGAATTGAACCAGCCTGAGGACTAGGAAGGAAGATGTTCTGTGTCTTCCAGTACAACTCGTATATTGGGATCTATCTGAAACAGCCCAGACAACATTCCAATATCAGGTAAGCAACGCATGGGAAGTGTTTAACTGATTTTAATAGTGTTTTGGATTTCTGAAAGTGTTGTTCTTTGTTTCTCCTGAGGTGGTTTGTGCCACAGATATTCTGCCACTAATGAGAATTTGGAATACACTGTTGTACACAGCTTTACCCTGTGTTGCATTCAATAAGTGTCTCTTAAAAAGGCTCCGTACTCTTAGGCTCTTAATGATTATTTGCATCATTAGTCTAATGTGTCCCCAGGCTCTTGTTGTGCGAAATTACAGATAGGATACCCACTTCCCACCTCTTTAATGGTTCAGGAAGCAGTACCCTGCAAAAATTTTGTGTAGATGTTTACATGTCCTAAATGCGTTCCCTTAGAATTGTTTGAATATCAGAATTAATGGTTGCCTTAYTGAAATGGTGTCACATAGCAGAAAGTAGAAGATAGTCGCATTTTGTTATTTCACTAAAATACAATATGTTCCTGGTGAGATTTGTGKTTTTTTCTTTGCTCTGTTTAGACATTACCATTTCAAACGCAACTCCGCTCGACTTTTCAAGTCAGTCACCGCCATCTACAATAGTGGTTGCTCTGGAAATGAGAGGTTGTTCACAGGCTGGGCAGATCGGAGTAATSCAAAGTTTCCTCTGCTTGCAGGCAGCTTTGGTCATCACTGCTCACTACCCCGAGGGATCATCGTTTACTCTCTGAGTTAACAATCTTGAAAAGAATTATTATATAATTGTTGTTTCAGGTTCTCTGCAAATATGGGTAAGCATCTCTGCATCAGTTACAYTGCATGTTTTCACAGTTATTGCTCCAGGTTAGAAAAGAGAGCGCAGCATTGAGGGTAGGTACTAGGGATTTAGGACTTTATTTTGTGTCCTGAAGACACAATCATAGCTAAACAAACCAAATGCAGTGAAGTATTTTGTAACTAGGATATGCTTGGTAACCTGGAGAAAGTGCTGGGTTACCAGGGTCTGAAMTACACTTAAATATAACCCTGTACTAAAAGTTGAGTGTGACTTGTGCCCGTCTTTCTTTTTTGGAAATTCTAGAAGGTGCTGTCTTCAAATCCTAGAATTGTCCCCAAAACGGCATCAGAAATCAGAAAAGCATCAGAATACAAAGTAAGGGAAGACGTCCCAGGCGGGAAAAAAAAAAAGAAAAAAAACTAACTCCTGGCATTGTTTTCCACTCCCCCCCGGGGTTTCTTTTAGGAGCAATAACTTGCAGACAGACAATTAGATTCCTTTATCAATGATCAATGCTCTGAGGAAAGCAGGGAACAACCCAGTGAAGACATTGCTCTTTGGGGTAAAAAAAGAAAAAGAAAAAGAAAAAGAAAAAAGAGAGGCTAGGTGGAGGAAGGCAGGAATGAGAAAAGGAGGAGCTTTCCTGAGAAAAGGTTACTTTTGAAACTGGTGACTCATGATGCTACCAGGGTCATGCGGTTATGCAGCAAAACAATATGTTGCATCATATTTCCAATCTGTAATTTTCAATTGCAGTCCTTCTGCTGTAGGACTTGACTAAGTTTCATTTACGTCACACAAAAAAATACAATTAGGTGTAAGGCTTCTGTTGTGACAGAATTAGTTTTTGGTTTTTTTTTTTCCCCCACTTCCGCCTTATGAACCTGTGGCTGTTGAGAAGGTCCCGTCCTTCACAACTGGAAGTATGCAAAGTGCTCTCAAAGAATTTGGTTTTGGTTTTGCTGTTCCCTTAACCTAAGAAGAATTCAGAATGGAAATATGTGGCTCCTTTTCATAAATGCAAAAACATAACAATTACATCCCCAATTATTTAGTAAAGATTAGGCTTTAAAAAAAATCTTTTGTCTTATAGTTTGTCAAGGAAGCTGTAAGATGAAGTATGATCAAGAGCATTCATAATTTGAAATCTACTGAACGTTGAACGCTTTGATTTATAATTGATGCTTCAGATTCATTTTAAGTGTGAAAACTTCAGATAACTATGGTAGTTTACACGCAGACATAAAGGACTGTGCACTAAAAGCCCTATTTTAAAGGACCTGATCCTGTCAAAGTATCAGCATGCAAGAAATAATATTTCTAAATATTCTGAGTTCTGTTTCATCCTACTGCTGAAATATTCTGAGAATAACACAGCTTATTAAAAAAGTCACTTATTTTTTCTAAAGAAAGCTTGTTGTATTTCATAATTAAACAACTGATGCCATGCCTGAGAGAGCTGKATAACGCAGATCCCATTTTGTCACTCAATATCCCCCAGCAAGCTCAGTGGCATTGGTGGTTCTGGGGAGGTACAGCAGTGGAAATTGTGGGTGAGGTTTCTGGTATTTGTGCTGGCTTTTCAGTTTTACATATTTCTAGAGAGGCAAAGCKGAAATAAACCCCCTTGCATGGAAGAGGGTGAGCAGTTGCATTGCAGGGACAATGAACATGAACCCAGCTTGCAAGGGGGCAGCTGGTACAACTGCAGAGGAAGGTGCTCCCGGCAGAAAGGCACTGGGAGCATCTGAAGAAGCTGCAAGTGAGGTGCAACAGATTGATCAGAACAGTGTTTGTATTGGAGAAGAAAATGCAGACATAACTGCAGGGGACAATTCAAGGCCAGTATCCAGTACTGAAAACTCCCAATTTGGTGCCAGCTGCTACTTGTACTAGGCACAGATTGGCATTTGACAGCCTTTTTTGAAGATTTTCTTAACATTTATATTCYAAACATAGAAAATCTTCAATTAAAAAAAAAAAAAAACTTTTGTCGATTTCTGGTTCAGTTTAAGACTCAACCTTTTTATCATGTTCCTGAAAAKGAAAAGCAGTTTTCTAATAAAGGAGCTAATTATTATTAAATTTCTAGTGTCAGCAGAACACTTCATCCTCACAGACAGAAATGAAATACTAGTTCACAGATATTTATTCTAAGTTTCCAATAATTACTTGGCAAAAATTCAATAATGTTCATTAAATACATAAATGGAAATATTAAAAATAAAGATTTTTTCCCTGGTGATTTATTATATAGTGTATTTGAAAAGCAAAGTTGAAGAAAGGAGTCGTTATCTGGCAAWAAAAGGTACTCCAAAAGCCTTAATTAAATTGTATAGTCATAAGTAAGCCAGTGAACAAAAAAGAGCTTCCCTGCTTGGAACTGGAAGCCATATTTATTCTGTCTGGGTGGTTAAAGACATGAAAAGATTATCTTTGTTTAAAGCATGCCGAGCAATATAGTTAGGTGCTTTTCCTTTGCGATCATACAAAATGAGCAGGAAAAAAATAATCTTGAAGAAAACTAAGGGACCTGGTTAATTAAGAAGCTAGGAAACAAGGCGGGCAGGTGCTTGCAAACACGCTTGAACCGCAGTTTTGTTGTGGAATAACCACAGCTAAGGGTGTGTGGTGCGCGGGGGGCGACGTCCCTCTGGCCTGGGCCGCTGCGCTCTGCTCAGGTGCCTTCCGTGGGCACAGGAGGAGAGATGACRCTGCCCTTCCCTCGCCCCTGCAGTGCAACTTCTGCGTGAGAGGGGTGGGAAACAAGTCCCAAACTCTGTACTTTGTGCRTCGGAATGATCCCTTTTTAAGCGTGATGAGTTAGAAGGACGCTTCAGAAGGGTTGTCACTTGCTTCTGGACACCTGGTGGATGTTCAGAACAGTTTAGCATGGAATTTTGCATAGGAATTTAGAAGTGAACGTGAGGATTTAGTCAAACATTTTACCAGCCGCGAGTGGATCAGGCAGAAGCCGAGATGATTGTTTCTCCATAGGATTATGASTCTAGTCTCTAAGAMGATGTGTGGCTTTCTTCTTTACCTCATAAGGTTTTACAGCAGTTTTTATTAATAAAAAATGCCCTTCTCTGATCAGGTWCCTGCAGCTGCAGCTTTGAGATCARCATTGCTTATTGCAGGGACGACTAGTGCTGTGGCTTTAATAAAAAACAGTTCCAAAGGATTGTATTCTGAAGCAGATTATTGAAAGTAAACTTGTACAGACATATTTTGCACAGGCTCTTGTTTTCAGAACCTTGACATTTGTAGAAGTGATTTGAGGTGTCTGAAGGAGCTCACTGATCCCTTGGCAGGGGCTTTTTGTCTCCTCTGGTGCGAGGCCCATGTGTGGTACATCCAATAGGAAATTAACTTGAGGAAGCCGGGCCCTTATTCTCTTCATCTTTAACCACCTGGCTTATGTGTTGGTAGCCAAAATCCAAATATGGAGCCTTGGGAAGTTTTAAATAAGACGTGCGCATCTTTGGTTGCTCCGGGAGCACCACACCTCCACCTGCTGGGTTCTCCTCTCTAGAAGGATGGTGCTGAAGTTTGTGCCTTTGCTTCCCTTCCCTGAGCACTAGAGAGGCCTTCCAAAGCTGTCCCGACAATGCCGGCTTCTGCAGGGTGGTTGGTTACGTGCCACATTGGGCGGGAGCTAGGTGACACACGGAAACACCTTTATGGTGGCTCTCATGGTGGGGAGTGAGGTGTCACTGTCCCGCCTGCGTGCCATGGGTCTCCTGCGGGCGCCACTCGTGCAGTCTTCCGCTTCGGTAGCGTTCTCTAACAGATGAAACGRTAACAGGAATCCTCAGAGCCGTTTCTTTGGCTCCACGCTTGCRTGCCACTACCTTCTGGGATCACCCCGGGACAGTATGTTCACTAACCTCTGGTCATGCTCAGTACCTAACGCTTTGGAGGAAGGTGTAAATCACCAGCAGAGATGTTTATAGAGTATTTCTGCAGGAAAGTGTCGTCTTGCTGTCCCCAGCGCTGTAGCTCTCTGATGCTCTTTGCTGCCTGATGCAGGAGAAAACATTCCTTGTTGCTCATGCCGACGCCTGCCTTGTTTTTCATAATTGAAACTGTTGCTCACAAATAACTAAATAAAAACAAGACGCTGTCTTGTTTTCTCCAAGCAGGCACTGAACCTGCTGCCATCAGGACCATGGCTAGACCAAGGGAGAAATGAGCCTGTACAGGAGAAATAAACACATCGGGAGCTGCTGTTTCTGTGCTGCACATGGAGGAGACCTTGGCCAAGGCCTCTTCCAGGAGCGTGAGGCCCTCACAGAGGCCGGGCAGGTGCTGCCTTCTCACCCGACCCTATTTACAGTCAAAAAAAAGGGGGAAAAATGTCTTTACAGGAGGTTTTATGTTACCCACTTCAGAGCCTTATGCTGCTCAGGGCCATAGCTGTGTGGTGCCCTGGTTTACAGACCAGGGAACTTAAGGTAAGCTCTAAGCTGTTAGAGGATTTTATATACAATACTGTGAGAGATATATGTATTTAATGTGTATTTTTTTTTTAGTGAAATACAGACTTAGAATGGCTTTTTGTGACATTCTCCACACTGCTGTGAGATTGATAAAGCCAGTGCCATGCCTATGGCTAAAACTGAGGGTGGCTGCTGGATTTGCACCTGCATGAGTTGAGGAAGAAACCTATTTCTGACATAGTTTTGCGCTGTAGTGCTGAATCCTACCATTGCWTTGAGGTGCAGAGGGACTGGATATACCCCTATTTATTTCTTATTTCGTGCAGGGCTGGCTGTAGGAGGCCATAGTGTGCTAGCAGTAGTGATACCATCTTCTTGGAGAAAAAAAGTCGAGTGCTGTGTGCTTTTTTTATGGTGTCATAATTTCATGGTTTGCTGTTTTGACTCTTTCTAAAGCTTATTTTTTATCCACCTTTGTATTTCAGAGCAGTTCTTTTTCTCTGGGAATACRTTATTTTTTTTTCAGATGAAAAATAAAAAGCCTCTTTATAGAGTGTTTTTGCTTCTTTATGTTGATATGGTAATATGGGTATTCTGACAAAAAGAAAATGCTTTATTTTATACCAATAGCTCCCCTAAATTGCACTATCCACTAGCACTGTTTTTGAACTGGTTTAATAGATGCAGAAATCTTTTCTTAAATGGAACAAAATACAAGTAGGCACAATTTAGGCTAATTTAGAACAAAATCAGATTTTTTTCTGATTATCTTTCTTTTCTGTATTAGTGCTTGGCATCCAGTTCACATTAAGCATTTCTTTTTTTTTTTAAAGACTCACAGGGTACTACTTTGTAACACAGAACCTGTGTCTGCAGCGCATGGGAGTACCGAATCTTTTAGTATGTAGTGGTTGTATTATATGCGTAGTTGGAGCTTTCAGGTTTCAAAAAATTGATTTCAACAAGCAAGCCTGGAGCGTGGTGGCAATAGTGTTCGTTAACTTGTGTCTTTAAATGAGCATTCGTAGCCTTGGTGCCCCCTGTGAGGCTGTGGGCTGCTTTTAGGTGACTTTGTCTAGAGCATCGCTGCTCCGCTGTTGSTCCACTCTTGCCGTGACTGCCCAAGTCCTGCGGTTGGGCACCTCTCTAGCCACAGGATACTCTCGCTAAGGAAAAAACAAAACTCAGAAAGTGRAATTCATCGTCTTATGACCCCTTTGGTCACCTTGAAATGAATTTCCTGTCCTTCATCAATATGAATTTTCCTGAAGTGKTTTTTCCCAGCTTGGCTGGGCAGAACCAGGGTTTCCAGGTCTCTGGCTGATGCTGTGGTGTCCTGGTGTGTCAATGCCAGTGAATCAGAAAATAAGGTTGAAATACCCTTCCCTTGGACCCTAGACCGGCCCCCAAAGCACAATTACATAAATGTTTAAATATTTTTCTGTGCTGCAAATTGTATTTAACTTCGTCAAGCTAAACCAATATGTTGTAATTTCTTCATTTTTAATGCCTTTGTTGCTTATGGTTAATGTATAAGCGAAACTTTGGTAGGGGAATTAGCGTTCGTTTTGTCCTGAACTGGTGTTAACCAGTTCATGGTTATGGAAACATTAGCAGGTATACACAGCTCTGTTGCAAAATGGACTTCTTTTCCCTACCTAGTCGGCCACCTTCAGTTTATTGACTTACTGTTTGTAAGGTCAGTGTGGGAAATCTTTATGCACAATAAACTCATTTAATCTGCCTGTATTTCTAAAATTGTCCTAAATTTCTAAATTCTTCTGGGTATCACAAAGTATCTTGAATAAAAGTCTTCTCTCCTTGTATCTGAAAGAAACAAATTCTTAGGTTCTCTTGTTTAACAACTGTGCAACCTCTTGCATCAAGATTAAACACTTTGTTTTGTCCCCAGGCAGTTGTTTATTTATTACTCTTGAGGCAGTGGTATTTGAAATAAATAGAATTGAAAGAGCCCAAGAAATGGTTTCTGAAACACACATATTGAGTTATTCTCTCCTGTGTGAAGCAGAAAATGCTTCAGATGCTTCTCCCCACATCTTTACAAAGGAAAATAGCTGATATAGAAATACCACATGGTAGGGTGGTGAATAAGAAAGCATTTTATCGTTAGTCATTGAGGCTATTCACTGCTTGTTCTTCTAAAAATAATTAACTTMTCTTTATGGAATGTATTAGTATTCAATAAAGATAACATAGGAAAGGGTATTATAATATAATAACAATAAAAGACAGAAGAAAAGAACCCTTTGCTTTCCTTCCTCAAAAGGCATGTTACAAAAACCATTTTCCATGGCTTGCAAGTAGCAGCCCTAAAAGCTTCCCCACATTCAGCTGTATTTTTGGCCTGTGACAGAGCTCATTCCTGCTCCCTGTCCTCAAAGACAGATTCTCAYTGAGAGAAAAGAGTCTTTTGGGTTTCAAGGGAAACTGCTTCCATGTAGCTTGTGTGTATGGGTATGTGTTAGYAAAATACAGATTAGTAGGACTAGATATTCAAGTACATATATGCTTATAAAAATAAAAATGGAATTGAGATAAAATTTCTGACAGAGAATAATAACCATATTTTTATTTCTTATTGACAAGTTAAACTAAGTGGAGAGAAGGTGCTTTCTTTTATCGTGGAWTTTTTTATTTTACTCGTTCTTTTTGTGTCCGTTGTGCTGGCAMTGCTATTTGAAGACATTTTGAATATACAGTAATGCTTATTGTTAAATATWCAAGGATCATGAGGCTTTGTTTTTAATTATGAAATAAAAAAATAATGCCCTATGTGCTGTATAAATTTATGTTCTTTTGCTTCTGTCTTTGGTGTACATCAAAGTCTCATTTTTGAGCTTGTTTTTATGGCCATGAGAGGGAGGAGTGTGAGTGTATATATGTATTTTATATACCTTAAATTCTCAAAAATATAAGAGTCAGAGCCTTCTTAGCAGCACTTACAAGTACTGTGAGAGTCAATAATTACAAATTGTTATTATCGTGGCTTTTTTACCATTCTCTGATTCACAAATGGTTCTCTGATTTTCCTTTTAAGGAAGTAAGCAAAATATTGCGGAGTTCTGAGCTATATATTTCTCAGTAAGTCTGACAACTTCCTTTGCAGTGCACTTGGAGCAGTGAAATGGAATTGGTTTTGAGTAAACTGAAAATTAAGTGGACTGGACTCTCCAAAGCTTTAGCTGAAACAGAGCCGTTCTTGAGGTCCCTCAAGTTGAGCAGTTTGAGTCAAGGAGAAATTACTTTTTGGTATCTGAATAGCMATGAGAGGAGCAAAAAGGCAAAGGGTTAATAAAAATCAGCTCCYTGAAGTAAGACAAAATAGAGATGGATATTTTATTGTTTGTACTTAATGTCTAATGAGGGAGTTGGCTTAGATTTCTGGGATAGAGAGACAGAATGTTCAAATCCCCAAATGGAAGAGTAAGTGTTCCTAGGCTCRGTACTTGATAAAATGCCTTGGCATGTGTGTTGGACTTGATCTGCATTGCTTTGGATACTTCTTTCTTTCTGGTGGAGCTGTATTTGTTAAACACTGCATCTTCCCATCCTTGTGTTTTAGAGCCTTGCTCAGACTGGTCCCTTCCGAGCTAGGAATAATCACGGGTGTGCGGGGGAGGCAGCTCACCTTCTCACCGGCCGCTCCTYGTGCCGTGCTGCATCCTCTGGCACAAACAGCCCCTTCCGATWGCGGCCACCACTTCATAGCCAGGACGTGTAAAATCCCTCCTGTGCTTGTTATATGGACTTTCATCTGATTTATTATTGCATGGGAGGCTTAATCCAGGGTGTAATTTTAATGAGTTTAACATCAGTAAGACAAAATAAAAATAAAACTGTGTTTGGCAACAGGCTTGGAGTGGGGTGAGCCAGGAGATGAATGTTAAGTATTTAACAACTGATTTTATTATTTCAGAGCCGTTAGTGGAAAGGAGGAGAGGAGCATTGTAATGTAGTTTGAAAAATTTGTCCAAATTACATCATCCTACAGCCATAAACTAGAAGCTGCTGATCATTTCCACATGCCAAGTAAATTAAAACCATCATAAAATATAGCAGCAACCTCTGTTACTACAGCTTGTTGATACCCGCTTGTTGAAGTCTATTATTTAAAATCATTCCTTCAACTTTGTCAGTGTTTACACAGACTGGCATCATTAATGTTGACTGARGGTTATCTCTGTGTACCATAACTAGAATACAGAGCATTTCCATTGATTATTTTTTTTTTAGCCACACTCCTCTACTATCACTAAATGAATTTTGATTCATAAAAGGAAAACCCTGAGTCAAATGTCAGCTATTATCCAATATATTGCTCTCTCCGGCTACTAAAATAGTATGGATCTCATCTTGAAAGGATAATGTATATAAGTCTTCTCTGAAAGAATTTCRATAAGATATTGATGTGAAGTACTTTTTTATATTTTGCATGATCCGATGTTTTGAGGAGGACACAAGACAAAAAGCTTGGAGCCGTTCCGTATCATGTTTTATACCCTGCGAGCTGCTGCCTTGCTGAGTGTTAATAGCCACAAAATCTGTGCATGTGTTTTTTATTTTCGTTTGTTCAATTTCTTTTTCCCTTTGTGTTTAATCGGGTATTTAGGGGTATTGCCTGCACAAGAAAAGTCTCTCAGTTGATTTTGTATTGTCAATTTTAACCAAACCAGACAAAACCTAATAACAAAGAAAACCAGCACTTCTACACACACAACTGAATGTCAGATTGGTTACTTCCATCGCGTTCAGGCACCGTATTTTTTTAAAAAAAAAAAAAAAAAA
>PTEX01000116.1:1718667-1761997 GCA_003342815.1 Eudromia elegans | reverse complement strand
AAAAAAAGAGGGAGTTTACAATTCAATTATTTTTTTCCACAAGTAAGTGCATATTAACTTGTGCATGATAAATTTGCTTGAGCACTAGTTTGTGATGCTGTGGACATCTCTGTGATTTACTTTTCATGATACSTCCCAGCCCAAGAAAGGATGAGTAATCGTTCCTCATCAGAAGGTTGACACAACCTGAACTATTCRAGCTGCATGAGAAAGAATAAGAAAAATACCAGTCCTGTGGGACATAAACCCCTGTGAACTGTCCCACTGGAATTGATGTGTTTTTTTGGAGCGGGAAAAAAATATTAGCTGAGAGACTTAGTGTTCTTCAAGGCGGGCTCATAGTAGTGCAGGCTGGTTTGTGTGTATGGCACCAGAAATACGTGTTTTSTCCATGTGCCTTTGTTTGCGTTTCCCTGCGTGGTGTTTGCTCCCAGGGAAGAGAGGTTGCAGTGGCGGAAGCAAATAGCAGCAGTGATGGTCGTCCCTCACGCAGACGTGTGGCACTCGCTTTTGCTGTTGGCAGACGCTGTGACAGGACCAGCAGACTGAGTGGGAGCGGCGAGGGGCTCTGCTCCCTGACCCTGCCACAGCCAAGTGTCGCCCTGGCTGGAGGGGAGACCTCCTTGGGTTCCTCAGGGAGCTCCTGCTCCTTCTGGGCCTGCACCAGCAGCTCCTGTGGGCTGCAMGGGGTGGGTGGAGGCACATCCTGGGTAGACAACCTGGCCGTACCTGCAGGCTCCCCAGGCAGTTCCTGCAGCAGGATTGACCAAGCTGTRCATAACTTAGATACCAGCAAGTAGTAGCAACTGCTCCTGCAGATGCAAATGCAGTTATGCGGAGCAATCTCTTTTGCATAGATAAAGTAGAGGACATATGTTTCCTATGTTGTTTGAGATACCAACACTGATGGTGACAAGGACCCCTGCAGTGGARCCTCTCATCACCCTCTGAACATTTTTTCACCATCTCTTGGTTTGGTTCTCCATGCAAGTGTTACTGCATGCAAAGTTGTACGCTTTGTGTTTTGCTTTGCTTCYTTTTTTGTTGTTGYTGCTTTGTTGATGTTGGCGAGCATCTCTGCAGCTCTCTGAAATGTGAGAATAAAAGGAGAAATCAGATGACTTGATGATTTTTAGTTCTTTTGCGGCAAGTAAATGTGAAGTGCTGCTATGATGTGCATGCTTTTGTGGGACAAATGAGTAAGTGGTGATTGCTGGCATTACAGTGAATATCAAATGGATATGTAATAATAGAACATTAGGAAACAATTAGAAAAAGTGCCTAGACATTATTAATTCATGTGCTATTCATTGTACCAACATTGATCATGTAAAATAAGCGTAGTGTTAGTTATGTTTTAATCATCCAGCACTGGAGAAGGACTAATTATTCTCAAATAGAGATGGGAAGAATCCCATTTTATAAAACTTGTTGGAATTTTCAGTGTAATCTATGTCATTTCCATAGGYACGTGTGTGACTGCCCACCCTCATAGGACAGTGGAGAAGATTGCTGGAATTACAGTTTTACACACATTTCATCTCTAGACTAGAGTGCCTTTTCAGGTACACTTCYAGAATGGCTCCTCTTTTGCTTCTGCTGCTTCTTTGTTTTGTCARAACTGGAGTTTTAGGGAAACACAGCCCAGTCCTAATGCTAGAGTGTAAAAATGTAGCAAAACCATTGAAAGGTTAAAAGGTGAGTGGTAGTTTAAATAGTGCTTGGGATAAGTGTGAGAACTTGCGATCTGATGGGTGTGGAGTAAAGAAATGGCCCACCAGCTTTTGGCTTCCAAGCTCCCCTTGCTAAAAGTGCATACTAAAAGAGCTAAAAATAATATGTAAATTCTAGTAGCATGCACTTGTTGGGAATTGTATCAGGTTTCCCTCCATGTATATTGCYTTTTCTGTAACACTGGAATTTGTTTATGGTATTCTGGGATAAGAATAACTCGCGTATTCTGTGGGTGGATCGTTTGGCTTAAAGTCACAAAAACAGCAACGTGCTCTTGCTTCAGGAGATGCTTCAGGATCCTAATGGATGCTCTTTATTCTATTATCTTCTTTAGTTTTATGTAGTATTGACGAAATTGAAAATCAGTGACCTGACAAAAACAAAATAATATGGCATGAAAATTGCTACCGTGATTTCATACTGTGTTAATGCAAGGATGTCATTCCAGCTTCAGAATAATAACAGTATTTTGCTTCTGAACTTGTGGCATCTGTCTCTTTCTCACWCATTCTCGCTCACTCCCTTGGTTTTTATTTGTTTATTTATTTTTCAGAGGAGATGAGGCTGCAGTGAGATGGTCAGTAATCACATGTCATGGTGATTTGTTGGAGAATGGCTGCTATTAACAATTTCTGAAATAGTGACTGGAAATCGTATATTAAAAACATGGGAAGGAATTTAGCRTGAATAACACATGTAGAGGACTGCTGTAATCGACACAAAAGCAACAAGGCATAAGTGCCATGGCATGGTTAAATGCAGAAGTGACTAAATTTTATTAATTATCCTTTGTGAATGGGAAACCACCAGCCTCAYGCAGTGACTGTCTCTGAAATCCAGTGGGTTTTGGGTGGAAGAAAACTGGCAAATTCTGAATAAGATTCATGCTGATCCTGTAGTGCTGTGATCTGGTTTTGTGTCCAGACCCTCTRTTGGTCACAGTGACTGCCCTACGGCCCCTTCTAGCCCGCTGGTGATGGTCCAGCCGACCAAATTTGCTCTAGTGCAATTTATACTAAAATCCATGTGGCAATTGGCAAAATCTGTTTTACYTGGCTAGGTGGAAGGGATGAGGAGCAAGCACAGCACTTGTCCTTCTCCTCATGTGACACTGACTTGTCCCAAGAATACCTAAAAAGTCCCTTTTTAAAAAAAAAGAAAAAAGAAAAGGCACTAGATGCAGCCTCTTGTGTTTGAGGCAGTTGGCTGCCTGGCTGCCAATACAGAAAATCTCCCTGTTTATACACTTGCTTAATGGTTAAAGACTCCAACCAGGCTAGCGGGGATTTGAACTAGTGGCAAGTCTCTTCTCACGTATATAGGAATTTCCTCGGCCTCGGATGTCTTAGTTCTAATGGGCAGAAACAGTTCATGATTCAGCAGGCATGAAGTGAGCGTATTTCTGAGCATGAGGTTTAATGGTTAGCACCCGCCTGAGAGTGCCAGGTTCTGGCTTCTCTCCTAAGGRCAACTCTGCTAAAATAGTGCATTTTGGAATGGGAATTGAAAGTTCCCTTTCCACTTAAAGTGCCAATGTGCTCCCAAATCCTGAATTTAGTCATTTTCTCTACAGCTTCCTATGCTGTACTCGCAGAGTGGAGGCTGCCCCCGTGGAAGTGCGGACCCAGCCCCTAATAGACAGGGCYGAGTTCCCTTGGTGCAGGCAGGGGCTCGTGCAGCCTCGAGCAGGGATCTGGTCGTTAATCGGTGTCGTGGCGGGGAACAGAGGTACCTCACCCGGTGCCTCTGATGCCCCCCCAGTGCAGCTTGTCTTTCATTTGGGGGGAAAAAAGAGCAGAAAGTGGCACTGGTGCTTAAAAGAGAGGCTTGAGCACAGAACTGCTCTGCTGTCCTGGGTGATTCCTATTAGCCAGCTCCAGGGATTTTTTGCTGAACAAGGTAGCTCTTCTCCTCAGCTTCACTCCTGATCTGAGACCTGCAACTTTTCTTTTTACAGAGAGAAAGGAAGGAGAAAAAAAAAAAAAAAAAGAGAATAAGTTCAGTCTCTTTCTGGAAGTACTAATAAAATAATAAAGTCTGTAATTTAAGGGGGGAAAAGTATGCCTTCTACTAAGAGGCAGCCTTTTTGCTGAATTAATATTTTGCCTTGTAGATGCTTTTYCCCAAGTGCTGGCAGGCCCCTTCCCTGCCCCGCTGCGGGGTGCGGGCAGCCACCGGTGCCTCGTGTCGCCGCAGGTGGTTGTGTGCCCTGCAGCGCCAGGTTTGCTGCTTAAATGGGTCCTGCCAGTGGCTACATTGTTTATTTATTTTCCTTTAATGTGGTGGTTTGCAGTTTTAGAGCCTCTTCTGGTTGCTCTCATCCGCTGCTGCTTTGCCCTCGTTGCAGCTCCCTGTGCGCTGCCCTGCGATGGGTGCGCTGCTGATGTTGGCATCAGGCTCCCCAAAGGCCGTGGAGCTCTGCCCCATGGCTGCACAGTCCCTAGGGATGCGGGTGCTCCCTCCTCTCGGCTCGGGCACCTCTGAGATGGGCTGCTGCCACCCACGTGTTGGCTGCTGCAGCACAWTCATTGTGCGCCTTTATGGGCTGTATCGTTTTTATCACTATTATTTTATCCTTTTTCCTGCTCTTGCATTTTTTTATGCATATTCCATGTCTGCCAGGGCACTCCCTAAGTGTAGTTTTGTAGGTATTTAGGTTTTGCTGTTGCTGCAATATAGGAGATTGCTGTAACTTAATGGAGATGTTTTTAAGCTAATCATAGGAGTTGCATGCAGGGCCCTCTGGTGCTTTGCTTTTTCCTAAACATGGTGCCTTGTTTCTGTAAACAAAAGTATTTTTAGTGTAGATGGATAAGTTCTATACTCTGTTCTATGCGCTATTCATAATTACTTCCTTAAGAAAAACAGGTTTTCATTACTGCTAGAAGGATGAAATAAAAAGGAAAAGTATATAGAATTTAACATTCTTTATTATAGAATTTAAATTTACCATAAAATTATACCCTGCAATGAAATTATGTTGGTTGATTTATATCCTTTATGGAAACATCCATTTGGTCTTGCATCCTTTTGAAATGTTTCAAAAAAAGCTCCTCTCTTCCTCCCTCCCTCCCTCCCTCCCTCCCTGTGGACAGGATGAGGAGGGAGATAGAAGGCAAAGGATGCACTTTGGATAATAATCTTGGTCATATAGGTTGCTAGAGGTGGATTTCCTCTTGGGAGCGCTGTCTTGCTTTAGGGGCAGGGAGAAGCAGCCTTTTCCAAAGAGGTTTCCTGCTGGTTTCCTGAAATCCTTCCTGAGGCCCGTGTGCCTCTTGGTCATGTTCCGTGACACGGTCCCCCTTCGTGGCGCTTCCTGGGGCTTCCCCTCCTGCCTATGGCTGGGAGTTTCTTCATGTTGCTGGCGGAGTTTTGCCCACCTGCTGTTACGAAGCAAGATACGTTCTGGAAAACAGAAAAAACAATTTTGGCCAATTATTGATGTGGCATTGAAAAAGGAAGCATAAATTCCTTCCTTCTTTTGACTGGGAATTACCTCCCAATGATTTCTTGGATTTTCAAATGGTCACAGCAAATGGCAGTGTAAATCTGCCCCGGGGATCCATGCTTTGCTTCAAGGTGCAGAAAATTGCCGCCTTTCCAGCTCTTTGTCGCGTTGCCAGCTCCTAGCTGCTGTACATTACGGAATTAAAAAGTTAGATGAAATTATAAAAACAATATATAATAGACAGCAGTATGAATTAGTACAGTGCAAAGTGCTTATCTCAGCAGGTGTTTGTTAATGGCTGCATCTGCTTTGTTGCTCTGGCAGGAAATGTGCAGTGATACCGCGCTCGACGAAACGCCTATTAATGCTTATTTCTCTGAAGATAAAAACGCGAAACATTTCACTCCGATTTATTTCATTTTAGGAATTAGAGAAATTAAGCCTCCTTCTCTTTTAATTATATCTTGCCGAGAAGCTCTAATCTCTTAATCTCCGTAAAGCTTCTCCCTTTTGGCCTCCGCCCGGGCACTCGCCCGTGGCTCAGCTGGGCGCGCTCGCAAAGCCACGGCCGCCTCTGGCCCCTCCATCCGTCCGTGCGGGCCACGCTCATCAGCCACGCGYGGCGTTGGGCTGTGAGTGCGGCCGCCGCCTCAAAATTCATAAATTAAAGCGGTTCCCGTTGGCCAGAAGCAGATCTGTTCCCCCTCCCTTCCCCTTTTCCCCCTCCTCATCAAATCCACATGCTCTGCTGTTGTGAGAATCTCATTCGGTGTTGTCAGGAGTCTCAGAATTTGCAGAATTCTCTACTGCTCTGATGAGCCCAAATGCTGTTCTCAATTWATATGCAGTAAGTGGACTCATATTTCTTAAAGTAATAGGCTCTTATAAATGTTTTTGAGAATTAATTTCGGAATATTCACGAGACTAGATTTGGTGACTGAAGACAATAGTAAAATTGATCATAGCAAGGCTTTCATCTTCATTATCCTCTCCTTTACTGAGATAAGTCGATGCGAAATTTTATCTATCAAATAGTCTGATACAGCGAGTGTTGMAATCAATGGAAAACTCTCCTGATTTCAGCAAGCTCTGAGGCAGAAGGTAGGTGTTATTTACCATGTAGTGTATTAGAGYTGCCATGAAAAACATGAGAGCATTCAAGTTACCTGTTGCAGAAATAAGTCCAAATAAAAGCCTTCTGCMTTGATTCTCCCAGAAGGGACATTCAAACATTTTTTTTCCACCTTGTTTTCTTATTTTCAGTGAGTACGATATTTAATGTAGGAGAWATTTAAAAGAATGAGTTTAGAGAAGTGATTAAACTCTGTATGAGAGAAGAAATGTATGGASTTTTGCTGGTTGCCCCTTGTTCCCAAGGGTTGGATCGGGGCTGTTGGGCCTCGCTGAGCAATGGTGTCGACGCAGTGGAACTGGGAGGGTTGGTGCTCCATGGGGCCTCATTGCACCAGTTCGCAGCGCAGGACAATGCTGGGATCCTGCTGCATAAAAATACCCTTGGAGATTACAAGGATTTGCTCTTTGAAACAGTTGGCCCTTGCGRTGCCGCCCCCTTCTTGTCCCTTACAAAGGGCTCTGAGGGAGGAAGAAATCGGTCACCCAAGAGCAGCAGCACTTCAGGCAGCTCAGTGCCATGCTAATCTRCATTTAGGCATGCAGGCATTAAATTTACGTCATTTTTCAAACAGTAAAATGCTAGAAAGCTGGTTACCTTTTTGCAAACTAATATAGTCATCATTAAAGCATATTGATCTTGCCAGTGTCATGCAAAAACTTAGCGATCCCTGCTGTGAACAGGGTTACCTAAAAACAKTCTTCAATGGTTGATACCTAAAGATGTGTTGCTATTCTCAAAATGTTCTGCAGTTTTCAAGAAATGCCCTTTATCCTGCTAACTGTATTTCTTCCTAGAGTTGGTAGCCCTTCTATTTTTTTTGTCGCTGCTCACATAATTACTGCAAAGCTCAGTAAACTGGTTTGATTTTTAAAGGCTTAACAGCACCTTAAAGTAGATCCTGCAACTTGCCTCGGTGTTAGTCCAGTGGCAGGCAGGGATGGAGACTGCAGAAGAGCTTGGATCACATTGCCAAGCAGGGCTTTGCTGCTGAGCTCTCTTATCCTATAGAGCTTAAGCCAGTATAAATAGGAAAGAAAGGTGAGATTTAATCCTCTGGGAAAGAGTTTTCTTTWCCTAGTATTAAAAAGAAATTTCTCACCTGCGCAAACATCTAAGAGGARTTGCAGCGATTATATTTTATTTATTTCTCCTTAAAATCGTGAAGGAAGAACGCGTTTTCAATCTGTTGCCAAACACAAATCAAAAGATTTGCGCTTCTTGAAGCCGGGGTGCAAAGCGGTGGCTGTGCGTGGGCGGCGAGCGTCGCGTCGCCCCGTCGYGTCGCCCCGTCGTGTCGCCCCGTCGCGTCGCCCCGTCGCGGCGCTGTGCGATGGAGGCGGTGCTGCTGGCCGCGGCAGGCACGGTGCCGGGGAGCCCTCCCGCGCCAGGGCTGCCCACTGAGGCAGGGGGGCTCCTGGAGCAGGTCCTGGCCCCGGCCTCGCTCCTCTTGGTGTCGGAGCGGGAGGCCGCCCAGCAGCAGGAGGTTGTTTCCCGGCGGAGGTTTGTTGACATAGCTTTAGGAAGAGAGGGAAAAAAATAAAGACTTTTCATCATAGCTCTTAAATACATACCATTATTTTCTTAGAAGAAGTTCTAGTTCCCTTCCATTCATCTGTCATTTATTATTTAGCATCTTTGGGGACTGTCTCTGCACTGCATAAAACCATCAGCGGTTTCTCTTCCCTTTCAAGTACTGCAGCCTCCTTAAAGAGGCGCGGAGCTCCCTGCTGCGTCCTGCCCCGCTCCCGCCCCGTTCTCGCGTGGCCTGGGACCAGCCCTGGGTTCTGCTCGCCAGAACCGCCGGGTTGGGCTGACTGCGGAGCCTGCAGCTGGATGAGGCCCCCGCGCTGGCCTGGGCCTGGGGGCGCCAGCTCAGACCCCAAAAAGCAAAGGGAAAATCACCATCAACACCCACCCCCAACAACAACAAAACTTATAAATCCCTCTTTTATTGTATAATAACCAAGAGATGTATCAAAGTGGATAAATTAGGCAGAACTTTAAAATCACGTATAATTTCARTCACAGCCATCTGTTTCTCCTTAGGAAGAATGAAGTGAGGTCAACAACCAAACATTTCACAGCCATAAAGATTCTGGGATGCTTTATAAGCCATATACATATGTGATTTGTAAGAAACCTATTTACATGTAAAATTTCTCATTTGAGCATTCCTTTTATTATGCAAACACCAAGGTTTTTTGGAAGCTACAAGCTTGCTGAAGAAGTGGAATGAATACACTTATTTCAGCCATTTCAGCCTAATTTTATTCCTTCTTTTTTTTTTTTTTTCTTTTTTAATTTTAACTCTCTGATACTGGTGTCATCATATCAGAAGAAAAAGATCTACCTACATACCCTTACATTTCAAATGTGGAGATGCTGCAACAGATTTACCTCAGGACAAGTTTGTGAGCCCTCTGACAAACCTAAAAATCAAGATAAGTATGGGAAAAGTTTGTAAGCCCTCTGATGAAAATAAAAGCTAAAAACTTGAGGGAGAATTTAGGGAGAAAGGGGAGTGAGAGGGGAATGTTATAAACTGGAATTCAAGATAGTCAAGATAGAACCAGCTATAAATCTTAGAATTATATTTAATTATTTAGTTGATTTTAGCACTTACCTTTCATATCCTCTTATCACGTGGTGAACTGCACATTCAGCTGGGAATGTCTTGTGGTGACACTGATGAGGATTATATCCAAGCTGTGGCACATATCATTTTACAGATGATTTTAATAAAGCTGTGACTTCAGTGGAAAGCTTGTTTTAGTCACATAAATTAATGTGGAAATTCATCATACGTTCATCCATAATGTATGATATGCTGTATCCGCCTTCCTGGAGCCTGAAGATCTTTCAAATTCCTTAAATATGCAAAGGTGAGCCAAGACTTAAGCAAGCTTGTCCAACAAGGGAACAAGAAAAACTATGCAGAATCATGAAGTATGAGGAGTTTTTAATGGCTTAAACATAAAGCRTTCATGCACAAAATATACAGAAAAACACTGACCTAAATGGTTAATAACAGGAAAAGTCTGTTAATACCTGCTGTATAAACCCCTAATCTTTAGAGTCGTTAGCACGAACTGCAGTACATGCATAAAAGACCACACTTCACAGCGGTGCTGTTATCCACATCAATCAAGATAATCCCACAGTAAAACCTTGTTAAAGATGAAATGTGGCATGTTTGGATAATGTCAATGATTAGAAAACATGTCCCAGGAAAGGCTGTGCAAAGCGAATTCTAATATTAATACACACTTTCAGCTGAGCATCTCAAATTATTTATATGGACTGCAGGGCTGAACTCTGATTTCAGATCCAGATGTGAAGCAAACAAAAGTTCATGTGTATTTGAGAGCAAAGTTTAATCCTGATCTCTAAAACCTCACAACTGCCTTTTCAGAAGATGTGAATATACTCTAGTCACGCAACACAACGGTAAATTGAGGCCTRGAAGAGTTAAAGGGCTTGTTGAATGTGAGCACAGTGAAATGGAGGGTGCAGTCAAGCTCCCTGTCTCTCATTACCACCACTTTAYGTCCCAGGAAAGCCCAGTGCTGGATCGCAGTCGCTGTCTTAGGCTGACTGTGTAGTTGCTCGTAACTCATCAGTGAGGACAACTCTGTGCCTTAGAGCACACGCTGAATTAAGTCCTKGGAAGATTTTCATTGGGTATGTAATGTGCCCTGGAAAATAAATTGGAATGTTTTCTTCCCTGAACAATCATGCTCTTGTTTTCCCCTCTWGATTAAGAGTAGCTGAAGATGGTCTGCACATGCATGCTGGCACTCCTTGACTGGTGACTGCTCATTGCTCTCTCTAGTGCTGTTCCTCCAGGGTTTCCCAGGATGACAGATCAACAAGATAGCTCTCTTCACGTGACTATGAGATAAGCAATAGGTAAAAGTAGTATGTAAATAGAGTAAAATTATCCCAGCTAGTTTTAGATGACTGTATCTGAGCTAGTGTTTGGCATTTCCCTAGGTTGAACTAAACCGTCCCGTGGAATTCCTTTTTCTCTCCCGTGTCTGTAAGGGGAATCTACTAGACAGACACARTTGTCTATGCTGCAGCTCTTCAAAGCTGGAGAGATGAATCTCACCTAACATTACAGTGAGCRAATGCTCCTTCTGCAGAGGTTAACCGCAGTGCTGCTTTTGCTGCCTCCAGATGAAGCAGTGCCACAGGCAAACCCCTGAATTTGCACTGCAAAACCAGGTGACCTCCGAAGAAACACAAAAGAAAGGCAGTGTGAGCCTGTAGTGGGACTGAATGAGGCATAAAAACTTGTGTTGCAAAAAGGGGTGATTAGGTTTGCTAAATGGAACCAGGCAAATTTACAATTAGGCTTGATCAGAAGAATCACAGCGTCTCAGACCAGGGTTCATTATGAAAGCGGTAATTCCAACGTGTAAGGCTTTGTGTGACTCGACGGAAACAAYTGAAAACAGAGGTAATCAGATGGGATGTCATGTAACAGCTAACCAAGGGAAAACATGTCCTTAATGAAGAGTAAAACAGATAGGAGGGAAGTTGTTAGGRCTTTGTCGTTCAAAAGCAGAAGAAATAGTTTACTGGTGTTGACGTCTTTCCTGGAACAAGAAGTTTTTTTCAACAGGGAGGCACTGGTGGTATCTAACCCTTTCTGGTGAGCAGGAACTGACGAGAGACCTACCTCATAGTTCATACTGTGCTTTAGGTAACGTTGCTGATACGTGTTGATAGGTGTATTGCTGCAAATTACAGATGTTTGGCACCTCTGCGTCTATTGCTGTTATCATTTTTATTCAGGAGTGTGTATGTAAAATGCCTGAGGACAGGGGCCTTTGTGCCTCAGTTTCCCTGGTTACAAAGTAAGCATAATTTTATTTTCCAGGATGCTTGGGGTGTTGAGCTCTCTTAAAATGCTTTGGGATTTATAGATCAAAGGCATCATAAAAGCACAAGATATTAGTGTGTCTAGAGTGCAGAGTCAGGGATCTGTAAAAGGGTGCAGGCAGAGTTAAAAGGGGAAAAAAAACCCAGTTTTAACTAAATGCATATGCAGTTTCTGTATGCAGAAAACTACTGTAATCATCTGAGGCAAAAGTATCRTCAAATTGTTAAACTTATTACTGATATTGATACAAATACCGGTCTTCAAACACTATGCCTTTTTACTTCCTTTGAAGACTGTTTATTATTTTTTATTATTAGGGACACCTATAAAAACTTTTAATTTGAATAATTCAGAAGTTTGCATTTAATTTCATGATTTGTCTTTTCATGTTACTGCACTGTTGTCTTTGGGCTTTTAATTGATTTTTTGTTGTCGTCAAACACTTTGAAACTTCTGAAACGAGCTGCATGAAAAGAATAAATAATAGCATAGTTGCAAGGGAGAAAAACAGCAATATTTTATTAAAGAGAAACTTTCGCRGCATTAAATTCTGTGATTTTAATGTGTGCGGAACAATTACAATAGCATTAGTACCAGCTTCTCATGGAAGTGGTGTATCTGCATCAATAGAGCAGGCATGGAAAATGCTGCAGATACATGGCTTTGATCTAAACGACAGAAGGAAATTTGCYAAGGACACGGGAGCATTAAGCATGTTTAAGCTGACCCATATTGCTTGCCGTGCAGGTAGCGTGGGTCTCCTTTGGAGGAGGCCGCTTGGTTCCAAGTCTACATGAAATTAAGTTACGTGCACAACGTGCGTGGTCTAATTGGGCACGTTAGCTCCTGCGGACGGARGTTAATATTTTATTTGCATCCCTGGCCTGGTTTGTCCCGTTCTGCGGCTGTGTTTATCAGGTGCCTCCAGGCTGCTGGGGCCGCACACAGACTGTTACGGCTCGAGTCGGAGTTGCCCAATCCGTTGATAAGGTGGCGAGAAGTCCGCGTGCGGGAAGTCCCCGTTGGAGATGCCAATCTCCTGCTTGCTCGCTCGTCCCTTATCTGGGAGCGCGCTGATCCTGAGTGGCATCGCGCTGGCTGCGCTTTCGGGGTAAAAGAGCGTTTCGCTTCCCTCTGCTTTAGAAGGAGGCTCAGTCCTTTGACGGAATTACTMCTTTCTTATCGTTGCCGAGAACTCCAGCAAATTGGTTAATATTGAGATTRCAGTTGCCATTTTCTTAAAGTTTTAAGTACTTATTTTTAGAAACTAGTCATTAATATTTATTAAAAAAACCCCATAGCTTGTGTGTGACATTCAAGCAGATAGCTTTTAACCGCTTGCCATAGATCTAGAAGATTAAGTTGCACTTTCTGTTTTTAAAACAGTTATGAATGCCTTCAATCGTCACRGCAAAATAATAATACAATGAGACTAACAAACTGACATTCAGTTTGTCTCAGCATATACAGAAGGTCTGAGATTCTAAAATAAACGATATATAAAACTAATAGTGATGCATGTTCTTTTTATGATCATTTTTCTAGTGATTTTAATTAGTTTTGAGCAGAGACTGCTGTGTTCCTTCTTTGAACAGGTCTCGTACAGGACTTGGGCCTCTGTTTTTCTTAACAGTGCTATAATATTTTACAAACCTTGAAGTCACTCGTCAAGAGAAGAGGAACGCTTTCAAGTGCTGTCAAGGAATATAATACTGTATAGTAGGTGCTTGCTCTGTACGTAATGTCTAGGTTGTATTTTTTCTGGCTGCAGGCTTTTCCTATGGAAGAACTGGAATTAGTCTGGCAAAGAGCAAAATTACACATCTGATTGAACCCTTAAATTCACGGCATTGTTCAGGCATAGGGTTGATGAAGAACATTTCAGGGTGATGTAAGAAACCATAAGCTGAAGGAAAGTTTTGAGGATGTTCTTTGAATACTRGTCTGATTTTAGAATCTTCTTTTGRGTGGGTTTTCTTGCTAAAAAMCACAGAAATACRCTTATAACYCTTAAAGAGAAAATCCTTAAGCTTGAAAAGCTCTGAGGGCAGATGCACATTATTTTCCTGGTAGTGTTGCTGAGCYTGTGGCAAGTAGTCAACCCCCCATACTGTTCTCACCACCCTGTCCTCCCYCTCTGCCTCTTCTTCATCCTCTTTCAGTTGTATTTCTCAGTGTTCTCCAAACATAGCTTTGCATGGAACAGGCACAGTGTGAAGAAAAATTATTTTATGGAAAACATTTTTGGCATAGTGGTAATTAATTATATAAAACCACTTTTCATGCCAATTACAGGATGTTCAGGAAAACAGGCTGCTCTTTTAATAGTTTTTGCATTGAGTCCTTTCAAGGTCAGTTCATTCTATCTTTTTGAAGCCAGGGAAAATTATTTATATCATCTCCATCCTGTACTTAACCGTATGTCACATTAAATTTGCTGTATTTCTCTTTTCTGTTTATTAGATAATGTAATTACAGAAGCTGTTATATTATCTAGAGTATGTMATCGCTAATGGATCTGTTTCCAATACTGTGTTATATTGTGCTTGGTAACTTAGCTCTGAAAAAGCTAAAATAAAGAGGCTTCCAGCATCTTTTAAGATTTATAATTTTAAGAACTTCAAAGGTAGGAAGGTTTTCTATGTCTTACCATTGCCTGGTACATATGGACTGGGTTAAACGGCCACAGATTAATTTCATTCGTTATTAAGGGGCTGATTGCAGCCGGGAGCCTACAAAACCTGACCTGTCAGAAGGGGATGTGGCCTTCACCTGATCCTTCAGTYGGTCTGAGCTGCCCTCTTTGAGATGCTCCGTGGGATCTTTCAGCACAAGCATTGCTCAGCACTGACAGTCCGTAGCACACGTGTTGTCCACCTCGTAGCCGCGGGGAAGGCATTTTCCAGAAATTCCAGGGCTAAGCAGACTTTTAAGGCTGCAGGACTGAAACTTATTTTCCCCCCCACTATTTTCCACATTTTTTTTTTCCACTATTCTTTGCTACCATGTGCTGAGTGCTGCAAACCTGCTRCTTTACAGATGCGTATCAACCTTGTGTCTCTGAGGAGGTGAAGCCSCAGCCTTTCAGAAGGACAGCGAGTGTATCCTTCATCACAACAGCATGCGGGTCAAGTGTGCGAACCCAAGAGCTCGAGCAGCGTGGGCAGCCTTTGAGCCTTGCAGTGCTGCTGACAGAAGCTCTCTCGTTAGCTTAATGAAGCCAGGGCAGTGTGTCTGTGGGGATCACCCCACAGCCGTGTCAGCAAGAGGATTCTGTGAGAGTATTTTAAGTGATTTTTGGTTAATAATATGCGATGCCTAGGGCAGTAAAAACTAATATTAGAGATACAATTCTTGAACAAAACTATACTTTTATTGCTGAGAGAATACTGAAATTACATAGGAAGACATGCTTCTAGGAGGCTGGGTTTGTAATTATGGATTATAAGATTTTATCTGTCCGCAGTTCTTAAATATTTCATGAATAGCGCTTGGGTAAGTTTTTTAACCAATGAAAACCTCAATGAGAAAAAGAAACATAGGGAATTTCCAGCCAGGTGAACAGTTACGACTTTTCAGTGTTTTCTTTTTTATTGGAAGAGGCAGAAAGAAGTTCTCCTAACCTAGAAAATAAGGTGGTGGTGTTTTCTCCTAGGAGCTTTATGGGTAGTTCTACAAAGCTCAGAGTAAGCAAAACTTGGTTGGGATTTTATTCAGGAGATGCCATAATCTGAAATYTCATCTGTTTTAAACTGAAATAACTTCCTAATATTTGCTGTTCTGTTTAAGCCAAATACAATCTATGTTCTCTGCTTATGTGCACGTACACATTATGAAGATGACAATAGAAAACAAGATAGCAAGCTCCTCAATATACTAAGTGTTTGAAAATTTGAAGAAACTCTACAATACGCTTTGTTCACAATGAAATATTTGCTTAATGCTTTTCCATGGTTTGAAAGAGCTTTTGTATTGCTTTTGTCTCTTTTTTCATTATACAGTGATGCTCAGAAGACTTCAATTCTTACTCTGTTAGTACATAGCAGTTATGGAATAGAGAAAATCCTCACAAATGTGCTCATTTACTCTGTTCAGACAAAACAGAAACAGAGTTCATTGCTTGTTCAGAAAGGCCTCTCTTTTGAGATTAACAAGAGASAGATCATCTGCAGGGTTATCCTGCCTTAGCAAGGAACAGCCTGTTTACTCTGTGGTGGGAAGGAGGAGGGGATAGYGAAGCGGGTAAAAATTTCAAAAATTAGAAAAAGTTTTTGAAAAGTTTGAGCTTCATATACATATGTATGTATATATATAGTCCCTCTTAAATCAGTGAAGTTTGTTGGATAGTTTGAAAATGCAAATTCTGTTTGAAGTTTTGCGGTAAGAATCAAGCAAGCGGAGGAAGAGGGAGGAGGTCATAGTTGGGCCTCACTATTTATATTTAAGGTCGAGTACTTCTAGCATCTTCTGGAAGCGTTCAGAAGTCTCCTGAAAGACTCTGGATGTCAAAAATAGAAATGCCCAGACACCTACTATCAACATAGGCTCTGCGGTCCTTGGACTTGGCTGAGAGGGAAGTGCCTTCTTCAGTGAAGTGGCTTCTTCAGTGACATAGGGCTGTTGGATTTCGTTGGCAGCCYGTGGCTCATAGACATGACTTGATAATGATCCCTCTACAAACTGCTCTGCCTATTTAAGGGCCTAAAAACGAGCTTTGGAGCGCAGGCCAAGACTGAAGGCCAGCCATCCAAAGACACAATCTCTGCTGTTTTTGAGAGCTCTTGAGGCTGGATTGGTGCCCCACTGCTTGTGTAAGGAGCAAAAGCCTCCGCTCTCCTTACTGAATGAACAGATAGTTRTTCCTGTATTTTCTGATATAAGCTTGGAAAATAACCTAATAATAACAACGTCAGTGAAGTTGCCTAGACACTAAGGTGTGTRTTCTTGATAGACTTTTAAGGTACAACAGGATAGTGAAAGAAAGCTCATTGTGGATTTAAAAGAGGATCTCAACTTGTTGCCTTCAGTGCGTGTCACTGTATTGACTTGAGATCGACTCTTGCATACCATCTGAGCAAATATTTCATTCTGACTAATCACTGCTTTGTTATGCAAGCATTAAAAAAGCTCGCTAAAGCCTTGTCATTCATTATTAACATTAAAAATATTGGTATTATTTCTTTGGAATAATTACAAACATAGCAATTATTCATAAGATTAATGGTTAGGATTAAAAATAAGCACATACAAAGCTATTCATCAATTAAATAAATCAGTGCACGCTATGAAAGGTCCATGGAAAGATACCTTGGAGATTTAGGTAATAGCAAGGCACTAATTATTTTGGGAGTGTTGATTATTTGGACACAGTGAAATCTTAGAAGTCTAGCACAGATTAGAGGTCTCTAGATCTATTTTCTTTTTAAAATACAGTGAATAGTATGCACACAAAGACATTGAAATATTTTAGATTTTTTTTTTGAGTGATTCTAGTAATGCTCAGGCAAAAGCCAGATTATCCTGTCTAGTAGTAGATGGCAATAGGATGACACTTCCCCTCCAAAACAAGGCCTTTTTTTCTTGGACTTTTGTCTTTTGTGGCTCTGTTTAAGCTATTTATTAAAAATTTGTTGCTTTATTTATTGAGAGGGAAGGTATATAGGACTTTTGCACTGACAGCATCTGAGATGACATTGTCTTCCCTCCAGCGTTGGCTGTTGGGGATGGGCAGCTKGGTTGGCCCCGGGCATTGACGTAACCTCCGTGTGTCTCGGTGTCACCAGAGACCAAGGGGACTTTAAAGCTGCCACAGGCTGACAGGGACCTCGCCACCCACCCGGGACCACCGAGAAGCTCCCGGGGAGCGAAGCAGCTTGTGGAGGAAATTAAGCAGTCACTTAGCCTGCAAACGTGCTCACTTAGCTGAGCAAACAGAGGGCTAAATCAGAGAGATTATTTCACTCTGTCAGGTTATCCTCATTATCCTTGCCCGGTTTGTAAATTATGGAGATCTACCTATTAAAGGAAGAAAAATCGTAAAGTAGTAAAGAAGCAAAGTCATATTAAAGGAAGAAAAATTCTGCCAGGCTTGCCAGGTATCATTTGGGATATTCAACCACCCGCACCAGTGCTGATGAGTTGAGCTTCTTCCATGAGAAAAGCGTTGAATTCACAGTGGCAAACTTGAACTCTCTTTTGCATTTTAAGCTTAATAACACTGACTTCCAGTACGTGGTTGAGAGGAGTTAGTCGTCCTCTTCCAGAAATATTGACCTGGTTTTTATATTGTGCACTTTTATAGAGATAAAAAGATGACTCTCACTCAAAGCACCATGCAGCTTATTCGATATCTGGTCATCCAAATAAACAACCAGAAAAACAGGTAAAAAAATTACTTGCATTCAGGATGGAAATGCAGAAGTATTAGGGGAGGAGGAGCTTGATTCTATCACAATCTGGGGATACAAAATAGATCTCAGGCGTATGCAGCTTCTAGAAGAGATTAGAGCAGCCTCCATCTTGAGTAATTCCAATGAAGGGACAAATCAGACCCCGCCTGCCTCAAAGACTGACTTTGTGCCATGCTTGTCCTCCGGTATTGCTGACAGTTCTATAACGTACCTAAATTYATGGCTGTATAATCAAGTCTTTAGTGCCACAAAAAGTTACTAAAACCCATATATCCTACATCTGCTTACTTTACATTTTCAGTGTTTCCTGTGACAAGAAGAGATAACGATATAAAATGTGTGTCTTCCTGGCACAAGACAAGCATGCCGGTGTGTGACGGGCTCACAGTCAGCAGTCTCTGAGCACATATTTGAATCTGAATACGCACCATTCAAAACAGGGGTTTATTAGGAATCATCAATCCCGGTTTATGCAGAGAGCAGACAGTTCCCGTACGGCGGAGGCTGCTCGCGAGCGTGTTACACAGCTGGGGAGAGCTGAAGAACAAATGGGAGGCAGATTAGGAAGTTTGATTCTTGATGTAACTGGGAACATCCAGGCAGGAAGATGCTCCGAGTCGCAGGCTGTTAGCGCGAGCAGCGGGGGTGCAAAGCGGCAAAGCGGCCGCTGCTCGTCGTAAAGGGAGGCGAYGCAGATGCACGCCTAGGTGCTTGACTAAACGGTGGTCAATGTTGCCTTTTTATATCCATTTGCTATTGTCAAGGTGCCCAGGTCACAGCCCCTCGCATAATGACACCACAGAAATTTTATGAGTCTCTTCACTTGAACTGTATGAGTYTCTTGGTATTATGACAGAAGTGGTGACAATATTAGAAATACTGAATGTTGTCAAGGACAAGGATAAAGAGCTAAAGCAGAGGAGAAATCCTCGTAGCTCTTCCAGCCCCTGCCCCGCCAGTGCGTCGATGTTTCCTACAATGAGWTTTCCTGTGGTTTGTCCAAGAGATGTGAGTGCCACCAAGGATTATCCCATGACCCAGAAGAACTCAGTATCAGGAGGAGAATCCATTCTGTGCTTCCATTTCCTTTTTATTGTGCTACCCTTAGCTGCAATTGTGGATGTCATCTCCAAGTAAACAATATTTGTCTTTGTGGTAGCTCTCTTCAAAGTGTGCACAAGTGACGCTTTCTTCATTCCCACGCTACCCTTTGGTCATACGTTCTGCTCTTTACAAAAATTGAGCTGCTGGCATTTTATGCTGTGCTTTTCTAGGGTTCCTAACTGTCTGCTTCTCTGTGGTTCGGAGATGAAGGCAAATTGTTCAACTGCATTATGATATCCTGTGATGCTTTGCCACAGAGAGAATCCATTAAAGATTTTGTAAGAATTTTCCCAACAAAAGAGAACTATTGATACAGCCGTTCAAGCTAGTTAGGGTTGGAGGGAGTGCATGGACCTGCCTGCCAGAAAWGCAGCCGTTCCTGCCTGCTCACAACCTGGTCAGCTGCAGGGGTATTCTGAGTCGCTAGCTGAGTTCGCCAGTAATCAGATTCCTGTTTTACCCGTGTATTTTCACTAGTGTGCTGGATTATGTCTCTGTYCTGGCTGGTATTCACAGAATACAGAAAATAGGAATCTTACTAGGTATTTCACATACGCACATTTTCTTTGGTGTTTTCTTTTTCTTTTTTGAAACGGCGAAGCCGGTGCTTTGTTGTGCTGTGCTCTGAAGCTGCTGCTGTGAGATTTTTGTTATATGAAAGCCTTTTCATTAAAGARGATATTTAATTTTCGTGATAAACTTTCATTTTGCAAAACAATTCTTCATGTTTTTCTTTAGAGCCCTCTATGCATTATAGATGGCAAATTGAATGAGTCTTGGGAAATTATTTTTCATTTCTGCGGAATTAGTAGTATTGACAATTCTGAAAGTCTATCAATAGGCTGATGATAATACTACATTTTCCATCAGACAAAATAACATCCACAGCACAAGACCAAAGAGAATGCAAGTGGTAGAACAGTATAGATTTTTTCTTTAAATAGATTATACTTCCAGTGCCTCATTTTGTTGTTGTGCTGCAAAAAAAGGGAGGACATAACACGCATATCTTGCTTCTCTAGCAGCATAACTTTTACTCCATTTAGGTAAGTCAGATATAAAACTGCCTAAAGTTAAAGCTAACTCCCTTTGATAAAATTATGGCATTTGATCCATTGGCTATGCCTAACTAATCTTCTCCTGAAGAATCCATCGATAAATAATGGCCTGTAAAGTAGACTATATGACAAAATACAAATAGCTGAGTTTATATATATATTTTTTTTTTCACTTGTGTGTGCTGTGCACAGAGCTCTGCTGATATTTTTTGTTGCAATGTGTCTGGAAGCTTTAAAAGAAAGAAAAATATATACTTCTGATCATATTGATCCTATGATCTTAATAGAGTCATGGTATCATTTTCAGTGACAGGACACATCCTTTGAGCGTTTTGTCGTGCTACTAKACTCAGTAATTGACTTTTCCAGAACCAGAGGCTGTTGTCTGAGCTGAGACAAAGGGYTGGGAAACGTATCAGGGTGTGGGAGCAGGAAATCGGGCCGGTGCCTCCCCCAGCATTGGGGGTGGTTGTGAGGGTTCCGATGGGGTGGCACGTGTAGGGAGCTGCTGTGGCTTGCCCTAGCRCTATCCGTGTAGTGGATAGTGAAGGAAGAGGAAGTGTAAAGGGGGGAGCATCTGCTTGAGTACAAAACTGCRGTTTACTGTCTAAATTCTAGATATCTGGTAAATGATTTGTGAAGTTATTTCTGATTTTTTTTTTTAAACAAAACCTATAGCGTTTTTCTTTTCTGTTCTCTCTTCCTCTCTTCTTTTCTTTCCTTCTTTATAAAGGCTATAGACATTAATCAGGACAATAATCAGTGCTGCAACTCTATATGCATGAAATGTAAGAAGAGCCATTCTCCCTATTTACAAATGGAGGGAATAATTACCATTATATGCATGTCTACATGTCTTCAAATGCWGCCGTAGTACTGGAATGACTTACTACYTATAGCAGCTTGCAAGCTGTGCCTGCTCCTCTTCCTCTGCCTCTGCAGATGAAGGGCACTCAGTGCCGAGGGATGTGGCTGGATGGAGATGCCACCTCGGAGACCGTGTAAAGGTCCTTTCAGAAAGGGCTGCATCCCAGCTTCCATTTCAGAAACACCTTTAGAACAAAAATGTGCTAGTGCAAATCTCTGCTAAATTCCATGAGAAAAGCACTCTACCTAGGTCAGCTGCTCCYGCTGGGAGAGGTTTGTTGTGGAAGAAATTTTATCTTGTTTTGTCAAGTCCACATTTTTTACATGTGTAATCTTTTAGTTAATACATCGCTTACTGGTCTTAAAGTAGTCGCCCACATGCTGATATGAATGATGTGGATTTTCTCTATTTTTCCTAATGCAACGAATATTTTGTCCTGTATATTGTCACTTAATACCCCACACATTCCCCTGAAAAAAACAAAACTGCCACCAAACCCAACAAAGCCACAGTCACATGGAGTCCCCAAACATCTGCAAAGACAGTAGCTAATAACAGCACATGAAGGACACTGATTTCCTCTAGCCCACTGGTGGGGATAGCAATGGGAAGCAGAAACCTACTTTCTGAATTACGTATGAAATTTTCTTCCCCATGTCCATGCCCCGTCTCAGCCTGGCTCACTCGGTGCTCACTTGTACGCTTGGAGCACTAAGCACATTGCTGCCTGGAAAAGACTTACCCTGAAACTGAGCAAAAACACTCAGCTGGGAAACCTGTTCTTGGTGACTTAACCCGTCCACACTGAGGAAGTGAATACTCCAGATGAAGTTTTGGAAAAGCTTTGCATCTAAATACAACTTGGGTGGGTTTTTTTTTTTGTTCTGAAATCATGTCATGCTGTAGTACACTGTAGTGATGAAGGGTATACCTAATTAAGTAGATGCTCTTGTTCCTGCCCGAAGGTTTTGGGAGGAAGACCACAGATAGTCATAAACCAAACGAGAACTTTTAAGAGGTGCCAGCAGATCAGCTGCCTTTTGATTGCTTTGCAGGTTAGGAAAGAGCCAATTAAAACCTGCTTTCCAGCGAGGAAGAGAGGCGAGCAAACCTGTGCTTTTCAAACGGTGTGTTTCGACACGGTGCGAAAGGGGGGACACACGGGCACCGATGTGCCCGTCTTCATCCGAACCGCTAATAACGCGCGTGCGGTKGTGAGACACTTGTGTTGCTGCTCAGCTCACCAAAGAGTTAAAAGAGGAAAACTGCGAGAGAGTTCTGCTCCACATCAATCATGCGCTTCACAATTTGAAGATCACTGTTCCTTTTAATCAGCGCAGGGAATATATTCTGTTTTCTTGGAGAGGGCAATTTGCGGTTTCATAAGTAATTGAAGTAGGCTAATTGCAAATGATTAGCATTTGAAGAAGGCTTTTAATTGCTGTATAGGACCAGTTCAGTATGCCTTTCCCTGCACTTCATGTGAGTGTGACTTAAAATACATAATTTAATAAAGGCTTTAGTATAAAAATAGRATTAAGCATACTTATAGATCTTCATCAGTTATTTCTGCCAGGCTCTATACCTAAACAAATGATGTTAAATATATACGGAATCACAGAAAACAGAAATCAGGTAATTTGGTAAAAACGTACCTGTTTTTTTACACTGGATATTCCAAGTATTTTTCTACATAACATTTTACTGCAAATACTTTCTAATGAAGAATATTAAAAGCTACATTAGGGTTTTAATTCAAATCAGACAGCAGCTCTAGAGGTAAAATTGAACTTGCAAATTTAATTGAAAAAAAATACTCATAAAACTCTGCACTGARGGGAACTGGACAGGTTCGACAGTTGCTCCCAGCACTCGCAGCAGTTGAGGACAACACCCCTGAAACAAGCCAAGCCCGGGCAGGTGCAGAACAGAGGTGGGTTCACAGGTAGGATCAGCTCTCTCCTTGATGCTCTCTCCTCCTTCTCCTCTCTCCTTGGAGAAAGAGGTCCAATTTTCCCCCAGGTTCCTAGTTTGCAACCTGTGAGCACAAATGCTCCCAGAAACTTGTGCTCTGCACAACTTGGTCAGGGGCTGATGCAAAGTGGTGTCTTGCCCTTCTCCGTGAGGCCAGTGAAGTGTGTGAGGTAGGAGGAAGATCAAAGAACATCAGTGATTAAAATACAGGAACGGAGCCATTGGGAGTTGCTGGTGTTGAAGTGAAGGGACTCTCTGGCATGGGGATATTCTCTGTTGTGAGTGAAAAATAGAGACAAATGCATCATGTTTTATGCAAAAAGGGAAAGTGGCCTAATGAAGAAATGAAAAGAAGAGGGGTGACGTGAACAAAACGCTGGGGTAGAACAGCCATCCTTGCAGCAGCGTTTTGAATGTAAGTGAGGGGTAGACCAAATATTTCACACATTTGTAAAAATATATATATTAGAGAGAGATGCTAGACAATCAGACCCAGAAAATGAGGGTTTGCTGTGAGAATGGAGAGGAGTTCCACAGCGAGGGGATGCCAAGCAGAAAGACGGTAGAACTTGCTCCCAGACCGAGAGGGCTTAGGGAGACGTACAAGTGCGGAGCTGATGTTCAGGTTGCTTCTACGGTGATAAAATGGTGACGTTATCCAGAGCAATTGTGAAAGCTGTGGAAGAGCTTAGCGCAGGGACGTTAAGGGAGCCCTTCTGGGGTTGGCTGAGCTTGGAAAGCTGACGGCTAATCACTCACATGGAGGGGCCGAGGAGGCCTGGAGCAGGGGGCTTGGCGAGACGGTCCCTGCGTTTGCATCTGCAGGGAGAACTGCAAGGAAATCTGAAAGGCTGTGGGAAAAGGCATTGAAGGAATGACTGCAGTGCAGCGAGCCCGGGGAGCCAGGAGGGAGGTGATTTGGAAACGAGCTTACTTGTGATGAAGGGAGTTGGCAGTTCAAGGCAGGCTATGAAGCGCCTGCTTCTGAGCRTATAGAGATAAAAGAGATAGGAGGAATGGTAGTTAAGGAAGCAAAGCGGGGTGGGGTGGGGGGTGCAAACATGTTTGTGCTGTGACGTGAAAGAGTTTGAAAGAGTGAAAGGAAGGCAAAGATTAAAAGAGGGAATGAGAACAGACACGAGCAAAACCTGCAGTCACCGCTTCACGCGGGCGATAGGTGAGAAGAAAGTAGGTAGCGGGGGGAGAGACAAAAGTTTGCGATGAAGGCAAAGGGCTCCGATCATTTCTAAAAACAGGCCCTGGTTCTTGCTTGAATCCTCAGATGAATGATGCCCTTAGTGAGGACGGGGATGCGTCCTGAGCGTGCATTGGCATGAGATACTCAAGGCTGCTCTGCCCAGACACTGCACTCAGTGGGGGCTTAGGCAGGGCAAAATTGGGGTAAAAGAAAAGTGAGGGTGGTATTTCAGGTGGAAAGCAGACGTGCAGCCAGCCTTCCTTTGCAACGTGTTTGTGTTCAGGGAACCAACAAGCTGGAGCTATTTGGATCAGATCTCTGAAGTTCTGTCTATTTTAGAAGTTTATGTTGTTTTATGGACCCAGTTTTAGGCTTTTCTCTCCACCCTTTACAGAGCAAATCTGCTATGACTGTGTTCACTTATTATTAATACTTAGTAACCATAGGGATGTAAGTATTTCAAACAAGGAAATGGCTGGAAATGTCCTTCATTTTCTCTCTCCATTGTAGGGAAGCAGCTGAGAGAGAATATGGGGAATAACAACATTTTTATAGGTCAGGGTAGATATGGATACATTTTAAGTATATATTATTATCTACCACTGTTATCATATGTACATCTACATCAGGGATAAAAAAGTGTACTGCAATGGGCTATAACCTCCCACATAAATATAATTGAAAATAACTGAATTGTGCTGTGGCAAAGTGTAATGGAAGCGGCKTGCAGAGCTTATTCTGCATCTATTCTAACAAACATATGGAAATACAACTACTAAATGTTTAAATATCTGTGCTCTCATATGGGACTAAGTAGTCAGTACAATTTCTCTCTTACTGGTTGATTCTTACAAGCATTAGTTTTTGCTATGTGTTTTCTTTCTSTGCTGAGTATCTCTGATACCTTCACTGCAATCTGAGCACAGAAACACTTCTCGTRCATAAAATTTACTTCAATTCTTCTCCCTATCTTAACTTCCCTGTTCCTATTGCTTATCTCACATCAGAAGCAAAGCATAAGTGTATTTGCAGCTTTGTCTTTTCACACTCCAGCTTTCCTCCATTAGGAAGCCTTTGATTTGCAGTTGTAAGACACTCAGTCTTCTGCCAGCCTTCTTCTAAACAGATTCAGCTTGTCCTTTTGCTGATGCTTCAGCGTGTAGCCAATTTCCTCCCTTTTCTTGTAGTTTAYGAGACCTCAGATAATTCTTCCTGTGTTCTCTTGCAAATATATGAAATTCTAAGCAGTCGCCCAACTCCCATCATGCTCGTGAAGCAATTCCATCACCACCAAGYTGTAGACTTGACTAAACATTGTCCGTCTGCCTTTGAAATGATTTAAGAAAGGATCAGATTTTGGAGATGCTGGGGTAGACAATCTCATCTGCTACGTGGATGCTCGCGCTTGTACCAAGGAGCCTGTTCTTGTGCATATCTCAGCATGACAYGCTTAAAATCTCCGTTCAGTTCACCAGGCTTCACATTGCATTTGATGAAAGGCAAGCTCATTGGGATTCATAGGAAATGGCCACAGGGAATGAAGGAAGCAATGTAGTTGTGTGTGGATCTTCAGGAAGGACTGCTCTGGTGTCCCGGGGCACTCGCATGGTGCTTGGCTGCGCGTTGAGGAGCTGCTAGTGTGGACGRGGTGAAGCTGGTGGCTTTCACAAGTGTCACAGAATGCCTCGTTAGTGCCTCCAGTGCTAGATTATCTGGAGAGAGAGAGACGTGTATTAACCCCTACGCTTTATTTACTCTGGGTCTTTAAGGAGGTCTTTGAAAGCAGGACAAGCAGAAATTCAGGCTCTGTTGTATCTCACTGGTCCCTGTCCCATGCACAGTGGTAGGCCAGATGTCCCGGTGATACCTTCCAGGAGCATTAAATCCACCACGGTCAGGAAGGACATCAAATGCTCAGGAAAAAAAAAAAAAAAAGAGTATATTCACCGAGTTGCTGGCACGCTTAGTCTGAACAGACTCATGCATCTTTTACCCTCTCTGGCTTGTAGACTCTGACGTAAGGGAAGAGTTGAAGCTGTGTACTCAGAGGAAAGGCATTTTTATTGGCGTMGAAAATAAACGAGGGGCTGAAAGCTAAACTGTGGCTAATGCTGAGTGTGCTTCCCTGGCGGGAGTTGATATCATTCTGAGCAGCAAAAAGGCCGAGAGGCTTCAGTGAGCCTGTATTGTTTATTTTGACAGCATAAATGTTCTTTATCTGTCGCTAAAAATAGATGAAATGGATTTGAGAACTATCTGTGAGCGATGTGAATAAGTTGCAATTCAGTGTAATTATATTCCACGAAAGCTCCCTTTTAGCAATGTAAAAAGTGTACTGAAGCCAAAGCAACCACCAGCAACCACCACCATCAGCTAGAGAAAGCCTTTTTCGGGCAGTGTCTGCATGTCCATGGGCTTATGCGTGTCCTGCACGTTCACCATTGTGACCATTCTGATAGTGAAATAACCCAGAAAAATGCCAAGGCAACACTGTATGCAGTGGAAACCGATCCATGCATGAGTGGAAGATGGTAATGAAGATCCTGTTTAGTTGTGCTTACCCCAAGGATAGCAGACCCCARATGCATACGTGCCCATGGAGCTGCTCTAAACCTCCTCCTGTATACTTAGCACAGGAATTAGTTGCTGCCAGCGTCGCTTCCTCTTTTTCCCAACCATTCCTGGCACTCCTGTGTGTCGGTGCAAGTTGAACACAGAGGTGCTGATGTGTGTGCTGTAGCAATGGCTTTCTGGAGAGTGTTTGCAACTGGATTTTTGAGAGGCTTATGGCCTATATTTCAGTTAGAAGAGTAAAGCACTGAAGTGGTTGTGAGCAATCCTCCGACTTTTCAGTGATTCTGAAATCTTATTCCTCAATTTATGTGTTCTGCGCATGAGGATGGTGTTATAAATACATGTTTTAGTGGGATTTAAAGTTAAGTCTTTGAAATAGTACTGGATGTTTGAATCACGATCCACTATTGAATTCTGCCCCTTTTTTGATATATTGTCAAATAACATTTTAAATTCTTTCTGCTACTTCATCACACTGACATTTCTTTTGTCTCTTTCTCCATCATCCTTGGGAAATGGCTTGCATAAGAACATGACAACATAACAGAATAACAAAGTCCCACGTTAAATATCATTTTTATATGTCTCAACAAGGGCAATTTTTTTTTTTTTTTTCACAAAACACAACCACTTTTCTGAGATTTTATTAGACATTTAGCATCCTTAAATACTTTAAAAAATCTGTAAGAGTTTGATATTTCAGGAAAAAAAMCAGTATGATTAAGAGAGTAGTAGTAGCCCTAAGGTTATTCTCTCCTATCTGTTAAAGTCTATTCCTACCAGACATAACGAGAGCTCAACTTCATGCCAAAATTGATTTGAAGTGTATCTTCCCTCTTGACTTTCTCTGCAGTGGCTCATTTCCCTTTTCGGTGCCTCTTTGTAATGGCCTCCCTCCAAGCTGTGAGCCTGAGAAGGCAGTGCCAGCCCAACACTGATTTCAGCAGGGAACTGCAGAGACATTTGCCCTTTATTGTAGATGCAGAGCAGAAATTGAATCCAGGGAGAGCTGCATCCTAAAATTACCCCAGGAGTAATTTTTTTGAGACCAGACATTTTAGATGATGAACATTGCTYCCTTTCACTAAGCTTTTTTAATATCAGAGAAAGTCAAGCGTGTTCTTACTGTAAATACTGTATATCCCTTTTTCAAACATGAGTTTTACAAGAACACTTTTGGGTGGCAATACAAATGCAAAATACTTAGCATCAAAATTAATTTGGAAGTAGAAGAGCCCATTTAAAACTTAGCTCAATAAATAACTGCTGACCATGGGCTTTCATGGAGCATAATTTGTCTGATAAAACTGCAGCTCATGATGCATTTAAAGCAACTATTTCCAATATTGGGTTTTGTTGTAAAAAACAAATTATTGAWTAATTAATTATAGTCTGTCATTTATCATCCTAATGTACACTTTTTTCTTCTCTTAAAKTCAGAGAGTGTCTCCCTATTGGGAGTCACGCTTTCCAGGGCACTTTTTATTTGGGAAGAGCACAGGCAGAGCTCRGAGCTGCAAAGTTAGGGTAGCTGCTCCCTCCCTTTCTTCTACCAAGCAAAAATCACAAACACCACATTCGTCTACAGAGAGATGTTACTAGTATGCAAGCTAAGGTGGAACTCCAAGTGTGTTATTGCCTTTTTCAAAGTAGATMTTGAAATTTTATTCTGAAGATATTATATATGAGAGAATTCAGCATGACTAAGAGGTGAGCTGATGTTGCCAGAATATAGCAATCACTAAAAGTTCTTAGCTTCTCTCTCTTAAGAAACGCATATCTACTAATACTACATACCAATTACTACTCTAACGGAAGCTAGATTTGAGTATTTTTATTTTACTAGAAGTATTTTTTTAGAGCTAGATGCYCAGAAGTGCTTCAGCATCGTAATTCCTACAGTGGTTCCTATTCGACAGAGCCTGTATTTCCAAGGGGGGCAGCCAGCCCCCTATCAGGCATTGAAACTCTTTTGTAGCTCTACTCCAAACTGATTATTATGCCCCAAATCCCCAACAAATCCTTCTTTCTTTCCGTACACGGTACACAGGAAGCGTTAAGAGCATCAGAATGGGGTCCTTTTCTCCCCCACTGGGATTTCACTATATCTAGCTAATCAGGAATGTTTAATTTAGACACTCACTGAAAGAGAGTTCCATAGCATGAGTGGTTGACTCAGCATCAGTTTTCATAGCATCAGTGTATTTTTGTCAGCAGTCTGTGTTTCCACCTCAACAGGTATTGCTGTAAGATACTTCTTTGCACTTGGAAATCTGACATAAGTTTATTGAGACTTCAAGAGACTAGTTGGTTGTAACTGAGCCTGACTATGTTACGAAGCTTACTCTTTCCTGTTTGGGTAAAATAGGCAGAATACATATAAGAACCTTCATATCTTTCTTGTTCCATATTGCCATATTGTGAAGAACTCAACATAATTACTTTGATCAAGGAACTCTTCAAATAAAAATTGAGCAAAGCCTTTTTATAAAAAAAAAAATATTCTGAATGAATAGTCTAAGTATTTCTGAAAAKCTTCATTACAATGTTGGCATACATTGGTGCTAGGAGCAGCTTCCAAGGGAGAGCCAGGCATTCAATACAACTGTCAATTTTTTTGACTACAAAATGGAATCATGTGGAAATGTTAAAAATATTCTAAATAAACAACTGAAATTTACATGTCATAAGGAAGCGTCTGCCATAGARAGGTTGATAATAATGAGATTTATTACACAGGAAAACATTTATATATGGTGATTCAGTTAGTTTTGCAAACTTCCAACTTCCAAACTGTGCCAATGTTGTTTATTGCTTTTATTGCCATTATTTGCTTCCTAGCCAGAAAATTCATTGACTGCGTTCAGGCAAAAGTCATAAGACTGGAATGAATGACTTTATAGAGACAGTGTGGATAYAGCCTGGCTCTTAATTTCTTTCACTAGGGGCTAATGCCATCATGTCTTYTGGTCTGGGCTCTTTTAAGGTTTGTTCCCATTTTAAAGATTTGCTATCGAACGTGAACAGATGGGACTTAGCTGAAAATTGCTCTCTTGGGTATTCCATGGAGGTTTAGGAATTTATTTTAAGTATATTCAGATATTATATGAGTGTGTCTGGAGTTATTTATTAATGTCAGATCCAGGGTCCTTTSACATCAATGGTATATTTTAAGGTTCTGAACTATAGACCAGATTCTCAAAGRCAGGGAGGGACCTAAACCAAATTGATTTCCTCTGCAAGGTGAATACACTCTTTGGATTTTCCCTCTGTGAAATATTTAAGTACTGCCTTAAAACACTTCAGTAATACCTTAACATTTAGCATGGGCTGCCAGCAAAACTGTCTGGGCACCGAGTTAGTGAAGCTGACTGTGTTGTRGAGCTGAGAATCTAGTGATCAGGGAAGTTCTGAAAGAGAAACTTGAGATTTTCTTTTGGTTAAGAAATATTTTCACTGAAATTTTCCTGTCTAATTCTCCAGTTCTGTACTTACGGTTTGCTAGGTCACTGCAAATGCTCTCCTTCAAAATTACTCGCTCAGAATAATAAGACTCTTTATGTAAAGTGGCCTATTATCATAAATGGATAAGGCACAACCTCTTAAGCAAGTGGAGAAGATTGTATGGGGAGTAGATCTCAGTCATGTACAATAGCTCCTTCAAAGATGGGGAATTTTCTTGAAAATTATGGTACTTCAAAAATTCTCTTTCCTTAATCTTTGCTAAAATTACTTGACTTATGTCATAAATCACTTCTTCTAACTACCTAAGGTTATCTCCTTAAAATGGTAATGAGCTTTATGTTTGAAATTTTACAGGATTTCTGGTAGGTAATTCTAGAAGAACATCTTAAAAGGGAATTTGGAACTTTCTTAAGGGTTGCAAAACAGAATGAGCTATTTAAATTAACAAGCAAGCTGTTAGATTAACAATTAGTGTAGAGAAAAGAATATCATAGTTAGGTAAACTTCATTAATATGCTGCTGTGGAAAYAGCTCTTTCAACAATTTTTTGATCACTGAGACTCTTCAAATCCTACCCTCTCAGTGCAGAAAAACATATGAAGTTTTCAGGTAGAGGTAAAAGSAGAGCGGAGGAGGGCAAGAGTGTARAACTAAAATACAGACAGCTCAAACTTAATGAAAATAATAACAAATCCATTGCTATTTTTTTTTCTTTCAGTGTGTGCAGCCTCTTAAGACTCTGTAGCAAAACATATCCAGCTAATCTTGATTAGCTGTATCACAGGACGACAAACAGATGCGAAGAGGCAAGCTCGAATTTAAAACATAATCCCAGTAGTTATGGGCTTTGCAAGGCAGAGGAAGGAGTGCCTATAACAGAAACCTGCTGGGTAACAGCACACGAGAAACTTTCCATCTGCCAGTGCAAAAGTTCGGCAGTACTCCACTAGCTCTTGAAAAACTCTCTCAATGAGACTTTACATGGGTGGCAGTGCCAAGTACGTAGTTTTAAAAWGCTCATCCATCAATCTCCGGTTACAGAGTTTCTGGTAAATGTGCAAATGGGAGATTCTGCTGCAATCTGAGGCAAACTTGCTTGTCATCAAATGAAATATGATTCAGATTTTATCTAGTGACAACACCTGTTCCTAAGAAGAAAGGAGTATCACCAGTGGGGTGATACCTACTGGTTTATATTAATCTCAGCTTYCTGCTTTTCCACTGTTTATTATAGTGGAGTGATTATCTATTATCTGCATAGTCCAGGCTATGCAGAGAGTGGAAAAAAAATGGAAAAAAGAAGATATGTTCAAATCTTACTGTTTTTTCTTCAAGAACTTCCCATATATATAGCACTTGTGAAAATCATTAGGCTTGACTCTGTATTTAGTAGAATTTTATTATTTTCATTTGTTCACGTATATCAACTTTTCATATGTTCAATATTTTGGAACAAGCAGAAAGGTGGCTCAAAGTCTCYTTTTCAGTGGTTCCAAGACCTACACCCTTTGCCTTTTGCTCATATATTATTTAATCAAGTATCATCTTGGCTGCCTAGGCATATAAAAAACAAGAAAGTTGTGGAATGCTAAATAGGTGGAGGATGTTTCTGATGCTTTGCTAATGCAGGGAGAGGGGCAGAGGGCAGGGGCAGTTTGTTTAGTGCAACAGCAATGACATTGCAAGCAGTACTAGTGTCATTGACTCAAATCCATCAACCATTAGCTCAGTTTTAGCAATGTTAAAAAAATTGGATTGTTTTACATACAAAGTTTCCAATCTGTGGAATTCACTACAACAGCCCAGGCTCTCCCAAACAAATTCCACCTCTTAAAGTAGAACCCATTGGCTTGGTGTTGGTGTGACTGAGTGTCGGCTTGTGGGGAGTCTCTATTTCTTCATCAGGACAGATTATGTTGGGCTGGTTACATCCCCTTTCTCAGTGAGAGGCTTTCCAAGGCTCTATTTAGTCTTTTGCAGCAGTGAAAATCCTTGGGATCTGTTATAAGATTATCCTTGAGAGAGTGCTCTACCTTTCACTCCTAGAAATAAGCAATCTGCTCTCTAGCACTCATCATTACCAGGAGTCATTTATTACAGCAGAACTGTGTCATTCAATCATGCTTTTATATCGAACGCATGGCCAAAAATCTTCATCATAGATGTCTGGAGTTGGTTAAAGAAGTTGTCAGTGTTGGGACCTGGAGAGCTGCTGGAGCTGCCCGAGCATGAGCCCCTGTGGTAGAGCAGCGCCCGGTAGAGAGGAGGACGAGCCTTGCAGACCTCTGGGCCCTTTGCTGGGCTGCCTGGCGGGCTGTGAGCCCTCTCCTGAGGCGCACAAAGCTGCTCTTTCCCGAGGCGTTGTGCTCAGCACGCATGCAACTGATAAAAGTGAAAAATACTTAGCTAAAGCTTTAATTACTTTAGCCTACTTACTGCGTTCAACACCTTGCTGTGTGCCTTGTTTCGACTTCTTTTGATCCACATTTCCACGAGGGAAAAAAAACAATGATTATAGGTATTACAGGTAGAGAACTGATTAACAGTAAGGGAGTTGTGCCATAGTAGTAAACCTGTCAAATTTATAACCTAGTTGTTTTTATGAGATATGTTTTGTTATGCTATGTAGAAAAAGACTTAAAGAACRGATCCTTCCTTTCCCCAAATAGGTCACCTTTCTGGTGGAGTTAACTGTTGCTAGTAGCGGCCGTTCACCTGCTTTGTGCTTTAGCCAGGAATTCAGTGGAAAGGAATTCCTTGCATTGCAGCATGCAGGAAATGATGTTCCATGGGGATAAGTGAAGGTTCTGRCTTGCTATCAGTAAAGCTGACTGAATTCCTAGAGGATTTGTTTTTTGTTGAACCTTGTGAAATCCAGGAGCTATTTGTTCCCCTAACTAGCCCATTCCTTTCCTAACCCACCCAGCGGAGGGCAGAATAGCGTGAAAGKGGGAGGATAGTGAGGGAAAGGCAACTGCATCTGTCCCGCTCCTTCCCAGAGGCTCAGAAGGCGGGAAGGGAACTTCAGTGATGGGAACTTAGTCTCAGAGAGTGGAGTGACCCTGGGAAGGCAGAGCAAAGCCTCAAAAGCAGCCTTGCTCAGGGAGGAAGCTTTGAACTTCGAGCCTCCTTTTGAACCAACTGCTACTGGTTGCAGAAAGAGGATGTTCTCCGGCTTAAGCTACTTCCCTCCTCGAATCAATACGGAATTTATCGTGCACCTTGCCCTTTTCTGCAGACCCCGCTGTGGGGTCAGAGCTTGGCTAAGGTTTGTGCTGGCCTGTTGTAGAGCCCTGCAGAGGCAGATCTCAGACTGGCAGTATGAGAGGTGCACAATCCAGATATGTATTAGCAAAAAGGAAAAAAAAAAAAGTTTTTCATCTTGCTTTCTATTTCAGCAGCTTGGGTTAGGGTTTATTTTGTGTTTATAGTGGGAATAATGTGTATCCAGATGAAGTACTGACCTTTCAGTGCAACTGCTGGGTCAACACAGTATTATTAAGTCTTTTTTTTCTCTGCAACATATAGACATGGCCCTATTTTATATAATTATCCCTATTTTCTAAAATGCAAGTTACTACTTCTGTCTATCATTATCTCTTGTAAGACTCCCCTCATTCTAATTGCATGTCATCCCTTTCCCTTTGTGCTGAGAAAATGTACTCCATTAACTGGCCGGCTCACTCAACGGTTATTAGTTTTCAGTGTTTTTATGATGCTGGTGCAACAGTTGTTCTTTGGTGCCTACCAGAGCCCCAAAGTGATATAGAGCCCCAAAGTGATATAGAGGGCAAGAAGTAAAGGAAGAGAGGGAAATGCCCGGCTTGTGCTGATGTTTTCATTAGGAAAACCAGCAAATACACGTAACAATTTGCTCGTACGGTGGCGGCACCACCGCACGGCGTGTTCTCCTGTGCAGCCAGCATACTGYGGGGCTGTGCGGAAGGGCAGCGTCGTCGTTCCACAAGCCAGCAGTGCAAGATCGCTCTTTGGCTCCACTCTTGCTCCGTGTTATGCAATATATTGGCGTCGTCTGTGGACGGTGATTTCTTTCACTAAGCCTCCTGCCTYCTCTGTGCATATCATAGCTATAATCAGCCTTTTAAAATCATTTCTCAGGTGCTGCTGCTTTCTTTACAAATTACCCACCTTTACCTTCATCTTGAAAAGGTAGGTTCACTAAATTACTTCAGTGCTGTGTCCTGCATCGTAAAGGCAGTTTTCAGCTCTACAGCCAGAAAATTCATTGTGGTGTTTCTTAATGAAGGCAATCATTTGCCAGGTTTGAGGGACTAGTGAATCCTTCCTTCACGGAGCAGAGTGCAGAGCTCTTTAGCATCCAGCAGCTTAATATGCATGTAGAAGGGCTGAATCTCCATTGGACTCATCAAAGTTACATCTCCTCGGCAATAGCGRGTTGTCATAAAAGGGTAAAGCGGCTTTTGGAAATGCCTCCTGCTTCGGARCTGTTCCGGGGTTACGGAGAGGTCCAGAATGGTCAATTAGCTGCTCTTCTGGACAGGGGGATGGCTCCTGAGGGATCTTCACCATCGGAATACGAATTGGAGTAGCTCGAAGCCTTCTCTAATTGATGCTGGGAGCGCAACAGGTTCACAGCCAGCCTGAAAACACGGGAAATGCAAAGGTGATCAGGAGCGCTCGGTAGTGAATTTCCCACCCCCGCTGTAATTGCATAACAAAATCTACAGGGACTCTGAGGGTGGCAGAATGGGAGGCCAGATTTAATGCATGGCATTTAGTCCTCATGGAAGATACATGCAGCAGCCCTTGGGGCCAAACATATGGCCTCTTTACTTTGGTTTCATATTCGGCAAATCTCATTCCTTCTGTTAACTCTTAGTCTCTAATAGAATGTCCGTTTGCACTAAGAACAGTATTGCAGGCCTAATGTCCATCTGAAGACACAAAATGTGCTGCAAACGGTGATCAAATARGTTTTACAGTGCACTGATGGGGTGCAGCATAATCCTTCCACAAAAAAAAAAGTGTGTTTTGAGGTGGCTCTTGAAGCAGCAGATAGTGCTAGAGGGATCTCAGCCAAGTGCAGACTGCAGTGCGCTTTGAACACAATTAGTATCCTTTACTGATGGAGGGAAACCCCAAGGAAATAGAGACACAAGGCCGCTGTACCGGGTGCACTGGAGTCAGGGGAGAATTTCTTTAGTAGTGTGGATGTAGCCTTTATCTCCTTATAAATGTTAGCAGTCCAGGCCAAGGTCATCAGAAAGGTCTGTTTGGGGGCTCGCAATAGATAGAAGAGTTTCTGAGTTCTACTAACAAAACTATTCTTTATTTTTTTTCTGAATTAGAGTTGAGACGTTTCCTTTCAYGACATCAATTCAGTCTACCTAAAAATAGGTAGACTAAAAAAGTAAGGTAGAATAGGTAGAAAAAAATAATAAGATATAGCAAAGGAAAAGGTCTTAATATGTTGTAAATGATAAGATAACTGAAGAATACGGAGGAAAACTTCCCTGTTTTGGACTTTAATCTTCAGTCAAAGTTGAGGTCCATGCTGATAATTTACTGAATTTGCTATTGCTGATAAAAGGACCACGGAATGAAGAAGTGAATGCTCCTCTSAGTGCAGGACGGACTCGGTAGGTGCTGCCGAGGGGGTGTCGATCAATTTGAGCAGCTGCTGTTGAGCCCAGCTGGGGGTATCCAACTTACCCCACTGGTGCGTGGCTCGATGGCAGGGCCCCTCCGTAAGTACTAGGTATGTTCCATGTAGTATTTGATAATCATGAATCCTATACCTCCTAAGAAATTGTACTGGAAAACAAATACATTTACTGTATTTGCAAACGGGATAAATGAAAGCCAAATACATTACTGAGGCATCAGAGGTATTTAGGGATGTATTTCTACATCATCTCTACATTCCTATTCAGTCTTGTTGCTCCAGCGGTTCTTCTTTTTTTAGTGTCTTTCTTTTGTCTCTATTTCGCCGTAGTTAAAATGTCTTCTGTTTCATTTGCTTTTCTATTTTCAACAGTTCCTGTGACAATGTCACATAGTCATTTCTGCTAAACGATCATAATTGTTAGCTTGAGCTTGTTAAGGGTTTAGCAAATGCCTGAACATTTCTTGCATAACCCAGAAATATTAAGAATAGATTGTGAAAAATGGAGCAAAGTGTATATTCTTATTGCTGTATGGCTTGGAAAAAAAATGCTGCAACTATCCATTTTCAGCTAAAACATACATACCTATAAAAAAAAAGCTGAATTTAATATTGATAATCAAATGGGAATGAATGCATATACATTTATAAAGCTAGATGCCCATTACCCTATCTGAAATATTTTGCACTTGCAGCATTTTCATTACAAAAAGTAATTTCATTTGTAATAATTCAAGTACATGAGCTGCAGCTAGTATGTCTGTATACATTTTCATATTACATATGTTTTTATAATAAACCTATCATCAGAATGTCGAAATGCCTGAAGTATTGAAATAATCATTCCAGCTGATTGAGGAAGGTCCTGCTGCTGGTGACTAGGTCCCATGGTTAGTGTCGTATTATAAATGAGTACAAACAAGGCAGACAGGTAATTTATGGAGGCAGAAGATCTCAGTGTGACAAAACGCCTACTGCAGATGGCAGGAACGCTTTGTAGAAGCTCCAGTTGCTGCTGAGAGAGGCTCAATTGCATCTTGAAATGATAATAAAAAATAATATCTATCCATTAGTAAGTGTTAATCATGAGCAATTTAAAATAGTTTGTTTAGCCCAGGCGATAACTTATAGTATGTGAAGCAGCATATTAAAATGGAGAAGCTTTGACCAGGGCTAGGCTTGTTTTGTTTCAGAAATGGATTTCTTTTCTAAGGCTGTCAAGCCAGGGGAAATAATCACCCAGTACTAATTACCATAGGAAAATGAAATAACCCTGCATTAAAGCATTGTATTAGCTGGTAGATCTCATCCCTAAGCAGATAAAACAGTTAGGGTGATGCCTGAAACCCAGTTACTGTCCAGATTGTGCAGTYGGCTGCCTGATTTCCCTGAGCTTTTTAGAGAGATGTATCTCCCCGGTATAGATCCCCGTGGTCTACTTACAGAGAGATTTCATTACCATGCTGTGCGGTCCTCATGGTGCTCCAAGTAAAATATTGGATTGACAGGCACTCGTTGTGGAGGAGGGCTTATTGATGATGGAAAGACTGATTCAATCTCTAATCCTGAAGAACGACCTGCCACCTGGAGTGATAGTATACAGATGGGTGCAATCTAAACTCTCTTTCCGCCTCAAGTTGCATTTGGCTGTAGATTAACAATGTGATTCCATATAATGAAGATGGTTGTTTGGTGCAGTGGCAATTTTCCATTGCTGACATGCAATGTCAACAGTTCTGACAAAGCTATAAGGACAATGTTTAAACGTGCTACATCTGGCTGGGACTGGTGCCAGGTTATTAACAGCCCCATTAAAATTACCTGCAGCGAGCTGCTCCGGTGGCAGGGGGTGGAGAGCCCTGCTCCCCGCGCGCTGCTCCGACCTAGCAACAGTCCAGCCGCACACGCACGGAGGAGTACAGCGGTACGGGGGCAGTGGTGGCGTTTTTGCAGTTTTATTTTGACGAGGGAATATTTTATGGTTTTAATTGTATTGAATGTGACTCTCCAGGCTCTGCTCAGGCAAATATCCCATTGAAGTCAATGACAATTTCACCTTAGGATGCAGCTGCATCAGTAGGATATGGTTTTGTTGCTGGTATTTCTAACAGAGATACTCCGTTGACAAACATGTAACTATATACGTGAATGTATATAAAGTGAGATGCGAATGCCTTTTTAATTGTCCTTATTTTTTTCTTTTCCTCATGAGCGGCTGTGCAATGCTCCCAGTGAAGTGTGCGTAATGCAAAAGGGTTTTAAGGCATTTTCTGAGTAAGAGTAAAGGACYGTGCTGTCCCGGAGGACCCAGCAGACTGCACAGCATATTTTCTGGTGCGAGTCCCCCATTCCCTCTGAATGCACAGGGTGTGCTTGCCGGGATAGTGATAAATGGGCTCGCGGGCCTCGCTCTCTGTAGATTTTTATATATATACAGTTCTTAGTTCAAGCTTAGGAACTGCCTCTAAGTTCAGCATGCGAACAGTGGAGAGACCTTCCCCCCACCCCTGACCCTCACTCCTATCCATCYGTGCAGTATCTGCTGTGTTTGACCCAAAAGACGTGTCCTCTTATGTACATCCCCAGGTGCCCGGGGACACGGTGCTTGGAAGAACATGTAAATACCAACCATAGTCCTGGTGATTTGGAGCCTTTTGGCTCTGTTGGCTGCAAAGGTGATCCTAACAGGGACTTCGGGGTTGGTTTGTAGAATGCAACGAGAAAAGCAGCTCAAATGGGGTGGCCTTGGCCTGTTAYGGGCATGTGATCAATGATGTCAATAAAGAACTCCAGCATTTCGCATGCGGTCGTGGCCCTGGTAGCTCTGTTCGCCGGCACGCGGGAGCAGGTACATTCATTTCTGCGCAGCCTGAAGAAAAATGCAAGTCTCTCAGTGCTTGTTTGTCACGGCTCTRTCCTCCCTGCTCCGTCTGCCTGAGCAAGTGGAAAAAGCCTCAGAAAAATTGGGGCAACACAAGGGCTCTTGACATTTATTGCACATGGAACTTTCCACATGTGGCAGGAGCGGAGGGCTAAGTTTAGAAAGAGCAGCATGACTTCATGTCTGTTATGCCATATGTTTTGCCTGCTGCTGCTGTATGGGAGAAGAGGGACGTGGCAGAGCCCGACCTCCTTCTGGTCACGGCCGCGCTGAGCTCCCGGGGGCTCCTGCAGACTTGTCGCTGTGCTGAGCGCCACCGACCAGGCGCATAAAATACAGATGTCTGTGCAGGGCCGGGCAYGGGGAGGGCACGTCTGCACAGCTTCCCCACTAGGTCTGCCACGGGTAACTCACACCCGTACCCTGCCTCTTATTTCACGTTAATTATGGTTCTAAATACCTGCCTCCTTCTTGGGCTGCCATGCTATGAGTCATAGCAATATACGTAACTTATTATGCACATGATTTACGAAGAGTACAAATATGACTCACATGTAGGGAGTAGGTAACGTGAAGAGTTCTGTGCAGAAAAGTATATTTAAGTTTTCATTTGCCTTGGAGCTGTCATGATGGATATGTAAGATAAATGGTATGAGTCCTATTAGTACACTGGCTATCTGCAGTCAGATAATTCCTTTCCTTTAAAAATAATACTGTCCTTATTTTTCTTAGGAGGTCAAACATAATTTTCATTTCTTTTTCTATTGCTTCTCAGACAGCGGTAACTAATGATGTCTTTTCTCTGTTTCAGGGTCCTTCAGGGTAGCTCTGGCTATCTTTTTGTTTCTTCCTTCAATGAGTTTGGTTCTTTGAGCTCTCCTTTCATTATCATTTCCTTCACTTTTTGTTACTTAGCTTTTATTGACCTTTGTAGTGTGCCTCATCTTGCCCCTTTTCACTGATGTTGCTGTTTTTATTTGTAGCGCTGGTTCAATTCCCTGACTGACAGGCCTGGTCCTCGTCTCTTCTTGGTGTGGTACTTACCTGACCCATCTTTTCGGCATGGTCTCCTAGCTGCAAATATCTGTTTTTAATAACCAGCTTACTTTGTTTCGCTTTGTTATTGAGATCTTAGTCTTTTCTCATATTTCTACAACCTCCACCTTACTTATATAAGATCTTCTCTAGTTTCTTACCTTATACTGTAAGATTATGTCTAGGGGCTAAGGCAGGGAATGGGCTAGAGCCAGAGCTCTTCATGGCCTAGATCCAAGTATCCATATGGCTGGTAGGATACTTGGCTGCAATTGTCCCTGTATTTAGCAGTCTCACAGTGGCAAAAAATCCTAGCTGTCCTTGCAGAAAATGGTGCTGAAACCCTCTAGAAAAGGCTCTCTGAAGTCTCCTTGAAGGCAGATGGACTATATAGCAGCAGCCACTGTGTTCATCCCATCTGTAGGACTTTCATCTTCCCGGGCCAGCACTGCCACGTCGAGTAAGTCTGACCTAAGGCTTGCCTAAGGACTGTGCCTTAAGATGCGTTTGGAAAATGGACTGAGGTATCTCTGAAGTTGAGATAGATACCTTCTCCTCCCCTGTGTCTTCTGTTCCCACAGCCTTTGAACTACAAAGAATTACAGGTAAAAAACCTCTCCCTCCCATCTGTGAAATACAGTTCCAGTATCTTTTTTTATCTTCGGTTTGTGTGTTTTCTTTCTCTTAGAAAGGAATCTCTGCCTGCTTTTCTCAGCAGCTGTTCTGCCATCTTCACTTTTCCCTTATCTTTTCTTTTCATCTTCYTTTTTTTTTCTTCAAATATTTTGTAAATCCTTGTAAAAATCTCATTTTGCCTTTCCAACCACCATATGTCAAGACATGGATGTTTAAAGTCTCTGTAGTCTTCTTGCAGGAATATATGCTCCCAAGAATTGTATTATTATGTAATTTCAAGATGTTTATTGAAAGGAAAATATGATTAATAATGGTGAGATCCAGACATACTATCTTCAAATTTATATTCTTGGATAACCCAATCACGACTTAAATTAAACAGAACAGTAGAAATTAATCCCTACCAGTTCTCCACTTAAAACATACAAAAAATATATTTAGGAATCTAGTCGATTAAATTAACAAGGAATGTTATTTGCTTGCATATGTAGAAATTATTCTCATATGAGAGGAAAATTATTAGGAAGACGCTCAAGTTTCACAGATAAATAAGAACTTAAAAAAAAAAAAAGAAAACACTCTTAGAGCAATATCTGAAACGGAAAATTAGGCTAACAGGCAAAGGCAGCCACATCTCAGAGGTTAGAAACTGTAGGGATGAAGGGAGAAGTGTTAATGTTTAATCTCTATTAGACTTCATAAAGGATATTAAGATCTTAAAGGCCTTGAGTAACTTAAAAGTGGAGATTCAAAGAAGGTTTCTAGCGGTCAAAGATTCTGGAATATTATTCAGTGATAATAGGAAGAAAAAAAATCTTAATGAATTTTAAGAAAGGTTTTGATGTGGCTCCCTTTATTCCAGAACACARCATCCACTTATCTTACACCTTTAACACTTTTCCAGATTATCCGTATTACTCTTCCGCTTATCTAGTCTTTGAAACTAAGTCCTTGAACTAATTTGCGTATCACAGTTCGTGTTCACCGGACTTCAGGTGCTCTTATCTTTTTTCCTTTTACCATTCTTGGAAAAAGAACAAAGTAAAAAACTAAAACTACGTACTTGGCAGGGAGGGCATTGAATGCAGAAATGCAGAGAGAAATTTGTTCACTTCTGAATGGTACATATATAGGAAAGATATTTTTCTCCCTAAGTCCAATCTCAGATGGGCTATGATCCACATTTCCTGGGATTCCTCYTCCTTTTCCTTTGCTTGTCTAGCAGTAAGTCCGCAGCTGAGCCAGCCTCTACTCTCCAGGCTCGTATCTGCAGTGGGAAAGGACACAGCATCCCTTAATGCTTGGTGTCATCACTGTCACGTATATTTCAATCACGTCTCCAATGTACAGTGTAGACTCAGAAGCTGTCTCTTGTTTGCCAGATGTCCACCACGGCAGGCTTTTGGCATCCCAAGGTCAAACTCAACGTCCTCATCAACCCAGGTTTTCTGGGAGAAGCAGCTGAGACTCATCCAAGGTCAATGCCCCTAGACTGCCATTTAGATGGTTTCTCTGTTTCAATGCCTTAAGATGTCAGCACATTGCTGGGTAGCATTTCCATATGGTTTACATGATGTCTGTCCTGAAATGGCTGTCCTGAGAATAATTTAGACAGGAATTCAGTATGTGACAAAATTATGTTCATGACCATATATTGTTGTATTCAATGGATTTTTTCAGGACAGAAAAAAATTATGACTTCTGCCCTTTTAGCAAATGAATTCTTTGAACAGAGATCAAAATTTTGCCCTTCTATTTCTGTACCTCCTCCACGCTTTTTTGGTTATTGTAGAAGACCTTCTTGCCTTAGATATTGATGAATGCTTACATTTCCCATTTGCTCCCATTTSTACTTGATATGCTGGTTTAAATCTACCTCTTTCACAGATGCACCTCTTTCACCTTTTTTTTTTTCTTCATCAACAGTTCCATCATTTTCTCTGTCATTCAGGCTTACAACTTCTATGTCAATTTTGACATCTTTTTTCGCTCTTTCCACATTTAAGCTGTCACTCCATCATGTCATTTTTTTTGTATAGCTCCATTTTTCCYCTTCTGTTTCTGTGGCTGAAACTGCTGTTCTTTAACCTCAAGCACTGCAAGTCCCATTTCAGCTTGGATCTCCTGCATTTGTTAAAACTATATAGTACCAAGTGCTCCTTGTACAAGTTGGAGTGAGGACAATGGAGCCACCTCCTTCCCACTTGGATTTCCACTACATCAGAGATCTGCTCTCACTATCTAGAGCAGTTGCTGTTCACTCCAGCTGGTGATTCTCTCCTTCATACAGCCACAGTCAACACAGGCCTAGTAATTACTTTTTTACTTAAAAAGGAATTCTTCATAGTAAGAAGTTACACCAMTTCCATGTTTATGTCATGACCAAGCATCAGAGCATCAAACATAATATTAGTTCCTATGATACAATTCAAAACTCAGAAAGCGTTTTTATTTCTTGAACTGTTAAATTTTTCAAGAAACTTGCCACGAACTGGGAATTTTTCACAAAAAGAAGTGATTGCAATTCTCTAGTTTGCTGCCTTCCAAAATTGACTTGTTTTTAGAATATATTAAATTAGTGCTCATCCTTAAAAGGTTGTGAAGTGTAAGATTATGGACATTCTATTTTTTTCTCATGTCTCTTCTCTTCCTTATTGCCTTTTTTCTTTGTTCTCTCTCCTCTTCTTAAAGTCTTAATGTAATCCTCACCCCCTCCTACAGGGAACAAACAGTTCCCTTGACAATACTTAGTGCAGGGCTTCATAAAGAGCTGGCACAAAATTAAAGAATAAAAAGAAATTTCCAGTAAAAATATTGCATAAACATAAGCAGTATAAGCATAAACAGTAGATAGAGTGTACTTATAGATATGTTGCTCCCCTGATACAACTTCAGTAACTTGAGATATTTGTTATCAATACCTAAAAGTTCACTTCAAGTAGGACCCCTTTATCCTCTTACTGAGGGGCGAATGAATACGCAGAGTACTTAAAACTGTTGTTCTTAATTGCTACTTATTTAGCCTGTTTCCTAGGATTTACTTTGCATTCCAAATCCAGCAGCTCAAGAATCAATGAAGTGCAAGGTATTTTTCATGTTACTTATGATCAGGCAGCTTCAGATGATCCAAATGCAAAGCATTTGTCCGCTAGAGCCAACAGGAAATTAATTTGTTGTTGGTAAGTTATTTTAATTTCTTTAGTTTATTTCTTTTCCTGAAATTTTCTTAACCAAAAAAAAAATGCCTTTCATCAACCACCATTTGAACCAGAGTC
>PTEX01000116.1:1604250-1718651 GCA_003342815.1 Eudromia elegans | reverse complement strand
TATCCCTGGTGGCAAATGTGACAGTTTTTCAGGAACATGAAAATAAAGAAAAACCTGAATATTCCTAAACTCCCTAGAACAATTTTAAGGCTGGTGTATCTTATGTATGGATTTCTGACTGCAAGTTCAAAAAAAAAAAAAAAAATTCATTCATATCATCAGAATGAAGTGATTTGTATTTATTTTCCAAGCATGCTACCAAAGCCTTCAGTATATCTAGCTATATCTAAACACTATTATGTTTATGTATAAGTGTGTAAGAAACTTAAGGGAAGCAGAACCTGTGCATGCTGCTGTGYGGTTAATTCCCATTTCTAAATACGTTCACATTTTAGGAGAGAAAGTCCATGGTTCCCTATTTATCTATCTGTCCATCTTCCAGTAGAAGCTTCTAGTCTGAGACTGCCTCTGCCCTGAAACATGTAGAAAACAGCGGGGAAGAGGAAGGGTGTACAGTGGCTTAGCTGTGCGTTCCAGCAGAGCCCRGAGGTTGTTTGGCCATAGTTCAGTTTTTGCTGCGCCAAATGAAGAACAAAGAATTCCTTCCTGTTGTTGAAGTGTGCTTTGGATGAGCAGGTGTTGACTCAGTGAAATTGGTAAGCTTATTTACCTTCCTGGGATTTCCAGCTGTTGGTGCGCGATGGGGGCGGCATTTGAAAAGGGCTGGCGACAATAGGTGCCGGGGGTCATTACTGCAGCTTAGGCCTGCTGGGTCTGAGGAAATGCAACACAGTGTTGGTTCATCAGCAATACTGCCATTGTATTGTACGAGCCAGGCTTGAGGAGGTCATTCGGCCTCCAGAAAGATCTCCTGTGAAACCCCTTTGTTCTCTAAATCCATGGGAGAACGGTTAGAAGCAAAAAAATAGACCACGTCAGATGAAAGTTGGTGTCTTGGCATAGTTCCATTAGCTTAAATGGAGTGATACTGATTTACACCAGCTAAGTGTCTGCCCTTAAGTCTATTGTTTAGAAGTCATCCAGGAGTATTTTCCTACCTTTCAAAGGGAAGTTCAGATGGTCTTGAAAATTGGTGACACTTTATTGACTGAAGTGTGAAGCTGCAAAGCAGTAACTGAGGCACTCACTTTTTAAAAATTGCACTCTTATGAAAAATGAAATACTACAAAATAGCTTTAAAGCTAAAGATAGTTCTGTCTGGGTGATTTTGAAAGTTCAGGTGCTGTGAACTTAACTATTTGTATTCAGGCGGCGGTAGAGATGTTGGCTGGCAACAATGAGATTTGCTCTCCATGTCGATGAAGTGCAAGGTGTTTTTCGTGCTACTTATGATCAGGCAGCTCCACATGATCCAAACTGTTTATCATTGCAGCAAAATGAAACCTTTTATTCTATTACKAAATCAGCTAGGGTCTGATTTTCTATCTAACGCCACTGCAGAGCTGTACTGATTTGAACCAGCTGAGAAAAAGATGCTTCATTCTTCTTAAGAGGAAAAGAAAGGCTGAAATCAATAGTGAAAAGAGCCTCATACCTACTTCTTCTCACTGCTGTTGAATTACCTAATGTTCCGTTGGCATTTTGAATACATGAAGTGAAACATGGAAAAACATGATACATGAAGTAAAAACATTGAAAATACCTGTAAGTCTAGAAAACAGTCAGTGCAGGAAACACRTACAGGCAGGCCTTGCATCTGTGTGAGTCTGTAAAAACCCTCTTAGGCCCATTTTGAGTGTAAATATTTGTATACATCAAAAGGCGCACTGTTTCTATGAAGCTAGTAACATCACTTCTAACCCAGAGCTAAATGTCGTTCACACTTTTAATAACAAACAGTTTGGTCTCTGATTGAGACTGCTTATGGTTTTCCTATCAAGTTTTCCTATGTTAAAGAAAAACAGAATTTTCAACTGTCCGTCAAAAAATTCAGTAAGCAGAAATTTTCRCCTTAATCAAGGCATTAAACTAAATCATTTCTTTTGATTCAGTTCTGGCTGATGTTAAACTCCAGTGAGCCACTTGCCCCCACRCCGCTGAGGTACATCATGGTATCCAGCTTCCAACCGGCTGCTCCATGAGGAAGGCCCCATGGAGGGGACTCCATCGAGAGGGACCTGACAGGTTGTGATCTTGTCCCTATCTGCCCTGTGCAGAAGCCTCAGTGGGGCTGAGGTCCCCTGTTAGGCTTGGGGYACCAGGAGAAATGAAACTCTGTCGTGATCCGCATACCCTGATGATTGCTCCCTTTGGAAGGAAAGCAACGTTGTTYGGGTGTGATTACAAAGTAGTGTAATTATTCCAGAATATATATATCTCTATATTTTTTTTTTTCCTCCTTGGAATAGAGTATCCACATGGGGGAGTTATATTAGCACAGCTCTAGCACTGTAATTATTCTGTTGAAGCGAGATAGTCATGTCCTTCTTGTAGCTAGCACCCAATGTGATCTGTTAGCACAGGTGTGAAGGAAAGGAATGAAGTGGTTTCCTTGGGCTCTTCACCACCTCCCACATAATAATATAACAGCTTAAACTGTAAAAACTGTAATTCTGGTTTGGATAAGAACAACAATGATTGAAATATAGTGGAACATAGAAGCTTCTTTTCTTCTCTTCTCTTTTTTTCTTTTTTTTTTTTTGGTCCATTATTGAGATGCTCTGCTTACAAAATAAGCAAGAGGTGGGATGTGATAGAATATGATGACACTGCAGAGCTCCACAGAGCGAGCTGAGCTAGCTCTGAACACCTGCACTGGTCCAATCATGGCTGATCTTATTAATATTTTGAAACAAATTTTAAAGACAGTGCTCTGCAACTTGCTATCTGGAGTCTTGAAAATATCTGGAATTTTAAAATTAAAAAGGCAGGTGAGAGTTGATGATAATAGATGAACATTTTAAAAAAAATGAATTCTCTTTTCATTTTGTTGATGAAATTTGAGTGATAGAGACTAGACCAAGAAATCAAAGTTTGTCTAAGAAGAAATACAAAGGTCWCTCAAAATTCTGAGGCTTAATTGTTGATCAGATTCCTTCTTCAAACTCAGTTCTAATAATCAGAGATTTAAAATGTCCTTCTAAGGTTGCATCTTCACAAGGTTGTGTCTTCCTGTCATTTGTTCTCTTAAGATTTTAACATTGTGCATTATTGCTGTTTACCAAATCTAATTACTATGCTGAGGCTGTTATTTGTAATCCTTGGAACAATTTGTTTGTTTGTTTTCTTGGCTTATTTTTTTCTGAAAAATTAGGAAAATTTATACAAATGGAGTTAGACACCTGTACTCCTTAATACATGTCAGTTATTTGGCCAAAGAAATCAAAAAGAGAGTTTATGAAAAGAGAAATATGGATGATCAGTAGGAAAAGAAAAAGATTTGACATAAAAATCATAGTGAGTGCAATGTAAGGGTTAAGAAATCCGTGTATGGAAGTTAGGCRCTCTTGAAGAACAGCTTGTAAAGTCTGTTTTAAGAATAGCTGATCAGTCAAACTCTTGCAGCGAGAATGACTTTAAGCTCTCCAGGGAAGGAACCCTTCCTTTATTCTTCTCTCTTAAACAGCTATCAGTGTATGAATGCTCTGAGATAGGAAAGTGATTAAAACAACACTAATTAGTGTGACAAAGGAAGAGATTTAAATGTGGAAAACCTCTAAGAGCTCCATTAATGCTGGGGAAATTAAAAAGGAGAAGTGAACAAGCCGATGCCCATGGAGTAAAGAACATACCTGAAAGTACTGGGACAGCACAACTGTTGTCATGGGATGCTGAAAAGTTACTGCAAGGCAGGAAATTTTCAGTACTGAAGGCAAAAATTTTCAAACACTTAAGTAATTCATTACAGGAAGTGTCTAGGTAGCAGAGTATGTTGCTACATTTTTCTATAGCAAGAACCTGACGCTAAGGAATCTACATGAAAAGCTAGGCTACAGCCACATTATCCAGCTCCTAAAATTAGGAGGCACCCACTTTAGTGTTGTCTACACAAGAATATAGGATCCTTGCCATTTTACACAATACAGAATGGGCATTAATTCAATGTTCAGATCACCACTTGCCTCACAGGGTTCCATTTTCACAAAGCACATGGAGGATGAAGACTCAGGGATGCACTTGAGTTTTCACACTCATTTTACATCTCTCTCTTAATTTTTTCCTTTGTCATGAGTCTCTTTCAAGATATTGATTTTATCCGCACAGTGTCATTTTAACATAATGTGGCTTTTCAGCGTTCTTTCTTTCTAAGGATAGCATATCTAAGCCAACTATAACAACTCTTCATATAAAAAGCCATTATTTTAATGAAGATGTACTCAAAAAGACTCAGTGTTTAGCAAGACAAAGTACTCCTAGACTATCTGCTATCTACTTGTACCTTTTAAGGTAAGTTGTGGAAGTAAAACATGGCTCACCTCTCATTACAGAAGTGAATTTAATTGGTTATGCTACATAAATGTGCTATTTTAAATAAGTCTGAAGAAATTAGTTCTAAATTCAAGGCTTCGTTTCTATATGGGGTWTCCAGCTGCCCACTAATCTGGTAGGGYAGGACTTAGTCTACTACATTCGTGGTGTCTGTGGTGGCCTGTCACATGGGCTGTTGCATTTCATCATCTCAWAACACATCAGTAAGAAAAAAACATRTTTTTCAGACAGTTATTAGGCAGCAACAATTCCTGACTGCATTCCCAGTAGAAAAAGAAGTGGCTTGGATTCAGCGTTTTCGAATGGCTGTAAATTAGTTTAATACCAACAAAAACTTCACTATGAATTGAACACTAGTTATTAGAAAATAAATAAATCTGSAACATAAAAACGCTCCAGTTAAGAAAAAAAAAAGATTGAAATAAGAGCAGTAGCTATATTGAGAGATATTAGGTTAAAAGCCTCTAATTTTATAAATCACACAATTTGACAGCTTGCTCTATGCAAGTAATTTACCAGAAAATTCCTTTTTTTAGTATTGCAAAAATGTTATTTTCTGCAAACCTTCGCATAAGAGGACGGATGCAAAATAAATGTACAGGAAACAAAGRGAATTAGATTTACCCACCCTCGTGGAGCCATTCCATCATCCGAAAGCGAGTGCAGGGGAGCGCRGTTCCTGCACATGCCAGCAGCGATCGACACCAGCTGCTGGGGGGCCGTGGGGCGAGCCGTGCGGAGCCCTCCCTGCGTTCCCYTCGCCGTGCTCGGGCGCTCGCCCGCGTTCGGGCTGTTCCGCACCGAATCGGTGGGTTTGGGTGTAATTAGGCGTTCTGCAGGTTAGGCGGTGACGCGGGTGACATGGTGCTGGGCGCTGCCGCTCGGAAGGGCCCGCTGCAAGGGCCTCACACACGCGGTGCTGAGGTAGGCGCGCGGCCACGAGCGGCTGCGCCCAGGACCGCGTGCGGAGCCCAACCCGAGGCCCCACTAGCTGCTTCCCCGACGTGTCCGCGCCGGGGACAGAAAACTTCCCGTCATCAAGTCTTCTCAAAGCCTCTTCACTGAAAAATTACAGCTGCCTGCGAGGGGAGGGATGCTCCTATTAATTTTCATCGGATGGAAAGGATCTTTTCCCCCCCCCCCCCGCTTCGAGCTGAAGGTTTAACCTTTATGAGTTTCACGAGCAACAAAAGGCAGATTTTTATTACATGGGGCGTAGCTGTGCATTTGTTCAAAATAATCAGCGCCGGGCAATCTGCTGGGTATCGATCCAAAGCAAACATCGCTGCTCGTGTGGGCCGTCTCCGTTGCGAGCCTGCGCTTGGCGTAGGCAAAGAAAAGCAGCTTGTTTAGCGGTGGGTTTTCAAACGCCGAGTGCATGCATCGCTCGCGGGACCTGTGAGAGGGAGACGGTGTGGGGAAGTGCAGCACGGGAGGGCTTTTCCCCTCACAGCGACACAGAGCTCAGCAGCCCTGGGGAAGAAGGGCCGCCCGCGCTTCTGCCCTTGGTACTCRCCATGGGAGTGAAACGGGTACAACCAAGTAGAGGGGAAAGGGAGCGGCAGGCAAAAGTTAGAGGAAAACTGAGGAGTTTGTTAAGAACAGTCAGGATGTCTCCGTATTGAACTGGTTGAAAGACTCAGGAGCTGTAGAACAGAGCGACGAGCCAAAGCACAGCCTGATTATAAGCAGGTGTTAGCAGGATGTGAGGATCGTAGCTGTATTTTTCCGATACATGTGGTTGTCTGGTTTTCTCGGCCTCTCTGAAAACTTAAGAAGGATTTGGAGTTGGAGACCGTAGCCAGGAGGAGCCTGGAGATGGGGACAGCAGTAAGCTGAGAACCAGGCAGGGGAGTAACACATGGCTGTGGTTATCTGTGATTAAAAAAAGAAAACCAGAGTTATTGAGAGTCCGAATACAGCTAAGATAGTGAATAGGTATTTGGTAGCAAATGGATCCTGTTAGTGGATAGTTTGTACTGATGCAAGAACTCGTCTTTGGGTATTTTGGATATATCCCCATGCACAGACAGATAGTGTGTGAGTGTTGATAGAAATGGTGTGATTGAATGACAACTGTTTGGTCCCTTCTACAAGTGAGAGTAGCCCTCATAGCTAAGCATACAGTTTATGTGTTATTTTCATCGTTTGACATGCGGCTATATTCATGCTAGGTGAAATAGAGGAATAACAATTGAGAATATTCAAATAGTCATTTTCTGCAAGAGTCTATTTTAAAAATGAATTAAGCTATTTCTCTTTTCTACTGGACATTCTTCAGATAGAAAAAAATAATGTAGTGCAAAATGTGTAATTTAGCTTTGGTATACAAAAGATAAGTAAGKGACTCATTCTTCGCTGCTAGTATTTTAACCCTGTTTTTTAACCCTATTTTTTTTAACCTATGTTATTTGTAGACCAGTTAACAAAGTCCAGTGTTTAGATGGAGCACTGGATTTTTTGCTGTATTATTTTCCTACATAATAGGAGCTAGTTTCATACCCAATGGATGGATTCTGTCCATCATTGCAGTTGGAGATGTCTAGCAACACTTTTCAGGCATTTCCTCTTGGAAGAGTGCTGGAGTCTGCAGTCTCACACATCTCCTTCTAAGGAAGAAGAGAATAAATTAGAGCTAATCTAGTCTAGTTCTGGATACTTTCTCAGACAGCCTGTTCAGATACAGTTTTGTTACAGTTTTACAGCCTTAGCTAGTACAATTTTAGTAATTATTGTCTTTTCTCAGCAGTAGAAAGAACAACAGTTTCATTTTTTGCAAGTATATTGCTTCATATTTCCCAGTGTGAAACTCCTTTTGTTATAATTCGACATCATAGTTCGACATTGGATTTGCAGTCTTCTTTCTTTCCTGGCCCTCTCCAGATTTAGCTATACATTTCATTGGCAATCTGATCAAAGTGCTCCCAGATATTTAACCCAACAACAAAGGTACCAAGGGGTACCAAGGCAGCCTCAATTGTGATGGTGCCACTAGGGTGCTGATTGATAGAATATGGTCTACKCAAAGATCTGAACTCTTGGGGCTTTTTTTTGGAGATCTGTTGGTTGTGGTGTTGTGTTTTGTTTCTTTGGGGAGTCTTTTGTTACTTTGGTATCTTTTCAATTGCTTCCCTGTTTTCAAGGGCTGCTGTTAAGATGACAGATAGGCCTCGGTGAGATCTCGTAGCCAGCGTAACCCTGCCTGCCGCCTTTGAATGCTTCACTCCGCAATGAGGCAGATGCCTTGTGTAACCCTCTACTTCTGCGAGTCCTTTTAAAATCTAGCCTTCCTTTCACAATGACAATATCAAGGTCTCTCCCYGGTTTTGCGGCTGAAGAAGCTTATGCAAGACCGTGATGCCTAAACGGGGAGGATTTCTTAGGAAAAGGAGAAAGACTTTACCTTGTATACGGCAATGAAGAGACTGATGTTACCGCTTTGCACACAAGACTGTTGTCCTTGTTTTACAGCTTGTTTAAAGAAGTGATCATTGAAAATAGCTGCAAAAAAAGGGAAGAGTGGATAAAGTGACTTTCAAAAAGAAACTTAAAGAAGTCAGTCTATCAAGCTTATGAAAAAGACTGAGAGATTATTTAATTCCATATATATATATATGTATACTTTGATAGTAAGACAGTTTTGACCAATTTTGACTAATTTAACCTTYGTGAGGAAAAATGAATAATAAAAGAAAGACTAAAAGATTAAACCATACGAAYTACACTTAGAATCTGGCAAATGGTTTATATGGCATTGGTTATTTTTAGTGAGTGAGTTAGGAGGATTCCCTATTATCAAATCCTTGTGAGAGGATAGTTGACTCAGATGAATGCACCTTTGAGCAGGCGTCGGTACAGATCTGGCACYGATATTATTGGTTGAAATTAATGATCTATGGTGGGTAGCCAGCTGCAGTATTTCATTCAGTAGTCTGCCTTTAAACTTCATGAACCTTAAACTCGCTGCCTTTCTACAGCCACCTGATCACTGGAGCCRGGTACCATTATTGATGTATCTGTCGTTATTCCTGCTCTTGTCTTATGAATTGAACRATGTACTTTGCCAAGGTATATTAGAAATTAGGAATTGTAGCTGCCTTATTGGTGGTGCGTTGAYGTGCAAGGTAACTATGAGGGATACTAAAATAGAGCTGTAGTGCTGGTGGAGCTGGTGAGTTGCAATGTTGTCAGTGCATGGAAACTTTAGAAAAGAAACTGGAATTTGGGGGGAGGAAAAAGTGGCACATTAGAAGAATCTTCTTTAGAAAATAAGATAATCTCTGCTGTGCATCAAGCATGTACTAYTGGGATTGGTTGGGAAAAGGTTGCTTTCTAGTGAAGGAGCAGAGTATTTTATCCTCTTGGAAGTTACAAGCAGTAAGACGTAGTTTACAGTAGAGAAGAGCAGTGTTTTCTTTTATCTCCCAACTCTGTGGCTCTGTGTTGTTCTCATCTATGCTGCRTGTCTACACACCTGAGGGCATCAGTCCCACTGTTCAACAGGAAAAAARGCCTGACTCTTAACCCAAGCACAGTCTTGGTGGGAGTGTGTTTACAATAGAGACMCTTTTGGCAGGAACATTTACTTCCTTCTAGCCCCAGTGGAAGTTCCTAGTTATCCTTACTTCCTAGAGAAAAACACCTTGCACCGTTAGCAAAGTGCAGATTATGCCCAGGAAGACGGACCATGCTGTGCAAGAGAAGCAGTGTAAGGAAATGACTCCTTTGCTCCCATCATTTACAAATGTATAAACTTCAAGCTATAGCATAAAGTCTTATGGGTTTGCATTTATTTGTTTTCCTGCTTTTCTTAATATGTTGCAGAACATCTTTTTAAAGTCTTCATGGAAAAGAGGCTATGTCCTTTCAGTTGCTCTGATCCTCTGTATTACCTGTACAAAGAGCAAGGATTTGCGCCCCCCTCCCTCTTTTCTTTCCTTTTTTTTTTTTTTCCCTTTTCTTATCTATGCTGCAGTCCCACTGTCATTGTTTGATTCTGCTTAAATCCCTCTGTACCTAAAGGTACAGCCTTATCAATTGAAAAGCTAATGCTATATAAGAAGTGAAAAGAACACAGAAAGGTTTCCTAGCAACTACTGTGAATCCTTCTAAAGTAAGTCAGTTAAAACCATGTTGTACGTGCAACGGGTGTAAATTAGGGAGCTAAGCTGATCCACAGATTTACAGATGCCCACTATAAAGTACAATAAAACCTGTAATAGAAGGTGAATTGCTCAAGAAGAAAATCACATCAGCGCCTTGACAGCTTTATCATTATTTAAATGATCCAGCTTAAATTCTGCCATGTCGTTAGTAAGACTGAGTGTCAGAGCCCGGGCGCCCGTGTACAAAAGCACAGCTAATAGCCCGGGTTAGTGTCGCGGAGGCGATTATGCCTCTTACTGCTCCTCCTAAAAACACCCGGCAAACACGAGCAAACGGGTTCAGAGGGGCAGGTGCGGGGGAGCCGCTCGAGGTGCGAACGTAGGAAATCACGTTCGTGGAAACAGCAGCTCTCTTGTTTTGCTTTTGCACAGCGTGAATTGAATTGCCTGGTTTGTAGCTTGGTAAAATATCTACTCAGTAAAGTGTAGGGAGGCTCACAGTTCTTCCTCCTGCCCTCTCCCATATGGCTCTTTCTCCATATAGGCTTCTCTCCTGGACACTTACTTGCTGTATATGTACTTAAAAAAATCCTCCTAGAATCGGTGTCATTTAGGGAATTAACCTATATCCCAGTTCTATTAGGGCGATGCCTTTATATCCAGAGGATGCTCACTTGGCTCTAGGCTTTGTTGTAAGACACTTGGAAAGTTTCCCCCACTAAAGACTGGTTTGTGGCTCGTACAGTTAAATTCTTTATTATTGGTTTTAGCTAGTTGCTGGGTGGGTTTTGRTGCAGACAGGGTGGTGTGATTTCAGGAGAGTTAATTCTTCCTTGTCTGAGGCTTATGCAGACATGACTAATAACAGGCATGACAGAAAATTTAGGCCTGCAAAATCTAACTTTGCTCACTCTGAAATATTTAAAAATCTAATCCAAACGAAACGGCTTCCTCACGCCTGCAGTAATTTCAGGAGCTCCCGCGGGGCCCCAGCCGCCCCGCGCTGCTTCTCAGAGTGGGTCTCTCAGCCGGGCGACCTTTCCCACGTTGCCGGGTGGTTTTCCTGACTTCTCCCAGCAAAGGAGCACGTTTCAAAGCAACCGGACGGGGAGCAGCGGCGCCCTGCGTTACCCGGCGAGCCAGGAGCTGCCGTGGAGCCTGGCACTGGTCAGCGCTGCCTTGTGTTTCCTCCTTGCCCCGTGTTGGTGCTCTTAACCCTTTGGAGGGCACCAGTGCTCTCACTGAAACTAGGAAGCAGACTTTTTTTGCCACACAGTCCCTCATTAATTCCTCCAAACACTTTCCACGTACTGTGGCAGCAGCATTAATTCACCCTGTGGATTTTACCCTTGACSTGCACGAGCAGCACCCTAATCTGTTAGGAGCAATGGGAGACTGATGTCTAGATTCTGTGTCGCAAAATATTTATCTCTTTGGGTGATAAAAGGGCCCGTTCTCATCTATCTGTGCCCCATTCCAACTCATATCAACTCTTGAAACACATTCATAAAACTCTAATGGCCAATAACCTGGTTAAGAGGACAGAAACCTCAGTGACCTAAACATGAGCGAAAGGCTGCATGTTTGCTCCTTACACTTTCTTGGTTTGATTCTACACTCTTAACRAAAGCAATAGAAAGCAGGTCAAAAATGTCTTTCGACTTGGGAAAAAGTTTTGACCAGATTATTTTAGGCAAACATTATCTTAAAAATGGACTTATTCATCACCGAGACAGCTTTCTGTCTTTCTCCTTTCAATGAATCTGATTTTTAGTGGTACAGTTGCCTAAATAAACAATTATTTTCAAACAAAATGATGAAAAACTGMAAAGCTCATAGGGTGCAAAGGTTTGCTTACCACTACCCCATAAGGAAATGGTTAGTATGCCGTGTTTTCCTTTGGTGTGTTATCATGAAACAGCTTTCTGACGGCCTGCTAGCCGCTCTGCAGTCATTAGAATGAATGCACTTGTCTTTTCCAGTGTAGCTCGTTATTAGCAATTCCTATGAAAATCAATGATTGCCATTAACTAATACTAGTCCTTCTTGCTGCATTGAGCTTGTGAAAACTACCAGCTTTCTTCTCTGTTTTGATTCATTTCTATTTTTTAAAACCAGTGCAGGACTACAGAGAAACTTCTGACGTTAAAAAGCAATCTGAAAGTTAGTGTTCAGAATCTGGTGCAGAGTGTGATAGCAGCAGCTGTTGGATATTCCTTACCTAAAATTTACATGTGAGTATGAATAAATACTGTGTATATTCTGGAAGTGTGAATATGTACATAAGTAGTATTTAGATTTCCATGTGTTTCCCGAGTCAGGTGTTTAGCTCCAGCAATTAATTTTTATTTTAGATAGTAGACATTTAGACATGGATGTAAGTATTTTCCCCAGTAAATCTCTAAATATTGAGATGTCCTGAACAGTGTCTCAAAGCCTTCTTTCATGGTCAACTTCTGAAATTTAACTTCAGGGTTTTGTGTCTGTAATTATTAATATGTCTGAGACCCTTGAAACTACAAGACATTTTATTGCTATCTAAATATTCACAGGAATGAAAAACTGTGGTTCTTGGCAGATCATTGAAGAGAAAACTATATACTGTGTATGCGTGCATCTGGACTTGAAGGTATTTGCTGTGCATTTTTAAGAATAAATTCTGACATTTTGCTTAAAGTGGGCTTTGTATGGTTTCCTCTTATGTCTGACTGTAGCACGGTGTTCATTTAGGGCCAAGAAATTTGGAAAGAGGCTTGCTTGCCTTGTCTGGAGAGTTGTCGCTGGTGAGCAGTACGAGAGAGAAGCCTCTGCGCCCCACAACAGCTGCTTTCAGCCAATCTATGATCATGCATGAAACAATTCCCTGTACGCTGGGTTTCTAATCTATCTAATCCTTTCTTCTTAATGCCTCTGTTCTTCAATTAGTGCTTTTTCACACACATCTCGCTAATCTTATTTCATCTTCTTTTAGCCTGTGCACTGCAGGCTTTATTCAATTTTCTTTCAAGCTGATGGAAGGACTTCCACTGACTCCAGTATATGGTAGATAAGACCCGGGTTGTTTTTCTGAGGAAAAGAAATGTATCTGATGGGCCTCCAAGTGTTCCTATACTTGTTTATTTGCTGAAAAATGATATTTTTATTACTATCAGGGGTGAACAATAGCATGGTTAAGAAAAAGCAAGGTTGATCCTCTTTTGCTATATACATCAAATTTCAACTCACTTTTTGTCATGGTATTTATATTACCAGCAGTATTAGAGACATAAACAAAAAAAGAAGATGCAAGTTTTGCTTTAAAATCCCTTTTTTCATTCTATCTCCAAATACAAAGAAAGTCCACTCAAAAAACCAAATGTTAAGAAGAGGAAGGGAAATGTCAAATTTTACAATATTATTTTACAGAATACTTTTATTGTCCTACTGCACAATTAACAATATCAAAAGAAGTGGGATGCTCCTTGCGGGTAAAAAAATCTGTCTACACAAGGCTGTAGAGAACTGAAGTGCTACTTAAACCCTGAAATAAATGGGCCTCAAGTAGCTTGTAGACCATTGCATGGGGGTGAATATCACCCTAAGAAATATCAAGTGGCATTTTTCAATCTAAATCAATGATCTAGGAAGCACAGCAAAGTCTGAAAATAGTATCGATGTTTAAATCTGTGTGTGTATATAAATACAAATAAATAATGCAGAATGTGAGTGCTGTGACATACCCAATGGATCCTTATGTCAACAGGGAAGTTTACTGTGKTTTTTTGGKTTTTTTTGTGTGTGTGTGAATGATTTTGCATGCRCTGGAGAGAACAGACTATTTTGGAAACATGGACTGCTCTTCTTTTGCTAACCAAAGCACTAATGGTATTGTTTAGACTTTAATTCTGTACCTAAAGATTACAATACAGTAATGCCATGCAACTCTTCTGAAAKGACATAGTGATTTGGGCATAAAAAGACTACAATTACCAGAAAATGGAGCTCAAAATTACATGTCCTCCGAGAATTAAGTCCTTGGCGTGCAAAAAGCTAGAATATCAGAGATAAACCTATTATGCTTGTTACCCACCTTTCAGTTAGAAATTGCTTCAAGCCATAGAAGTAGTGTCGTTCACATTTCTGAAGTTTAATTCAATCAGATTTGTTGGAGTTTAAGTCTTTAATAACGGATATTTTTCAAGAAAGTAAACGTCTCTTCAGGGTTTTCTTGCTCTTAGCCGTTCCATATAAAACAATTGTCTACTTTCATGTGGCAGTTTAAAGCTCCAACAGGACGTTTTGTTTTTCAGAGCTGATGGTCACAGATATTAGACTGGTCTCAACTTTGAAGGATATTCAGACAGTTGTGAGTGGGCTTTTTAATACTGCGTTAATGCACCAACACGTCGACCTCGCCTTCAGTAAATGCAGAGGGGCAAGGCAAAACAAAACGAGCAAAACAAAAACCAACAGACTAAGCAAAAAAACCCAATAATTTAAGTTTGACCTCAAAGATCAATATATCAGACTAGTTCACCAGTTCCTGTGGAAAATTGCTGTATCTGTTCAGGCAGAGAGAAGATATCTCATATGTTTTATATTTTATGTTGTAGTTCTTGTTCCTTTGACTGTTTGATTTCTACTTATATCATACTTGTAATGGACAAAGTCATAAAAAACAAATGTGGAAATCTCCATTTTGAAGACTCAGTCAAGAGAAAGGTAGTAACGTCCTAGGGTGTGTTATGGATTATTGAAGTACATAGCGATTAAGATACTTGAAGTTCTTAAAAAGTGAGTATTAGCTCAAAGCGTACAAAGTAACTTTTTTTTTTTTAATAGTATGTGTACAAAAATGTGCATCCTTGTTCATCTGAACATGGGGCACGGTCAAAATCCTTTGTATTTCTGGATATATTAAGATACTGAGAGCACRCAGACTCTGGCTATGCTTAACACATTTTCTGCATTTGTGCTGCTTCATTTTACAGCTATTGATATGTGTTCAAATTCCTAGCAACTTCCCCAGATTGTATCAGTCTCCCTCCAAGGACTGCATTTTTCTCTGTGCCGTGTTTGAGTATTTTGTCATCTCTTGTGCTGGTTAAAAGTGCCTTAAATCCTTAGGGTCTAGGTTCTGCTTTCAGATGCAAAGGTTTTTATCTTGGTTAGCAAAAGCTACTTCTCTCACATTGTATTGTGCCACTTTACCCTTTGGGTGCTCTGGAGAAACAGAGTAGGAGGATGMGCAACACAGTTGCTTCAACAACCTGAGATGAAAGATCACCAGAGCCAAAGGAATGGGCTGTTTTCATGGGCACCGGTTTCCTTGAAATCCTTGAAATCTCCTGAAAAAAGCCAAAGTCTAATACCTTGCCTGAAAATGTTCACATTTTGTCTGAATTCAGGATCAGAAATTTTACTGAAACAGGTAGACAGAGATGAAAAGCAGGCCAGGATTATATCTTCCTATAATTTAACACTTTCTTTTCACTGTGGCCCAGCTGTCAGGCAATGGTCTCTGAATCCCAAACATGTGAATTTGAGGCCCTACGCTTCCTTTTATAGGCCAGATTATCATTGGAGATTTATTCAGATTTGCCTCTCACTTCCAAGGGGACTGAGGCTTCCTCGGTCTTTAGACTGATCAGGAAAAACCACTGACCTTCCTTCTGGCTGACTCTTCGCTGTGAGGCAGGACACGGTTTCCTGCCAGGCAGGGCAACAGTTTAACCCCGCTGAGATTTTCAACCAATCTTAATTCTTAAATTCCACCTGAAACTATAACTTGCTGATCCTACTTTGTACAATYCCATAACTGGGATTAGTTGCAGCTCTCTTAAGACCAGAAGTCATGATACTCTCACTCTGAGATGATAGTGCATTTGGGGTGAATTTACCTCAGTCCTGCCTTTCAGAGGTGCCATGACAGAACTGTGATAATCAACTGAATAYTGTTTAAAAAATCATCAAAATATTTTCTCCTTTTACAAAACACGTGGAGGATGATTAACAGCAACACCAAGTCCTGCAGTGTGCATACTTGTTTATCTGGCTTCTCTTCTGGAGTTAATATCTTTATGAGAAAATACCTTTAAGTTCTTCTTTTGATTTGTGTTTTCTTCTTGTTTTAACTCTCATTAAGGAAATCATTCAGTGGTGCTTTTGTTGAGGGGAAAGGTGCACTGCTTGTTCCTTATGGAAGTTATGGAATGAGATAAAAGAAATCAGCCACTTTCACAAAAATGAATCAGCTGATTGAAATTCCAATATACAGATATATGTAAAAATAAATTAACAAAAAACTCCCTTTCAGTCATTGCTAATTTAAAGTGTGGGGCATAGGGATTGAATGGTTCTRTACTGGTCCTTTGTCCTAACTATTTTGTACTCAGTTTAACTCCCAAAARCTGTTAGAGCCAAAAAATCTGAATYGCAGTGAAGCTGAAATTTATTTTTAGAAGAGCACATTGCTGAGATGGCTCTATTAAGAAAGAGTTGGTCTGTGCAGAGTCAGAACTRCACAGGAAGTTGAGCTGTCTCCTTTTCATCATTACACAGTGATGTTAACTCGTGACGGTCTTCACTGCCAATCTGTTGGCACACATTGTCATTGTGACTTTAAAGATTTTAAATCTTGAATAAATGTCACTTTTTTTTTTCTTTTTTTTTGCTATAGGGCTAAGAACAGCTGTAGAAGTGAATAAGTGATACAGATCTCAGATTCTCTGTTTATCAACATGTGGACTTCTTGTTTCTCAATCCAATACTGTGTTTACCTAACGTGGGGTTTGTGTTTTCCCTTTGCAAGAGCTAAGGTACGTGTCTCTGAGAGGCAGTGTAGCGCAATGTGATAAGGCTGACTGGAAAATTTCCAGCATCAGTTGCAATCTATGTAATGCTTTTGGGTGACAGCAAAAGACAACCTGCTTCCACCTGAAACCTTCTGCACAGGCTGCAGCCCACGCTCAGGTCACGGGCTGATCCGTGGGAAGACTCGGTGTGCAGTTGGCAGCCAGGCACCACGTATACCTTGATGGCAGAGCATCCTTAGCCAGCRCTGCGCCACGTTGTGCTGCCCAAGTTACCCAACCTCTCCTTTCAGTATGATGGATAGTTCAATTGTTTAACTTGAGGGAAGGCTGAAAATCACTTTCAGCAAACACTGGTGCAAAAGCTAATGTGTTTTAGGTCTTATTTTTAGACTTTTCTTGTTTTTCAACTGGCACTACAATAGAAATGCTATTTTCGTAAATATCCCTACAAAGAACCTATCCAGTTGACATGACTGTGAGCTGAACTAGATTTTTGACATTTCCACATACTTTTTGCTTTATTCATCCACCAATCAGAGAACAGAGAAAATACCATGTGATTTGACTGTCCAGTTGCAACTAAACTGTACAGCTGGAATACTGAGTTTTAAATACTCCAAGAAATGATCCGGGGAGATGATAATGAATACATTCAGGAAATCATTATCTTCTTGCCAGTACTCTAAAAGCAGAAAATTAGGATCGAGTAAATTAGGGTGAAATTTGTAGGCTAAATTATCCATTTTGTAGTCTTTGTTCAGCTGCATTATTTTCCTTTTTTTTTTTTCTTTTTTTTTTTCTTTTTTGGAATCAGGAAAAAAAGAGAAAAAGCTTCCTCACTGAGATCAGGCAGGTGACAGTGTTACTGAAAATCTATACGTTYTGCAGTGGAATCAAATTTCTAAGGGACACCATATGAGCTCAATATGCGTTGAAGATACGAGCCTTTCATTGGTGTTTGGGCATACGAAATGTTCTTTTCCTGCATCTACGCAGAAGGGCTTASGGCTTCCAAAGCTTTTCAGTGGCAATTGCAAAGGGATGGAAATGGCTGTTCTGCTTTGCTGTGTAGCACCATGGAGTTGCTGCTTGCAAGCTCTTCGCTTGACAAAATACAAAATTCAATGTTCAGTATCAGCACGGGAGGCTTTGTGGGGTGAAATATATGAACGCAGATCACTGTGAAATAGGTAGTATGCTGAAAATCCCCACAAAAATRAATTAGGAATCCAAACCTGTGGTTATCCTTGAACATATCACCGGGGCTGTGCATCTAGGGCTTCGTCTCCTGTGCGACCTCCATATCCACCACCGTGTGCTCTGCCTCGTAGGGCACCCCTGGAAATATTGGGCAAATTGAGCCAAGATTGGCTCATCTGGGCTGCCRGGATGATACTGAGCAAAGGGTAGGGAAAGCTGCAGCTTTTTCCAGCGCTGCCCCCCAGCTGTGTGTGAATATCCAGGCGGTYTGGAGGTGAGACGAGCCTGGGCTCATGAAACACAGTGTACGTATCCCCTCAGAGGCTGCCCACAGAAGAGGTGATCTCATCTAAGAGGCCAAGTGAAAACTCTGTCAAGATGACATTAGACCCTGGGACCCCATAAAGTCAGGGCAAGTTAATTAAATGAGCAGCTGCCCACAGCGTCTCCGCTCATTCGGGATTTTGTGCTCACTGTGACAGGCATGAAGAAGTATCTCTTGTTTTATGCTACAGCGGCGTCATACGAGCACCAGAAATCCCCTGTGCCTAAACTGATCAGCTTCAGAGCCAGTCTGCTGCCACTGATGCTCTAATCTCCCCTCCTTGTGCGTCATCTATCACAGGGCACCAGTGAACCGAGCTGACCTGGGAGGATAATGGAGAGAGCGGGGGGCATTTGTAGGTTAACATGTCAACTGTGCAGGATAACAGATGGTTGTAATGATCTGCTCCATGATGTGACGTTGCGGTCAGCAAGGTAGCTGTGCTGGAGAGGTGAGCTACGGAGCAGCGCTGCACATAAGCCGGTGGGAGGGGAGGGAACAGAAAGTACTTGCTAAATGCACAGGGAAAAAATAACAAAAAAAAAATCTTCCAAGAGATCAAGGGAAAAACAAAGCGGAAAAACAACAAAAAGAATTTAAGATTCTAAAGACGAAGAGCTACATAAAAATAATTGTTTCGTTCTGCAGCTTAGGGCAGTACTGTAGCTCTTTATTAGGCAATTATTTTCTGTCATTTTGAAGACTTTATCTCTTCCGACAACATAAAGATTCTACCTCAGTTCTTTACAACCATGCTTCCTCCACCTCTATAATAGTAGTATTCACCTACTCTGTAATTCTTCCTTTCTCTAGTGAAGTGCGGAGATTTTTATATCATTCCCGCTGCCTGTCAATAGCTGCATAATAAAATTGATAATAAAACTAACATTTTCCTACATTAACGCATTCAACCCCAACGCCGTGTGGGCTGGGTTCTCTCTGCCTGATTTATAGTCAACAGTATCTTACTCGGAGTGGTGAGGCAGCTTATGGGATACAGCACCATCAATACCTGTCCTCTTAAGTCTTAGTTTGAAGGATCACACTTTACCCGTCACTGAAATGCCGCCACCGCCTTTGGAATGAGGGGTGGTAGCGGCTCGATGGTGCCTTGCACCGCCACGTGACCCTTTAGGAGCAGAGGGGCAGAGCACCGGTGCCAGCCGAGGCGTCCGGATGCTCCATGGACAGAAGTGCTGCTGTAGCCCCCAGCTAGTGGCCGGAGAGGCTCCTGTAGCCATTGGCCTCAGCCCCTCTCTCGGAGGGAGAGTAGTTTGGTTCAGTGAACCTGCAGTTTTTGCAGGGGCGCTCTGCCCCCTTTCTTTTTTGTGGAAATTCATCTATAGTATTTCATTAGTATTCATCTGGCCTTCTTCACGCTTCCCTGTAGCTGCCCTTTGAGGTTTCCCATTAATTCCCTTTTCCTTTCTCTCTGTTTCTATATGGAGAATGCTTTTATGACAAAAAATGACAGGTATCTGTAAATTATTTTGTAGTTTTTATATTTATGTCTTTTTTTTTTTTTTTTCCTTTACCCACCATCTTTCCAAGGGAATTTGATTCCATACTGGGCGATTGACTAGAAAAAGGCTGTGAAATGAAGAATTTGGGATCACAGTTGTACACGCTTCTATTTTTTAAGACGTGAGCAGTGTCTTTGATTGCTGTAAGTTGCTTGCATGTTTTATTTCTCTGTGATATATCAGAACTATTAAATGAGATTGTTTCATTCAGAGCTGTCTCATTCTGGAGCCAAACCAGACCAATACATCTTTCCTCTGTCTGTAAGAGAGCCTCTGCTGTGAACTTTGCAGAGATAAACGTTGCAGTCACTGGGGGTTTCTGTCAGGACTGGAAAATGCTCCTTCTCCAGCCACGATTAGCCCCCAGGATGCTGATGGCCAAGCTCTGCACCAAGTGCTCCATGGTGGCCGAAGGGCGACAGAGAGTGAGGGCAAGGAAATACCAGAACTGACGCGTGTAGATAGAGGGGATAGAGCCAAAGAGCCCGCGAAAGCAAGATGGGAAGAAGGTAGCGTCGTGGTTGAGCGGTGAGGGGTAGAGTTGGACTGTAGAGCCGAAAGGTGGTTTGGGGGAGATCAAAGGCATCAGAGCAGAGGAGGAGAGAGAAAGAAGGGAGAGAATGATAGAGAAGTTGAGAGGTGGCATGGTGACACTGGAAAAGAAAAGGAAAAAGGAAGTAAAAAATGGGAAAAAGAAAAGCAGTTAGCGTAAAACATAGTGAAACATCCTGAAGGCTGTTTCTGACACTGATGGAGCAGGTGGAAACAGGTAATCCCACTAGACTGAAAGTTTTCTGGTTCCATTGAGGAAACTGAAGTGGCTGGGCTACGTTCAGCGGTTCATTTCTGCGTACTCTACTTTCCTGTAGTAAACCATCAGCTTATGGAAACCATCGCCTTGTAGACATCAAGTTCTGTTGCTGTCAGATCTTGGCTGGGAGTAATAAAGTAGGGAGAAATCCTTAATGAAACCTCCTAAAATATTGTGCCTGGATGTTCCTTGATAATGCTAGAAAATGTTCCACTTTGGGAAGTTTTCTCACCGAGGAGGCAAAATGTATCAGCTATTGGAGAAATCTTATTTTCCTAAATTATATCAAATATGCAAATCTAGCAAAGCCTTTAGATGTAGTAAAAGGAAAATAGCAATACCTGTTTTTGCTGTATGGGAAATGATATGTTAATGTCAATGTAAAAACAGTTTAAAACAAGATAAAAATACCATTCTTCCTTGTAGAAATATTTAGTTCATTTTCCCTGTTGTTTTTGGTTACACCTTACCTGTAATTGAGATTTGTTGACAGTTGCATTAAATGGAATAATACATTGATGATAGAATTAATTTCTTTTTCCCTTTTCTTACTCTGCTTTCCATCTTGACAAACTGCTTTTCCAGATATATGCTTAGCCTTATCTAATACACTGAGCGTGTTTTTCAATAACACACATAGAAAACAAAAGTAACGGTAAGAATTTGAGTTAATAGTTACAGAAACTGGAGACCTCACTCAAAAGTTGTGCCACAGTTTGTATTTCCTAGAAAATGATTATGGCAACTATATATCGCTTAGTATAATCATTATGTACAGAAAGGTAAGTGCTGTTTAACTGGTGAATTAATTTAATTGAAATAACAGTGATTAGCTCAAATACCTGACACACTGTAGGACTGKGTATTGATCAATGCATATGCTTAATTTAAATACATGACTCAGGGCTGCTGAAGGCGTTTGAACTAAACATTAAAACATATACTTAAGGATAAAGACTAAATCATATTCTAGAGCCAACATATTCTTTAGTAAATATATTAAGACATTAATATTATTTGCTATATTCCTCTATGTGTTGATACTCAGGACACTCTTTCTTTGCCAATGTAAATCTGAGGAACATCTTTTGAGATCTTATTCTCATTCCCCACCAGTAAAACCCAGTAAATTTCACTGATTACAGCAAGAATGTGTTTATTATATAAGAATGCACTCCCATGCTGCAGTAGATGAACAGGCAATATGAATAGCATAAAGCTTCCGCATAGGGACTGGGTTCACAGGCAGTGAACCTGCCAGAAAAAAGACCCTGTCTCCCTCTAAGGGTCTCGTGGCCTTTTAAATCCCGCTTTCCCCCTGAAGCTCTGTATGGAAATACCGCTGAAGGCGATGGCATTTCATTGTTTTGATGGGAGATTTTGCTGGAAACTCTTAGCCCTTTAAAAATACAGAACAGGCTAATAAAACACCCTCTAAATCCAGCTTTGTGTGAGGATTGCTTGCTTTGTTTTCCCTGGAAAGAACAGAGCATCATATGTCTCCGTAAAGCCACCGTATGTACAGGATTTTTCCCCCTTGACTAGCAGCGCTTTAGCTTATATATTTGGTTGCATGGTACTTGAATTCTGATTAAAATAGTCTGCTTGCAAGTTGCATTTCCTGGCTGGGGGAAAGAACGTCTTGAACATCTCCCTGTGTAGCTCAGAGTAGGGTATGGCCTAGTCTCTTGCTAAGAAAAACAAAAGCAGTTTGTTATGTCCTTAAATGGGTATAGCAGATTGAATCTATTTCTACCTTTTTCTTTTATTAAGTATATTCTTCTGCTCTGAAGGGCAGAAGCAATAAATGGTATTCATGAAGTCACCTTAGCTTAGCCAGCAAGAGAAGTACAAATACTTTTAGCTGTAATTATGAATTTTGCTGGCACATCACTGAATTAGCCAAGTGACAAAATTAGCTGGTYGTTTGGCTAAAGACCAAAAAGAATTAATCTGAACCAGTGATGTTACTATCCCTGGGCAGTGCAAGGCTTTTAATAAACCACAGAATCAGAAAGGGTAAAAAGAGGAAAATGTAGCTTGCCACAAGCAGTGTTTGGTAGGCGTATATCACTTACAGACTATTTAACAGATGAATAAAAGAAATACAGGGGAGCTTTGAGGTTGAGTAAATGGACCTGATCCTGCCTCCACCGAAGTAAGGCGACATACAATTTGTGGCTCTCCAAAGGGACAGCCTGTAAGAAGTGAGTATAGAAGAATCAGGTGAGAGACCTTGGGGCAGAAAAAGGAGAGAGAGAAGTTCCTTTGTGAGCATGTTGGCTTCTCATGTAAATAGAAATGCTTGGTTGTATACRGTCATTCTGTTCACCAAATGTTTATATAGATTCACATATTTGAAGACACAGAGAACAGCGTGAATATCAAGACTTTAATCAGTATAGATATTGATCCTGCCTTAGGTGGTGGTTGGTGCCCTCCATTGGTACAGTAAGTTTATCATGCAAAGGGCCTGAAGAGCTTTAATTGCCAAATCTAAAAGATGATATAAACCTTCCCACCCTGATGGGGGTTGGAAAACTTATAGATCAAATGAACCTGCCATTGGTGTTTTCAACATAGTAATTTCACTGCAGTATACAGCTAACCCGAGAAATTCAAATAATGGAACACATGGCAAAATTAAAATTATTTGCATTTAGGAACTGAGAGAGAATGGTGAAAAGCTGTGTCAGTAAGAGGGGGATGAAATGGCAGAAGATAAAACAGCAAGATATTTCTGCGAAAGGTAATAGAAATATATGATAATCAATGCTAACTTGATTTTTATTTTTGTCCAGATGCAGCACTAAGAAGTCCTTTTACCTTGCAGTGTTGTGATATCTCTTTCTCCTAATAAGTTCTCCATCATCCCCAGCACTTTAGGGAGGTAGCAATAGTGTCCTTTGAGGCTTGCCATCGCTAGAAACCCTTACCTGGCCACAGCTGGTTTAGTATTAGACTTGGTGCTTCTGGACCCGTCGTCACATCCCATATGCGTGCGTGTATTTAGAGAAGAGGGAAGAACAAGAGAAAGCAGGGTAAATAGACAAAAGATTTTTCAAGAACAACAAGAACAAAATGTTTCTGGAGGAGATAAGAAAAAAAAGGGTGTTTAAACCAGGTGAAAGAGTAAGGAAGATATTTTTCCCCTCTTGCAGGCTTCCAAGAGGGGTTTCCTTGGTACAGTTTTGAACTGTCTCAGCGTTGGTGTGCTGGAGCCCCAGTGCCCTCTCACCAACTGAGGAGTGCTCAGCTGGTTCCTCCAGCCGCCTTGGGAYCTTGGCAGAAAGAATAAGTCTGCCACCTGCTTAGGAGGAATTAAGACCTAAAGAAGTTTCYAGTTTTGCCCGTCCTTCCCTTGCAGGCTGCAGTGTGGCTTTTCAGCTCCCCCGTGCACGGGGACGACAGCCCGCRGGAAGGCGGCGGAGGAGATGCGGCAAACCTGCTCTCTGCATGCCTCCTCCGGCTCACCGTGATGATTAATTAAACCCCTAACCGCTCCCCGTGGCTTTCTTCCCCGAGGGCATTTTAGATACGAACCAGCAGGTTGTTGCTTGCGGGTTGCATTTGTTGTTCTGCCAGTCTGCATCATCTTGTGCGTCGTCTTCCTTTGGAGGCAAGCGTGTCACTGGGTCTCTGCGCCTTCGCCATCCCTGGTGATCTCAGCTGTATGTGGTATACACCCGGYGCCTACAGGAAACGCTTTGCTACTTGCTCCTGGGGAGAAGCAGGTTATCTCCAAATATGTTAATATTTAAATTATAAATAGCCAAGCACAAAATATTAATAGGCTGSAAAACCGCAAAGAACACATCCCCTGAAAAAAGCCCAGTCATTTTTACTACATATAGTATTTGAACCCTGAGTCTGTTTTAAATATCATACATATTCTTTTTCTTTTTTTTTTTTCTTTCAAGCAAAGACCGAGAATGTGTGTATCATAACGTTTGGAAAATAAAGTTGTCATTAGAGTCAGGTGGGAGATGTGTGCTGACCARAGTTAAAGCATCCATGACATCTAGAAATCGCACACTGATTAAGGACAGAAGAGATTCTTTTAAGCCTACCTAAAACTAGAGAAAACAAGAATTTGCTTGTAAGAGGTCTTTTTGTTTGCCATTGCTTTACCATTTACCAAAAAATCATAGTTTTTTTTTTTGGTATGGGAAAAAAAAAAAAATCATTCCAATGTCAGGGAGATTTTTGAGTTCTATGTGGAAATACAATTAATCTTAAAGCACAGGACTAAAAATATACATATTAAACCCTCTATAGTTCTTTAGATCCTCTATATTACAAAGTAGACACAAAAGAAAAAAACCCAACAACCTCTTGATCTTTCTGCTTGTGCTCGGAACATCATGACCAATTAGTGAAATGAGAGAAATAAAAGCAGAGGTGTATTTTTAGAAATCCGAATCATTTCATGCTGTAAAAGAGCAAAAGTGCTCTAAAAGAGCATTTCTAAAGAGCTGGAAGTGTTTATAGAGAGTAATCTGTTTGGGCTAGGAACTTCTTAGTGCAAGATGGATGCTGTTCTTAGAGAATGCTTGAAAATAGAGCCACCAGGGATGTCATAGCGTCATTTGTTACCTAAAGAGACAGACTACTGGAAGATGTTTTTCTAACTCTTTAAGTCTTTAAGGTTTTTTTTTTTTTAAAAAAAAAACCTTCTGTTTCAGACATCCGAAAAATGGGAATGTTTTCAGGAATATTCCATAATTCCTGCAATAATGTCTCCTGGGATCTATTCCAGGATCTTGTTGTCTTAGTCCCTAAGGAGGCATTTCTGTGAAATGTAGCTGACCTATCCTTGTGCCATTCAAATTCATTGTAGTTGCCTCCAGATAGCAGATTCTCTTCTGCACAGAGGCTGAGTACAACGTTACGTTATCATCTTCCCTCTTTTAAATAGCTTTTAAATGTTGGCCAAGAGAAGTTCTGGTTTTTGCTTCTCATTGTTTTTCAAGGTTTCAGTAAGTTTTGTTGTTCTACTCTGGATTCTCTTATGATTCTTTTGTATTGCCCAAAAGAAAGATGAGAAAGTCAAAACGTTTTGTTTGCCTGTGAAATGTGCAGTTCAAGGTTTACTGTTGTGAAGTTGTGTTTTGATTTAAAAATTGAAAAGATGGACATAATTCTAGGAGAACTTAAAGAGCTTGCAATCAAAATAAAACATTTCACTCAYGATAGCATGTTTTTCATGGGAGGTGAGTAATGGTATAGGAGAAGGGTATTTGCAATTTATTTTTAATTCTGACAGCTAGTGAGGGATCAGTTATTTGCACAACTTTAGTTTTAATATTTCGTGGGGAAAAAGCAAGGTTAAGGAAGAACAAACTATATTTCAAGCAATACAATAAGATAACCTTGTATGCAACTCCTCAAGATACAGAAGGCCGATATAGAACCTAGAAGATAATTACTAATTCCTTGACTTCTCCATCGGGTCAAAGAAAAAAAAAATAGGAGAAATCAATAATAAGCACCATTATCCCAAGTCCATGGCATGTGCACTTTAGCTTCCACAGAGCACTATTATTAAACACATCCCAATAAATAACATGGCACAAGCAGTTAAATTCACATGGTCTTGGTCCTCACAGCAGTGCTTTTAAAGACAGAGGATCTGTAAAGAGAATCTTCTTGTTGACGGTTGCGAGAAATATTTTTCCTGATCTCTGTCATAAAACAAAATGGTTTATGATGTTTATGATGCTTTGCAGTCATCAAGAACTCTCCATCAAGAAGCATAACTGTTTGATGGAAATGCTTGGATCGGCGTCATTTGATGCTCCTGAAAGCCCAGCGACCTCCTCCTGGGATGGGAGCTGGGACAGCCCGCAAGGCCTGAGTGTCTTGCACGTGAGCCGAAGGGTTGCTCTGCTCCCACCTTGACTAAACCAGCCCCGAGTGAGCTCAACAACAAAAATATATATTTGGAAAGAGGGAAATAAAGAGGAAAAAGGAAACACCTCACAACCTCAGTGAGTATTTCAGTGCTGGCTTTCTAGGTGGGACCTGCCTGTCTTCAGTGATTGTTCCACTAGTAATGCTGCTTTCAAGTCGTGATTTTGGCTAAGTCAGGTTATCATTAACATCCTTGGCCTATGGAATAACACACTGACTTTTCCTGCTGAAATGCTGCTTACAAATAATGAGCCATGTTCAATAGGAGCAGACATTTCTTGGAAGAGGAAAGAAAAAGGTGCCTTTTTAGCCAATTGTACATCTTCAGAGATAGGCTGGTTTTTGTATAGAGACTATAATAAGACTGAAAGCAAATGTCACTGAATTTGTARGTCTGAAAATTAGATGGTGAAGTCTCCATTTAAATTAGTATGGAAACTGACCKTGTTTTTTTCAGAGATACCCAGAAGTTTTCTCGGTCTTTATTTGCTGAAATGGAGGCCTGGTCTGGAGAGAACTGTGATAATGAGCAGGTTCCCTTTGTGTCACTGCAATAATTCATATCTCAAATTAGTGAAGAAAAGAGGATCTGACTGCCAACAAATATTAGTGGAATCAGAACATTTCTTTTTATCCCAAACAGAGACTGACAAAATGGTATATGCATTTTGAACATATTTCAGACTATATATTCTGAGAAAAAAAAAGTAGATTTGAAGATGAAACAATTAGATCAAATTGACTACTAAACATGCRTAGCAATCTTGTGCATGAAGAAGAGAGAGCATAAACTTATGTGGAGAACCTACATGTTTTACATTTACTACCAATTGTTTAAAAGTAATGTAGTATTCTCTTCCAGACTACTGTGAGTAAATTCAGTGGTCCCATTGATGTTAGTGAAAGGTATGCAGTTTCAGGATAGATCAACATAGAAATTACACCATAGCAATGTTCAAACCTCTAGAGAAATATGTGATCTTTCCATGTAATAGCATCTCTGTTTTGTCTCTTTGTTTTCATTTTGCCATAAATATGAATTATTTGAACATTGGTATATTGGCTGTAATTACCTTTCATCTTTCTCTTTTTGATTCAAATAGTACCAAAGTCCATTAAAATATGTGTGTGAAAGTAGAAAACGGTTTATTAGTGAATCATACCAAGTGTGTGTCTTTGGAACAGTTTAAATTGAAAGGTCATGACAGGTCTTCTAATTGCTTCATAWGTATTCTGTTAATTTTACTCTTAATGCATAAAGCACACTAAAACCACCAAAAAAWAAAATCAACCTGTGCTGGTGAAACRTATCAGATGTATTTGAATTGTGGTGTGTATCTGGATTATGGTCACAAAACATGACAACATAGGAAAATGAATCTGACATCTGTTAAAACACTSTTGATGTAGGTCCATCTCTCTCATGATTTGGTTGGCAGTGACTTGTCACCTSCGCTGCTCCCTCTGCCAGCCCCTTTGCTTCTAGGAGCAAGGGAGCCTGGTGAATCCAACCCCTCTTTTGTGGGATGAGGTCTTTCGGGCAAGAATGCAGGAATTCTTTGWTACATTGATTACTTTGTATCTCTTAATTCCTTCAGAAAACAGGTTTGTACTGCACCATTTCTCTAAAGAAACCTTGTCAAGATGAATAATGAAAGGCCTGTGAGTTGGAGAAAAATTAGGACCGTGAGGCTCGTGATTTAGCCTTATCTTGTATCTTCAAAAATTGATGAATAACAGCATCAGAATAGGTATTTGCCTAATCCTGCAAAGTGTTGACTCCTCTGAGTGATAAAATACACCCTGCATTGCTACATCGTAAGGAAATACATTTTTCCCTTTTTAATTAATCAGGAAACTCACTGTGTTGAACCAAAGCCTCATCATTCAATCTCCACTCTGTCCAGTACCATGATTACTTCCTGAAACATGTGTTAAGCTAAGAGCCATGCATCAGCACTTCCAGCAATGTTTAATAGGCATTAGATATGTCATCTTTCAACCAGGCATCATCAGACAAAGACAAGGGAAACAAAGCTTGTTTCAAAGCCACTTGCCTAGCATCAGGTTGGAACATCGATTGCTTCTGGGGAGGATTTAGTGTTCTTTAGTATTTCRTCCTTAAAAGCAAAATTATTTCCTCCTAGGTTTAACATGTGAAGTTAAGTAGTGAGGGAGACAAAGAGGGGAAAATATAGTGTCTTATCTACAAATGTTGTCAAGCTGCAGCTTTCAAATGCCGTTGCCTTTGTAGGAATTATTATAGCAGAAAAAGCCGAACAGTCTCTTTGGCTACAGTAATCCTTGTGGAGGTTGTGGGAGCAAGATGGCAGCACAGGCAGTCTGCTCACTGCAGTCCTTTGCTCCTGCGAAGGAATGCCCGTGTTTGCTAGAGTGCTTGGCGCAGTTTCAAAAGTTCGGCGAAATGCAGGAATTACATTTCTTTGCTGCAAGGTGCTACATGCGTTGGCTTAAATGAAACTGACTTTTACCTAAGAGATCTCCTGCCTACCCTCATTTTTTTTATGTAAAAATTTTCRGAACAAAGAAAGTGTTGTTCAGCTCAGCAGCCAAGACAACGATTGCTCAATTGCTTTGCTATTACTGATAAAGATTTAAACAGGAGACGCCTGTTAAAAGCAGAACCTAATTCATTGTTTTTAATCTTTTTCATCTTGTTAGTTACTTAGTGCTAGATGTGAAATATATATATATGAAGTATTAGAATTAAAATGGCATCCTTRACTGTTACTTAAGGGCCATGTTTTGAATGTGATTTAGTGATTTAGTGACTAAAATCCAGCCCGAGTTGAATTCTGACATGAAGTTGAAGAAAAAACGAACCCTGAAAGCTCTTTCCTCTGGAATTGTCATTTGGTTCCACATGCCCTTTTGCCAGAAAACATAGGTAGGTCATGGACATGCAGCAGTTAAGTAGCTGCCTTCTGCTCTCCAAAACCTCCCAAGAAGTGCATTTCCAAGATCCCTGTGAAGATGTTCTTGAAACAGAATTTCATCATCTCATGCATTAATATTGTGCCAGGAAGACTTTCACCTAACTCAAACTTGGAACAAAATCAGGCAATAAAGAAAGGTATGTTATGTTCATAGGGAAGGAGTGTTTCGAGAGAGTTGAAAGCCCCCTGAAATGTTTTGAGAGTAGAGATGGACAGACCAATGATTTAACTGTGGAGGCTGTTACTTTTTAAACTCCCAAATCATATTTGTTCCTGGTTTTACAGGACGTGGGTRGTAGCTTGAATGGCCAAAGCTGAGGCTGGTGTAAATGGACACAAATTCTCGAGCATTGTGTMGTCTATACTGATTTTATGAACTATCAGTCTGCATTGTGGAGTTATTTCTATTTTCAGGTTCTGAGAAGAGATTCCGCCACGGTATGGCTCCCGAAAGGCTTCACCRTTTCATTTGTGAAACTATTTCCATTCCTGGCACTGCATAATAAAATTTTTATTCTGTTCTTTTGTGACTTTTTTATTGCTCACTTTTGAAACGTCTTGTTTTATTATCTTTCAGCACTGTTATCAATGCTGAGCAATAATAAGACTGTAATGACCACTTTTAATAAGCCTATTACAGGTTTTTGTGTTGCTTTGACATACATAACTGTAGTAAAATGGTTTATGAGGAATAAACAGTTGAGTAATATCACATTAATATCCTAGGAGATAAAGTGATTATTTATGAGGAATAAATAATTAAACAAGACACAATCTCGTGATTGCAACTTCTGAACTCCTAAGAGCGAGCTCCAAGTCTGTTAGATGCTACGAGGCTCTACACTCTACATGTGGCGACGTTACGGTTCGGTTCCTCAGTACAACCTTGTGTGTACATGTGCTTTCACATGAACATACCCCTGCAAAAATAAGCATATAGAGACACGTTAAGGGTGAGATTCATTTCTCRGCAGGGTGCACGCAGCAGTCCCAGAGGCCGAGCTCCGAGGCTGCCCCTGTCGGGATGGCTGTGGACATTTATCTGCCTCAGCGTGTACAAGCCCAGACTCCCTCATGGGCAAACACGCCTCGGCTGAGGCTGATCAAACACCACGGGGCTCGCATTTGAGGATATTTGTTTACCTCTGGCTTCCATCCGTCTGCATTAACAGCTGGCACTGCCAACATTTATTGGCTGCTCTCTCGCGGTCTGTCTCGCTCACTRACATCCTCTCTGCTCCACTGTTTGGACATTGATATTCTTCCAGTTGTACACAGGACTAAAATAACTCATTGTTCACCATTTAGWACACATCAGGAATATTTAGAAATTTATGTATAATAAAATGGAAATATTTTAATAAGTCCTTACATTTCTATTTATATATTTATAAATACTTATTATTAGATATTTTTAAAACCAAACTCCAAACCCCAAGGAGCTACARATGATAAGCCTCTGTAATTTAAAAGGAAATAGACCATTTAGCTTTTTTACAGTTCACTTGGCTTCGGAAAATGGGAGGCTTGCTCCATGGAGCAGTCACTTCCCAAAACATAAGGGTAGCTGCTAGGTCTTATTAAGGCAAATAGGAATCAGCCAGGGTGGCTACTTCAGCCACTGGATGTACAGTGCCTGGTGCACGGGAAAGCAGTGATACTAACTTAATGAGCGGTAATTTAAGAGCATGGGGAGTCACTAAGTAAGCTTGCTTTGGGGCACCGCAGCGACTGAAAGAGACTTTGAAATGTGGGCAAAGACACTTACTTGTGTTATTTATTTCTTCCCGTGTTTAGCTAGAGAAGACTCCGTACAGCTTCTGAAAATCCTTCTGCATACAGAAACAACCTGAAATTTAGCTCAAACTGAAAGACATCATAAATGTAAGTAACAGTGCCTGTACTAAAAAGTCTTACCTCATAATTTTCAGTACGTATCTTTACATTTTATTTTTATCTTCCTCTATGTACTTCAAATATCTTTTGGCATTTCATACTATTCTTCAGGAACACTAAAAGAAAAATTATCATGAACCTTTCAAAGATAGAAAAATAGGCTGTAATAATCATTACCCTGTGGATGTTCTGTCATAAGCTACCAGCAGCAGGGTTTATGCACCATGTGCTTACTCTAAAACTGGTGGCTGTATTCCAAAGGTAACATGCGGGGGACCCTCCCCAGTGTATTTTAATTTATTCTATAAATTGTTAGCACGTATTCTAAATAACAGAGCCTGGGGATTTATTTATTTTATTTTTTTAATATTAGATGTTTACATTCAGTATATGGAAATATACAAAAGGAAGTTATAACAAAAATAAGCCTAACACTTTGACTACTGTATTGACATTTATGCTTGAGAAAGTTCAGGCCTGGAAGCTCTTGCACAGCAAGTAAAAAGGCCAATACCAGCCTCTGACCCAAAAGGGAGCATTGCAGTTCAGGCTCAATCAATTGAAAATGCAGGGCAACGTATGCCTTTAGATGACACAGTTTGCATTACAAGATACACAACTACATGTACTTCCCAGCAAGCTGAGCTAATTTGGGTTTATATTTTGACTCTGTATGTAGAATAATTATGATTTATTTATGATCTATTAATCAGATTGTTTCCACTGTGTAAGAAACCCTAATTAGGACCACTGTTTTTAAAAGAGAAACTCATGATTTCTTTTATTTCCTGTCATCAAAGGCACAAAAAGAACACTTTTGTTTTTGTTTTGTTTGCTTTGCTTGGGGTGTTTTTTCCAAGCTCGCTGCTGAGTGTCGAGAGGCCATACACTTCTGTCGTACAGYCTTGTCTCCTGAAGTCTCTGAAGAATTTCGGAATGCTCGAGATGGGTTTTTGTTTCTCAGCAAACCCGCTTCACTCAGGATAACGTGATTCCTGAGGGAGCCGTGTTGCCAAACTGTCCATAAGGGCTGTTATCTTACAAACGAATATATGAGAGGGGGTCGGAGGGCGAGGGAAGCAGCATGGGGTGATGCCTGGGAGGCTAATGCCTGCCCTGGGCTTCTGAAAGGGACAGTGCCTCAGACTCCTTCCCATTCCAGCCCCACRAACCCCTCTCACGGAGACGTGGGGRACCYGAGGGCTCACGGATCACTCAGCCAGGACTGAGTGATACCATGTCAGGCTTTGCACCGCCTCCTGTTAGGACACAGGTGTGATGTGCCSAGGGGCCTCCACCACCCCTCGTCAAGGCATGTGTACGTTGTGCAGAGGTGCCACGGGCACTGCTGGTGATCCGGGCAGCAGCGTCCAGTCCTGCCGTGCRTACGGTGCTGAACGGCCGCTCCGCCTCCTTGGGCTTGGTCTCCAAGTGCTGCTTGATGAGATTCAGGGCAATCAGTCTGTAAATTGTCCAACAGAAAGAGGAGTATGGTACTCATACCCATTTTATACCTTTTTTTTTTTTTTTTTTTTTTTTTTTTTTTTTTTTGTCATTTGAACGGCTTTATCTTACTCTTGTAGAAGAAATATATATTCAAAATGTACAGTGTGTGGATAGAGTGCATTTACTTGTAGCCCATGACCTCATTTTCACCTATTCCTGCTCATAAAATTGCTTTTCTCAGGGCCTGGGGCGTTAATGAGTGTAAATATGCATTCATACTCTTCCATGTCATTCCCACTCTCTCTTGTCATATGTTTTATCCCTTTACATTAGAGAGAATCAGCAGGTTTTTGAATGCTGTAGATACCAGAGCAGCACTCGAACAACCATTGTGGAAGCCTCTGTTCTTTCAGATAAATTAGTAGAAGCAATGGGGTGGATCAGTCTTATTATAGGCAAACGTGTTAAGGGATATTAATACGGTTAGGCTAAATAACACCATCAAGTTGGGAGATGCGCTCAGGCTAATGGGTTGCAAGCGCCAGGCAGGAGTGCAGGTCACATCTTTTGATAGCGAATATGAGGGGGAATGAGGGATACTGCTGTGACTGAAAGACTTCCTCAGATGAGGACTGAAGTCTCTCCCCAGCACCTGAATAGATAAAGTTTATTTTCCAAGGGAGCTTTCATGGATATACCCTATTTCAAAAGCAAGAAAACAAAATTGGCTGTGTTTACTGATATAGAGTTTATAGAAATAAATGACAGAAAAGCTATTTCTTAGATATTGAAAACCCAAACACAAGAATCCTGGGTCAAAGCTCACTTCTTTCATAGTCTTCTATTTCTGCAGTATAGATCTGATTTCTGCATAGATTTGGTATTATCTAAACTGTTTTGCTTGAATGCTGTTGTGTCGTTCTCTATAYGGGTCCAGCCAAAAGAATATTGACTGTTGTTGGGTTTCCTCTGAGACTTGAAGGTACATTTTCAAAGTGCCCCTAGGGTTTTCTGTTTCTTCTCAGAGTTCAAAAGGCATCCGGCGCACGCGTTCCTTCTTCCCTTATCTCCATCAAAACTGARCAAAGGGTGATATGGACAGTGAGGTACACTCATACGTAAACCAAACATGTAGCTCACATTATTACTGTGGAAACTCGCTGCTTTGTTGAAGACAGTGCTTACTGAAAGGCCTTGTTGGGTATCAGTACAGTGAACGTCACTATGGGCTCAGCAAAAGCAGGAGCAGCAATACTTCTGCTGTTCCGACTGTTCRTTTACCAGAGCTGCCTGGGCATGAGACTATGGAGAGGTCGCTATATAGGAGCTACCTAAGTGTATCCTAAGTAACCCCAGTGCTGCAGTTCCCTCTCTAAGGATTTGAAAGGTCTTTCTGTAATGGCAAGCAGCTCGCACTAACTTCCTGGGAATCCAGAAATGCTAATCAGCAGTTCTCGTCCCCAGCACATTTGTTACACCCTGACGTGCTGAAGACAGCCCGTTACAAATAGAACTGCCTGGTGAAAAATGCTGTTCCAGTGTTTTATAATAAAGTGCACCAATTAGATGCATTCATTAGGACAAACTGCTTGTCTCTTCTTATATTAGATCTTTTAAAAGGCACAGTGCATTTCATAGCTCATTCTGCTCTGTATTATTATTAATTGAACAAAGCACATTACGAAGTTTTAATCCAATAACTGTAAATAGATAATGAATAATATTTCCTTGGAGGCTATCGGGGTTGCAGCAGCCTTCCTCTAAAACTTTGCATGCTTGGTGTAAGATATATTGTAGTAAAGCCCACTCTTCCCTTGCTGCAAATTCCCCACAGGTATTGCAGGGACATCATCAGAGCAAGGAATACTGCACATGTAGTAGAAGACAAATTTGTCATTTGTTAAAAAGCAAATTAGGAGCCAAAGCTAAAATGTAGCCCTTCAGCTTCTTCATGTCGAGAAGGGTCATCCACASCAGTTTTTCATGTCTTGCAAATCCCTGGATGCCAAAAGGAAAGCGATGTTTTAATTTTAGCAGCATGAGGAATCCTAACAGCAACATATTATTTATAAAGGGCAAATGGCAAACACTAAATGAAGACAAAAGGAAACATTCTGTTCCTCTCTGGGGGAGCACAACATTATTATACAAGGTTGTGAATGGCCATAGTAAGATGAATTGAGCTGCTCTTCCTACTGACAAGAGCATTACTTCTTAGATTCCTACTTCTACGTGAAGTAGCTGGCACTCGCAAGTTATACTTGCATAATGGATACCTACATCAAAAGGACCCTAAACTGAATGATAAAGATAGAGGTGTCTATAAAAAAAGAACACTCTATGGCACACTTGAGTTTCTTAGTTTTATTGTACCTAATAATATTTTCATGTAAAATAAGTATTTGCAGTAACTTGTGTTAGGACAGTAGTTTCCTAACTCTTGTGTCAGGTGTTTAGCAAAGCTAGTTAGCTTGATACAAGTAGTACTCTAATGTATTCCTGTGACCACTCAAGCTGTCCTGTGATTTCCAATTCTGAGCTACTTTGTAGGGAATCAGTAAAAAAAAAAAAAAATAGTCAGAGGGGAGCTGTAGTCTCTTGGCACTTATCCTTGTAGCCATTAACCTGTGTTAGGTAAGAGCAACATGGATTGTTTTTAGAAATCTAGACCTATGCAAAAGCAATGAGACATGGGATTTTTAGGATCTAGACCATTAATACCTTTGAATACTTGGTGCCATCATATTAATTTCCTGAGACCTCATCCTATGACAATAGGAGAGAATTTCAAGTGGAGATTCATACTTACCGCCCTTTGTGCTTAAAAATATCTGTCAGCTGTGAAAATCCTAGGACCTGTTATCTAACAGCACCAGATCATAGTTCAATGACTCAYTAAGCTATATATTAGGTGGTTAAAAATGAGAAGGAGGGAAAATATCAGCATATAGCAGCTACTGAAATCCGAAAGCCTTGGTCCTGGATTTCAAAAGACAGTGAATCCTACATTTGCTATTCCTGGTTTTGGCAATATAATCAAATGCATTATGTTGCTAAGCACTTTAAGATTCTAGAGATACCTGTGGTTATTAAAGATTTCATTTGCTAATTTCCATCCCTTCATCATCTTTTTATTGAATGTGTGATGAAAAGTCTGCTGAAATAGAGTRCTGTACCACAAATCTTGTAACACAGACAGTTATACTACATGCCTAGCTCTGAAAGTAAAAATTACCATGTTGTGTGCTTTTACAGACAGAATGAAACCAAATATTTATCGTTAGGTTTAAATAGTTGCAGCCTTTGTCTAAGCCWATCAGGAAAATTTGTAAATGTGAAGGTTTCATTGCTCGTGGCATACTCCTTAAAACGCTTTTCTGTTGTTATAATTAGGGCYGGTTAGTCCACATCGTAATTTTCTTAACAAAGAGACTTGATGCCTGAAATTGAAATTTAGGTACTTAAATCCTAGCTGCAACCCTAAAATTGCCTCAACTATTGCCTAACTGTGGAATCGTCTGACCTCTGCAGATGCCTTATTTTGAATGAGAAGATTTCTCAGCTGTCAATAGGCTTGTCTGATTGCAACTCTGTCACTACAAGGGTGAACAGGTTTGCAGAATGTGGCTACAAATTGGCTACAGCATATTATCTTGTCTAATGAAAAGCAGAGCTTCCCAATAAATGCAGTAGTAATAGTTATTTTTATTTAAGGATGTATGAAAGAGTCTGGACATCAACTTTACCCTATGGCATTGCATATATTCATGCAGGCACACTGCAAAATAGGGGGTTTTGCATAACAAACTAAAGTTATGACACATACCCKAAGGGGGTGTAAGCAGCAGCCTCAGCTTAATTCTGGGCTTAAACTTGAGAAGGGAGAGGAATTAATTCTCGAGCTGTATTTCAAAAGAAAAATGCCCCATTTCATAAAGCAAAAGAAGATGTCTCCATCTTGAGCAGAGTTTCTAGGTAAGTCCGCATATATGGGCATCTGTGCTTTGAGGAGAARGTAATAAGTGATATGACCATGTTTCTAGGCTCATTTCGTGCTAGAAAGCTGTAGGTAGGAGTAGCAGCCAGGTGCAGCTCGAGTGCAATCTATAGYAACCTCCAGGAGCTGCATGGACAACCTGGGTACATAGAGAGCCTTCTGTGGTACACAGGGTTGGTAGGATTGGCACATGCAAAAATCTCAAGTACTTGGCATTGTGGAACTTAGGTCTGCTCTATAGGCCAAACCTGCAAGATTTCATACAACAAGGAGATCAGTATCTATGCTTGAGACCTTAATAATTCAAGCTGGAGCCTAAGAAACTCATCTTCTGGTGCAGTCTGGTTTTGCACYGCGTTTGGTTCAAATTTAAATACATGAAAGGAAATAAATGAAATGCTTGAATGAAAAATTCTTCAGTAGACAAAGCAAGCACTTAAGCCTTGCTCCTATATTTCCAGGTAATTATTTAGTCACAGTTCTTCTTAAGCTATGTGTATTTTTGATCCTCCCTTTCCCAAGAGTTTTCAACACAATTCTATGTTCATGAAAATATTATTCCAATGTTTTTTATTGTGTTTTATTTTTCACCAATACACATAAGCATACAATTTAAAATGTTAAAAATGCCCTTTGAATGCAAAAATCATCTTCCAGAACCCTGAGCCTGTTCTAGTTAAGCCTGTTAACTGTTGCTATAGTGTGGACTGCATAACAAGATTCAGTTTTAGGACACTGAAAGAAGGGCTTAATGACACTCTTYAGCAAAATCCGAAGAGAATTTTTAATGAAATCTGAAATGTTTCATAAATTAGTTCCCTTTAAGAAAAAAAAAAAAGGTCTTTAAAATCTAGGTGGCATTTATTTCACCATTGCTAAAGTTTCAGATTCTGTGTAACTTGCTCTTCTCCCACTGGCTTTCACTGTAAATTGAACTCTTAACTCTCTGCAGCAATTTGGAAAATCTCAATTTGCTGCAATTATGATGAGAGCCATTACTTGATAGGAAGAGGTGAGAGTTAGTTAAGTTCAAGAAATGTATCTGGATTCCTTTTAAAATAATGAGCACACACAAACAGAAGAAAAGGCAAATTCCTGCCACAATTCTACCACTTGCCTTTTTTTTTTTTTCAATTTGCATATTAAATTGTACATCTTCCAGATTCTGTTAATTCAGCAAAATGTGAACTTTTCCTCAAAGTAATTACATTATTAGTCTACCTTGGCAGTAATGGTCATCAGGTGAAGATAGGAAATAATCATATTTCTAGCAGTGTCTTCTTTTGAATAATTAGCTGTAAAATTWTATTGTAGTTTCTCTGCTCTTGAGAACTTTTCTGCACTGGGCCATATTTAAATACTGGTAGCTAAAAGGGCAGATTTCTGAAGTTTTTTTTTTTCTTGGTTAATACTTGTTCAGCAAGTCTTAGGCCAATATTCTGACACATTTTTCAGTTGTAAATTGCTTTACCAGGCATTATATTTCTTTTCACCAAATTTTTGCCTACTAATTCATCTACTTTATGGATTATGAATAAAAGAAATAGCACACTTTTTTACAAAATTGTGAGCTTTTTTTTTCTTTTTTTGAGAACAGAACCACCATAAAAAAGAGAACCAAACTACCCCTAAAGAAACAGCGAAGAATAACCAACCACATCTTCCCCTCCACCTATAGCTCTCCTCAGAGAAGGGATCTTCAAAATCCAAGAGCCATTGGCAGTGTAGCTGTTAGCATGTGCATTCTTTACAGAAGTTTTGACTTCTATAATTGTCTCATTGTGTTGCTTTCAGGTTTTGCTTGATGCTTATCTTGGTCATGAGCCTGGCCATGCCTTGCTCAAGTTGGTATTTGACCTCATTTTATGGTGCACCAAACCTGCAAACCAGAACTTGATCCTGCTGCCCTTGAAGTCCAGGGGTAAAACTACTCAAAAATATTAAAGTGTTGTATAATAGCAACTATATTATTATTAAATTAATTTTAAATAAATTTAATTAAGATTAAATTCCTCTTTCTCTCCTTATTGTCTGTAGAACAATACAACTGGTTAGCTTTATATTGACCATCTCTATCTGTAATTACTTACTTCTGTAATCAAAAATGTGAATCCAAGTGAACAAAAAAAAAATGGAATAAATTGTTGAGGCTCAAGTGAATACAATGAGACACTGAAAATGAATTCCTTTTCATCCTAATGGCTTGATTTCTTACTGTATATGGTTGTATTTTGTGCGTCAGTCCCCACTAGGCAAAGAAAAGGCATGCCACTATAATTTAGTGTGTTCATTCTTATTTAAAATAAAACAAAACAGCAATAAAGGTGGAGAGATCAGTGTCATCTCTGTATTATTTGCATCTTCCCACCTGTCATTAACACCATTTATTTATTCTAGGTCRTGAAGGCATTAAACTGTAATGAGTTGCTTTTGTTTAGACAAGACATTCAGTGTACAACTTTAGCAATTAGAGATTTRGAAAGGGGAAATTTAATTATCTCATTTACAATATTTCTGTTTTTACTTCCAGAAATGTCATACTCCTAGCTGCATCTTTTACTTGCAGTGTATTTTGTTTAGTGTAGATAGGATGACTTTATTTATTTTATACCAAATAATAATTGAAATTCTGCTTTGAACTATGGGTTCTTCTTTCACCTTTTGAGTTTTTATAAGCATTGAAGTCAAGGAATAATTCCCATTCAATATCTTTGGAGTAGTATTGAGGTTTGGAAATGTTTCCTGTGTACATGCACAAGTTATTTAATGTCATTGAGAAAGCAATATTATTAAGTCTTTTGTTCTCATCGTCTAATTTTTCTTTTGCTGAAGAAATTGAAGCAATGTTACACACTATGGTTTTACTGTCCTTRGGAATATTAACTTTGAGAAATACATTGAAAATTGAGGTAAACAAATTCAATAGGCACATCAAAAGAGTTGTCAAGAAGAAAATGGAAGAGATGGAAGAGCACTTGTACAAAATAACCCCAATATTAGCAGTAACTCAAGCTGATTACTTGTTTCTCAATGAGCAGTATGGTGGTAGGAACATTTCTCATGGGAGCAGTTCAAAATGAGCAGAAATGTTAAGCTGTTCTGTGCATTGCTAAGGGTACTTACATGACCTTGACTAGATACCAGAATCATTTAATATGATCAGTCTTTCTTTTTTCTTCTTCCTCTTTTTTTTTTTTTTTTTTTTTTTTTTCCCATGACAACCTTTAAGTGTTTGCCAATGTTATCCTGACACAGCCAGGATCAGATTCTCACTGACCTCAATATGTCAATGGTTTATCTCAAAGGTTTTCTGGAAGTTCTCTATTTTCCATATGGTATCTTAGTGTATTAGAAGTACAAGTGATCTGTTATTTCTTTAGCCAAGCAAAACACTGTAGTTTATTGTAAAAAGCAAACAAACAAACAGAAAAACCCAGTAACATCACATGACAAAATAGTACTTATTCTACATCACTAGTCCAATGAGAGAAACTTGCAGTTTGTTGAACAGTCATTAGATTGAAAAGCTGAATTAGGCAACAACAAATCTGTTCTGTTGCATAAAGTGAAAATTAATGGCATTTATCCAGTCTGATCTTTAAAATATTGGAGAATCCCACAATGAGAATTGCAAGTTTTTATAGCTGAGTCCAAAGGATATAGTAATTATATCAACAAAACGGCATATACATGTCAATCTATATATGTGTATATTTGTGTGTGTGTGTGTGCATGCTTAGGGTGTACTTTTATATATTGTAGTACTAATCAGTGGCGTAACTGTAGATAAACTTTGGAAAACAGACTGCTGTAATGTAGGTTTTGCACAATTGCACMTTACATGGATCTGAAAGTGAAATAATGGGCCGACTAGTTAGGTTTTCTTTAATCCATTACTATACTGCTTGGTAGAGTAAGTCCTTGGTAAAATCAAGCAGCCCMAGTAGCCAATCCAGAGCTGAATGTTGTGGTGGTGAAGGACAGGCCCTGGCCTGGCTGGCCACGGGGGACCATCCCCAGCCCTGACTCCATCCCGCACAGCAGGACAAGACSTGCTGCTCCCCACACGCATCTCATGGCTCCCACAAGCTGGGTGAAGAGAAGAGTGAGAGAATTGCCCAGTTTTAGGCAGAATCCTCAGTGGGAGCAAGAGGAAGACAGCTCTGAAATACTGGAGCCCTTTGCTGTAGTGCTGCAAATATTATTTTTGAAATAGCAAAATTTCCTTTTTGACATTTTAAAAATCAAAGTTTCATTTTTCTCTCTAATTTCCTTTTTTGTTCTTATTTACAGTCATTCTGCAGTAAATGGAAAGGAAAGGATAAAAACATTTTAAATCAAGACATAATTTACATGTTCTGATTTTACCCAAAAGTGGTTTTTATCCACAAAAGAAAAAACATCTTATTTAAATCCTAAATTTTTTCACAYACTGATTATTCTTGGACTGACCACTACAGCTCAGTTCTGTTTTTCCATAGTTACTAGACAAGATGAAAGAAGTTTCTTACTAATGAAAATGAAAGTCACCTTTCACAAAGCGGAAGGCCTTGCCTTTTGTTTGCATGAGATCAGAATTAGATTTTAAAAAAGCAAATTATACAGTGATGGCTTGAGAAATAATTCTCAATATGACCTTGAGAGAAGTCCGTCTTGACATACATTTCAACTGAATTTGAAACATATCTAGCTGTTACATTTAGTTTGATTGCTTTCATATTTTTATTTGTTTGTTTGTTTTTTAAGGTCTAAGAATAATCAAAACCTCTCATGGACCTCTCATATTTGAGAATGGTCTGATAGTATTGAAGGTGAATCAAAATAAAGTTGTGGCGTGTCAATAATCGACAGTTTGTGCAAAAGTAACAGAAGTTACTGAATATTTGTGGTCAATTTAAATGAAAACCAGTGAATACCAAATAATTTGCAGATGATACAACTGTATTTTTACAACTATTGTTCTAGTCTGTCAGCTTAGAAACCCTTCGTGCTTGTTGACTTCACGTTTCTTTGTTGCAATATTTATAAACCTGCTCTCATGTTTTAACGAAATGTGAATTAGCCCAATAACGAAGCTAAAATTATAATCTGTTTGATAGCTGTTTGAATGGAAAATCAAAAACTCGCTGTTTTCCTGCAGCACGCTGGCGACAGCCTTCTTTTACCAAAAGGCACTGATTTTATTCCTTGTAAAGATAAAGACTAATTAAGTGCTACACAGCCTTTCAGTAATTGCAAAGCTCCCTTAATGAAGAGGACCAGCCTTTAAAGAAAATTATAACAAAAACAGGTCTGGAGAGATAAGGCACAGGCTGTGGTAGGCACCTGGTGAGCACTGGAGCGCTTGCCTTGACCTGGTGGACCTGGTGATTTAGCACAGCCTGGGGCAGCCCATCCACCAGTTAGATATTTTGGTGACTTATGGCTGTCAAGGTTACCCGAGACACAGGCTGGGTCTCTTTAAATGACAGTGAAGAAGGGGTTAATATCCCATCCTAGGAGTTTGGAATGACATTTGAGCATGAAAAGCAAGAGGCATGTGAATGTGAACCTTTTAAAATTATATTTTCTGTGAACTTGTGCCAACTCGATTACAGAAACAGCTTTTGTACTGATCTGGTAAGTAAATTGCCTGTTTGTTCTAAATCTAATACAAATGCTTAAATTTAGTGACATGTGTGCGTTGAATACATTCATTAATTCTTCGAGTATTGGTGATTCTGTCATTTTTTAAAAGTCTGCTCAGGAGAATAACATGAAGGAGAAAAAAATGACCTTTACTTACGGACTCTTTTAAAGAGTTACATGTGAAGAAAATGCACAAAATGGAAGTTTTTTATATAGTAAGATTATTGAAAAATCCTACTGCTGGCACTCACAAGGGACTATACTATATTTAAACTCTCCCTTATATATCTCTGGAGTGATGTGAAATAGCCTAAACTTTAAAGAGAATAGTAGTTGCCATAAACATTCAGATGTTTATTTCCCTCCATGTAAGGTGAATAATCCTGTGAAATCCTTATGTCACAGATATTGCCACGGCCATTGATAAGGYGCATGGACCTCGTAGTGCTCATCACCACCGCTAGCAGTTACGTTCAAAAAGAGGCAAGTAGTGCAGCAGCTKGCTGACATCTGGATGTGATAACAGGTCCTGTAGTAATGTCAGGCCAGGTGACACATCTATACGTCCACCACAAAAAAAGGGAAAAAAAAAAGGAGACTTTGTGCACCCTTGTCAGGAAATAAAAAGGCTTAGGCTGTCATTCACATGGAAGAAAACTAGGCTTTGTAAAGAAGAAATCATAGTAACTTGAGTCTTGGTTTTAAAGCATTTTTTTARAAGAGGCAAAGGTGGATTTTTTGTTTGTTTGTTTCTTTAGGTTTTTTTTTACTTTTTTTTATTAAGTACAACCAGGGCAGGAATTTGAAAAAATGTAGTTTTCTCTCAGTAACAAATACTTAATGGGGTCTGCAAATCTTGTGTTTAAGTCTTTGGTGCTGGCAGGAACTAGTAAGAATTTTCTACAAGGAAATTTCAAAAGGTCATGTATCACATCTGGGTTYCCTTAATATTTTTTTTTTCCTGAAAACACTAACTATTGCAAATGTATGCATGTGATATGAGGTGATGATAGCTTTGACGATTGTATGAATATGATGGGGAAAAAAAAAGAGGGATATATATCCTACCGGGATCCTTGTCTGTCAAATCACCATTGCACAGATTGTACCAGTGGATGGGTATAGAAATAGCTTTATTTGAACTGTCAGGTAAAGGCAAATATGGCAGAAAATCTCTTATGCAAAGAGTTAGGTTCAAATTTATGCAAACTGCCTCACTCTAGTTTCCTTGCTTGGTATTTCTTTTCCAGAAATCGTGTGAGTTCCATCCACAAGCAATGATATAAATCTTGAATGACTGAGACTTTTGGGAACGTGTTGGAATAATAAATTGAATATCATTGTGTATCCAAGGTTGACAGACTCTGTCAGTCTTTGGAAAAGCTTTGATTTGTGTGTATTTGAATACTTGTTTGGATCTGTAAGGTGGTTCTATTGTGGGAATCTGTCGTTTAAGTGACAGCATATTTGGATCATTAATCTGGCCCCTCGTTCTCATGGCACATACCAGGTTTCAAAGCAGCTGAGAAAAAAGTCATATTTTCATTCTGCAAAGAGCTCGAGTACCTTGAAGAGCTTATGAACCAGCCCTCCCACACAGAAAGCAATTACATCCCTTAGCAAGCCATCCTAACAAGTATTAACAAGTCCGAGAGTGATCGTTCTCTGCACGTAAGTTCTCCTGGGTGGGCAGATACTTCTGTAAGAGCAGCCTCTTGTAGAGCCACGCTGCAGAGGCTGCTGCAGGCATCCTTGTAGAGCAGCAGCTCTCCTGAGCTTCTTGGGGCTTCTCTTCTTATGTGGAGCTAGAGTAGTGCTTCCCACGCAGACAAGTTGCCCTTGATTTCAGTTCAGTTAGGAGAGCAAGGAAGATGCTTCAGTCATACCCAGTAAATCTTGATTGTCCTACATTCTAGCCCCTATGAAAGGAGAGAGAGAGAGAGTGAAAGGAAGAGGAAGAGAGTCAGACAGGAGTCCTGATCTGAGGAAAAAAAAAAAAAAGTTGTTGTAAAGGAGGAAGAAGATAATTCCACCATTTTCTATTCTGTGTCAGGTCTGTCACTATTAAGTAAATTAGTTAATTCATTGCAGCTTTTAACACTGATGCTCCTGCACAACGGAGAAGTCAAATGTATTGTCTTCTCTGAATTATGTTATTTAACTTTATGAGTAAGTTGAAAGGTATAACAATCATCTTTTGTGCCATAGAAGCACTTCAAGGAGGATGAAGTATTATACTAATTGCGTGTTTGTTTGCTTTCTACTTAACTCAGAAAATACATAACTGGTTGCTTTCTAATCTTCAGGTGCTCAGTCTTGAGCTTCTTGCTAAAGACAACAGYAACATTTTTTATGAATTTTTAGAACCCTTCAGATGCTTCAGGCTGCCTGGGAACAGTGGGGTCTCTTAAAGAAAAGAAATTTTGTAGCACTCAATTATCTTAGGAAAGAAATATTGGAAGAAAACAGATTCTAAATTTGAGCAAATGTTTGAAACAATAGTCATAACTAGGATTTCAGTTCTGTTCCATGACACCAAGCATTAAATATCTAAAGCCAAGGATTAAGACAACAAGCTTAGGGAATAAGCAAGCAAGARTCAGTCATTGGTCTCATTGACCATCCTTGCTTGAAGGATATCAAACATCCCAAATCACTATGGGATAAATCAGAGAAAGGGCTTGTTCCCTCATGTAGCCTGCTGGTATTCTCAAAGGAGGTAATCATTATGTAATTGTTTTTTGAGACAAGCAGCAGCATCAACCATTTTTTTTAAGAATTTTATGACATGCTAATTTCCCATCTGTCCCAAGTAGTGCAGACTCTCCACTTTACTTCATTCACCATCTTAACAGCAAAATTAAAAGAATGAAATGTCTGTTCAGTTCTTCAGAGGGTTAGAYATGGGTAAAAATGTGCATGTTTTTTGTAGGGGAGGGAGTATTCCCTCTCAATCACATCAGTAGCCTCCGTTATCAATGCCTTCATATCAGCTGTGATCAACATGAACAAATGTTCTTGCCGCAGAAAGTTGGGCCCAGGCACTTGCAGGATTTGTCATGCTTATCCATAGCAACTTCAGCAGGTGCAAACAGATGGCTGACATTTCTGTTGGACCGTAAAATGCAGAAAACTGCTGTCCTGCTATGCCTAAGCAGAATCAATTAAGTATGAAGCAGGATATCAGGCTATGTATCAGAAGTCCTTTGTTTCCTGTAAATTGCATAGATTTTTTAATGCTTCTTTTTATGGAAGCCCCAGGGATGGCCGGAAAAGCTGCAGAAGTGGGAGGTAAGTTCATACTCAAAGCTGTTTGAACTTACATTTAAGAGCAAGCTTCTCTGAAAACAGAGCTGGTGTTGGAGACTGGGGCCATGTCCCACCTCTGGGGTCTTGTTCCCTCTCTCACGACCCGAYGAACTCCTTTGGAAAGGCTGCTGCTGCATCGTTAGTGTTAGGCTCTGCTCTTAATGGATCTGGGTGGAAACAGAAACCAAAAAAAAGTCATCCCTATTTGAAATTGKTTTTTTGGGGCTTGATCATTTTGCTAGCACTCTAAAAATAGCTCTGTGAAGGCAACTAATTGATACAGAAATCTGCAGAGCAAATAGCTCCAAGAGACATTTAAGAGCTTTTTAGCTTGCTTTGGGAGCTGTTTTAGTATTTGTATAGAACAAAACAGTTGTAAACAGAGGAAACTCAATGGRAAATGGCCATGGGGCAGAAAAAAAAACCTTTGTGAAATGCAAAATTTAAAAAAAAAAAAGAAAAGAAAAAAGAAGATTTAGAATCTAAAAGCCACCTTGTTTCCCCACTACTCCTGTTTTTCAAAGTGAAATGAAAAAGGAAGGTGTGAGTGTGGTAATAGAAATTTCATTTCACATCCTGTTCCTGTTTAATGTCTTCTGAGTCTATCACAGTCCTCTGCTAATTACTGCTGGAAAGTATAATAAATGGCAAAGGGAAATAAGCAACTTTTGTGTACAAGGAGAGTCTAGTAACATGATCTCAAAAGAATAAGTTGATGTGACAGTGTTTTAAATATGAGCTGGCAACTGTTARTGAGCTTGCACTGCCTATTTTTAACCTTTAATTTAAGAGAATGCTCTGAATGAAGATTAACTTACTTTACTTAGTGCTTATTTTTAGTGCCTTGAAAATGAAGCTGTCATCGTTAATATTTTKAAAAGTTACAGCTATACATAAATGTTTAGATCGAGATTTACAAAACTTCTTGAAGAGCATAAAAATTCTAGGACCAAGTAAGCATTTCTTTCAAGGGCTAAGAAGCCCTTGCTTCTTTTCCAGGAGTGCCTTCAGTGTCCCAGAGTACAGGACTGATGGAGTTTGGGGAGTATCATGGGGAAGGCCCAGGTTCAGTCTGTTCAATGAATCTGTACAGACCAGAAGAGCAACCTGGTAAGATGTAGCTGTTCATGCTCTTCAGTCATTGCCGTGTTGCTTTTAAAATCTKCTTTAGCTTTGATAAGTACTTTGTCATTCACTGGGTACGAAGCCTGAGCTGCCACCCACCCACTTATTCATTCAGCTAAGTATTATAATATTCAACTTAAAGATTACATCTTATTACTCTTCCCTAACTACAATTACTGTCCAAGTGAGGAAAAATGTTTTAAAAGCTTACATTCATGAGAGAAAATGATAAAAGTGAGCAAAAGCCAGATTGATTCAAATTAATTTTTTTGGTTTTAGATAAACTGAAAAATCAGTTGTTTGCACAACCAAGAATATTTGATTTCCCATAATTTTCTTACAAAGTAAGTAAAATATGACAAATACAAGTGAGTCTGGATATGCAGACTAGTCCAAATCAATATTCACAGAGAAAATTCTTGTTGTATGCTTTRTGCGAATTGATGTCAGTTAAATCCAAGGAAACATCTTTGCATACTCCTAAGTAAAAACACCACATATGGCTTCAGTATTATAGCTTCTATACTGTTAAAAAAAAAATCCAACTTTTTCCTGTCATCTTTTTTTAGGAGTAGTAGGCTGTTGAAGCTACATTTGCCAAAGCTAAATCCTATGCTGGAAGCACACAATGAAAACACAAAATGAATTGCAAGAAATGCATATAGAGACCGATAGTCTGCTTCTTATGAATACTTTTAAATATGTATTTCCATTTACTTTCTCTGTCGTTACAAAGAGTAATAAAAAGAAAACAATGAATATCTGGTTACCAGGTGGGCAGCTCTTGCAAAGGAATTTATAAGTAATTTATTTGATGGAAATGGCAAGATACACACCTGAGATGAGATGGAGACACTGGGGAGCACTGAAAGCTGCTGAAAGTTCATATAACTGAAAGTTATATGAAGGTGAAGTAAGGATGAAAGAGGGAAAAAGGAAATAAAAAGATGTTAGTCCTCTGATGGCAATTTAAAAGGAATATAAGAGGCCTCAAATTCATTGCTAAGTGCTCTATTAGCAAGACCCCAAAAGTAATRTGATCACAGTGAGCTTTCTATTCTAAAACCAGAGGAAAACATTAATGTAATCTCCTCTCTTCTCTCTTTCTGTATCTGTGCTTCTGCCTGTAGTTTATTTGTTGCTGATGTCCAAGCTCTCCTTCTTTGTTGTGTTAAGGTTATTGGCACTGCTCTACCACCTTCCTTGGATCCTTGCTGCACCTTTTGCTGGCAACAGAGTAAATGGAAATTAYAATTCTGACATTAGTTAGCTGACAACCGATATATCACAAGCGAGCAGAGAGAATGTATTTCTCATAAATCCTTCAATGGGAGTGATTTTGACAGCTCTGTTGTGGCTGTTGGATTTGAGCACTGAAGGGGAGGTGGAACATCTGACCACCACACAGGGTGAGAAAGCCCTAAAGGAGCAGCCGAAAGTGCTAAGAAGAGGCCTGGTGGGGATGCCGGAGTGGAGGAAGTTGAGTGGGGGTCGTGGCTTCGCTTTGGCTGAGCACGTGTACTGTTAGGCTGTTCCTGGACAAAATTCCTGATAAAATCAGAAAGCTCCCAGCACAATTCCTTATTACAGAGTTGCTGTCTTTGTTACCTAAGCTACTGTCTTTAAGGCTTGTTGAAATTCTGAGGAAAAGAGCAACAATGCTGTTTTTTCTATCCTAATTTTACAAGGGGGAAATGGAAATGTTCTTGAGTGATTACTGAGTTAGTCTGATACTCACGAAAGACTTCTGATTTGTCATGACTTTCCACAAAGCAGGGGTGAACAAACCAAGAAAATAAAGAACATTGCGTCTTTTCAGAATGAGAAGTCAGGGAGCTGGAAGGAGAATTGGGCTGTTGCTAGCTAATACACTGCTCCTCTTTTATGAGAGGCAAAAATGTGCCTGGGCATCCCGCTTCTGCTGGGTAAGATTGACTATGTGCTAGGGAGAAAGCACTTAGGCTAGTACGGCTTCTGACCGAGATTGCTGACTGTCGATGCTCGAAATTTAAAAAAGGAAGTTTCAGGGACTCCTGTTTCCACTGGCCCTCAACAAAAATTTACTGAAAAAATAATACATTTCTGGAGCAGGTAACAGATTTCAAATGCYGTCAATGCTGAGAGAAAAGTGAGGTCTAAATGCTACATGGGAGATTAATAAGAAAACTGAAGAATATGTTAGGGAGGAAGAAAAGAGCTGAAAAAGAAATAAAAAAAAATCTCAGTCTGGATCTTTGAGATGATTGAGTGTGGAAGGAAAGCAAGGCTGAAGGCTGAATCAAAGAGATGAACTATTGAAACTTAACTAGCCATGAATGTGAAGAGCAAACGGCAGGATAGTGGAGGAATTAGGAGASAGCTATAGAGGGTCAAGGAAGGTGTTTGATGTCACAGGCAGGAAAAGAAGGGCGAGGGGCTGACATGCAGAGTAGCAAGTACTWGCCTGGCAGGTGAAAGGAGTCTGTGGTGGACGTAGGAGGATAAAGAAGTATTAAAAAGTATTTCTTGAATATGTAAAAAAGACCCATCTCCCCCAAACGTGAAATAGTACTCAGAAGACAAAATGTTATAAAAATAGCAAGTCCAAGTAGTGTAGCATGTCTAGAGTAGSTAGGTAGTAGGTATTGATATTTGGGAGTGTGGACAATGGACATTTGCAATTGTGTACACTCCACACAAAAACATATATATATATTTGGKTTGACGTGTTCATATGAATAGAGTAGACTTATAATTTTTTAAATCTGTATTATRTAGTATAAAACTAGGGAGAGAGGTACTCTAGGGTTACTTGAAGAAATACTGTAACTGCATGGGTAACAAAATAGCATAGACCATTAACAGGAACTAACGTCAGCGTATATTTTTATATAGTTTACTGTTAGTCATGTTAATAGAAAATGACTGGAGTAGCATTAGATGTGGAAACTGAGAACAGAACTAAAATTGTCAGTTTGAGGTCAGACAGATAGACCAAACATGATCAATTCATAGATATATTTGTTGCATTGGTTGGGTTAAGGAAACTTTAAGTAACTATGCTTAGTTTGAATTTATAGGTCATAAATGCGTAAGATTACAATTAAGCTAATRTTTATGCTAATATACACTATGTGGTTACCATTCAAGCAGCAGCTGACTGACCTTGTTATATTCAGATAAATCTCATCCCATTTTAGTTCATTATTTCCCATGTATTATTTCACATGTAGACATGTGCTCAAACACAAACATTTGATAGCTTCTATATACCTTTAATATGGAAATAAATCTGTATTTCCTGTTTCTCTATGAAGTACTTAGGTTTGATTGTCCATATTGGAAATGAAGGCAGTGTACACTTTAATATKGACAGGACACAAACCGCTCTACGACCATACTGACATTATAAGGTACATCTTAGTATGTTACCCTCTTTGCCTCTTAGAGTCTTTCATACCAATAAGCAAATCCTACAAATCCTGAACCATCATTTTGAGCTGTTATTTCTCTGCGCCACATCATTCAATACTTCACTGTTTTTTTTCCAAGGTCTTTCTATTAACTCTGTTACTMCCAACTTGATACATTTCAATATTAATTTTGTTTCTTCATTTTGTTGCCCAGACCCCTGGAATTTCTATGCAAACRCTACTTGCTCATTTATAAAATGTTTTTCTCTCTGCATCAGTAAAAATAGGTCTTCCAGATTTTCAGTGATGATGCCTTCTGTTTGTGTGTGTGTGTGTGTCTGTGGCAATGGGAAATAATAGGAATCTGGGAAGTTGTATTAGGTTGGTTTTGGTTAATCTTTCAGCAGTGTCTGCAATAGCCTCCAGTTTCTTTAGGCCAAAATTATGATGTAAATTAAATTCCATGTGATTTCTGCTGTTAAAATGAGGTCTTCAAAGTAGCTGATTTGATTTTCTGTGTGATTTCTGCAAGGATACTTTTAAAGATTTTTTTTCTTCAATCTTAAAAGAATTATCTAATGGTGTCTKTTATGTACTCATTATTTTCAAATTACGGACTACATTTTGATTCAATCCATTGCAAAGTATACTGATTTGATATGAAACAATAATTCGCACTTTGGCAGTACCCTCTGCTCGAGCAAGTCAAATTGCTTTACAAATATTAATTACGCAACCCAACACTCTCTGTGAGAGAAAAATGTAATTACTTCAGTTTGCAGGCGGGTTAAAGCGGAGACACTGAAGAGCAGCATCWAAATCTGAGTCCCCTGAGCCATGGGCTTCTCCGTCGGGTGCCTGGGGGGCAAACTGGCTGCTGTGAGCAATAGTTTGCTCCTGCTCGCCCAGAGCGAACCTCGTCTCTTTGACTCAGGACACAAGGCAGCAAGCAGACCGTCCTGCACCCCGATCCCGATGCCACCGGGGCTGCTTTTTCTTGAGAAAAAGCAAAAATTAAGACAGAAATGAAATGGCCCTTGTGTATCTAACTCTCGCAGTCCTTTTAAGACAGTCCTCTTCCAACACCTTCTTTTACTGACATACAGAAATATTAACTACAAAGAAGAAAAAATCCATTCTGGGCATAGTGTTGTTGTGATTAAAACAAAGTATGCAAATCCTAGCCTGTCATTTACATAGTTAATTATACTAATTAAGGATATGCTTATGAGAATAAGGTATCCTGAATTATTTCAAAAGGTGTTTTTTTTTTTTCTCTACTTAAAAGAAATGCGTTTTAATMATTTGTTCTGAATACTAGTAACTCCTCTAACGCTTAATTTTGGTGGTGTTTTTGCAGCAATGTATAAAATGCATCAAAATACTTCTCAAAAAAGTTTACTGGGGGGCAAAAAACTTCCATTTGTTTGTTTCACTCCTTTCAAAGATTTTCCTAATTTTAAATTCTAGAAATAATTTATCCTTGACATTCAGAAAAATCCAAGAAAAACTTCTTTGTTACACTTTTTTTCGACATACAGTTTTCTGTACTCTGGCATCTTGTAATGATGAAAAGCTTTTAGTCCAACTAACTACTCAATTGAAACTCTATGTAAGCAGAGATAATAGATTGTAAGCTTTTATATGTTTTTTTTTTTCTTTTAATTGAGTTTTTGGCAGGTAAAAATGGTAGCGTTGATAGATTCAGGATTTAACTGTGATGACATATCCTGGAGATATATATACACATATATATACATATATATAAGTTAGAAAAGAAAAATAATTCCAATGCTAGTGTGCACTGTGTAAATCACAGTAATGTACATGCTGAGAAGAATGAAGGGGGAAGAACTGTGAGTCATGTCGTTTTTTAAAAAAGAATATACAAAGGCCTTTTGGTCTGAGTGTAGGCTTGGAAAACTTATGAGAAAGCACCTAATGAATTTGATTACCTTCAGATCTATGCAGCTGGTGAGTGGGTTTCTTTCAGACTGAAGTTTTGGATTCAGATGYTAAAGTCCTTTTACATCCTGTTTTTTGGCACCTACGAGCTTTTTGGGGATATGGCCCTTATGGCAGAAATATAACATTACTTACTCATGCTGCAGAGCAAAATAGTCTATCAGRCTTTCACATTTTCACAGGCTTCCCATATAAAGTGAGTCCTTTCACTACTTTAAAGGTATATTGCACTACTCTTCTTGCTATTGACTAGTTATTTCCCACCATTTGTTGTCTCAATGAAGTCAGATAAACTATTTTGGAAGTTCAATGTGAGAAGGGCTGTCACACGCTGGTTTATATTGTGCATAAATCATCTGAATATTGTGAAAAATCACATAGGCAGCTTCGTAATTATGAAGAAAATMATAGAAACACATTCTGTGCAATCTTGCATATTATGAACTGTTATATCTACTAAGAAGCTGCCATTAACCCATTTGTGAGTTTCTGGTTGACTCCCAGGCTTGGCCTTGGCTCTTAAGGAGCAAGGACTGTAAGGTTCCCCTTCCAGGCTGTCATGTACATGAAGATGAATCTATCATTGGCAGCCTATGGATAAGTGTAAAATAGCAAAGCAGAAATGGATATTTCTTTAGTGATGTCTTTTCTATCTGTGCATCATTTTTGCAATTTGATCCAACTTGAAGCTAGCTCAGTGGGGCACTCCTTTTAGTGCCTCTTGTTCCACTGGCCTTTATTGACTTCAGTACTTGCATTTTATGGGTGTTGAGAAGTAGTTTTGTAAGAAATGTGTCCCTTTAGTTTGCATAGCCTGAGTGGGTTGCCAGGAAGTCCACAGCATCAAAAATGTGATCCCATCCCCACAAAGCGGTGCCATCTTTTCTTTGTTTCATAATTCGGATGCRTTTGGATATTGGTATATTTGCTCAACTTGAATCACGAAAAAAATAAACACTGTGAAATCTTACACTGCTAGTCTGTGAACCTGAAGATAAAAAGAGAGGCTTTGTTTTACATATGGTCCATTTCTGTTGTTTGGATGGTTTTCCAGATAACCATCTGTAACAGAGGGAGGATGGCAAGAGATCGCCGCTTGCTCAGACTTTGGTTGCCAAGATTGCCGCGTTTCTGCTCAGTTTGGCAGCGACCCACGCGGAGGTGCCGGGGCTCGCTCGCTCGCTCCCGCGGGCTTCGAGCAGTAGTGTGCTTAGAGCCTGCCTCCGGGCAAGCCCTCTGGCATGCACGCAGCGAATGTCTGTCCCTGCGATTAAACTCTGCGCAGAACGGGACCTCCTAAAAGGAGGAAGAGAAAAATATGAAGCGAGGAAGCAGGTGAGGGAAAGAAGAAGGATAAACGGGGCGATGGTGGAGAGTGAAGCCAGGAGTGACTGCCAGCAAAGGCATCCTGCCTCTGGCCCGCCGTGCACGGGGAGCGTGTTGGGGCCAAGGTATCAGAGAGTGAATAATGGGTAATAATAAGGAGTAGCACCGAGGGGGAGGAAGGCAGTCAGCTGAACCTCAGACACGTGTTGCCCGGTTAAGCCCAATCAATCAATGCGRTGCTGAACAGGCTGGATCCAGAGCCTGCTGAAAGCCTTGGGAAGCCTTTGGGATCTGCCCGTGCAGCCGTATCCCATCCACAGCAGCAACAGGGAACGCTGCAGCAGCAGCAGTAAAATCCAAGGGATCCGGCAAAGATCTGATAGGGTAAAAACATTTTACTAACTGAAGGCAATCTCAAATCTCAAACGATCTCAAAACGAAATTCTATTTCAGGCTAATCAACTATTGTGATACATATATAACTATATATAATTATCCTGGTATCTTTTTTTCTCTCTCCTTTTTTTTTTTTTTTTTTTTTTTCTTGGTTAGGATGTGGGCCCTTTCAATGGACTTCCTCCTTTCTAGTTTTCTATATAGGACAGAATAGTTGGAGGTTTCCTAGAGCTCATTAAGGCAATTAGTTAAGCAAAATTGGTGTGAGAGAGATTTTATATAATTATTATTTCAGTAGTTATTATTTCATAGTATATAATAGTGGGTAATTCTTGTTATATGATAACAAATAAAAATTGTGCTATTTTAGTASTGTTTTGGTACTAGGATAAAAAAATCATGCTATGGATCCTTTCAATTAAGGTTATCATTTTGTTTTAAGAAATGGAGAACATTTCTATAGAAAAGACAGGATGTGYGCTGAACCTACAGGATGTGGGAAGAGAGAAAAACCTACATTCCAGAAATTTAAAATCTGCATTCCGAAGATTTAAATTCCAAACACAGAACAAGATASAGTGAGACCCACTTGCTCTAGCGTTTGCTATGTCGTGTTTCCTCTGAATCTGTCCCAGGCAGCTCTCGCAGCTCATGTGAGAACTCACATATTTGCATTTAAGGGAGCTGGTTCCTTGTGCCCATACTRCTCTTCCAGCAATTTCATCCCTGACTTGTGCAAGGAATTAGGATTAATCTGATGCAGTGGATTACTGGGAGGTCAAGGGGCAGGGACCTGTCCCAGCTTTGAGCTATGGCTGCCTGTCTGTGGGAATCCCAAACTTTCTATCACATTCAGGATCTCGAAAGAGAAAAAAAACCCCKAAAGCCGAAGCCAGCCAACAGCACAAGGCCAGGTTTTCCCTCTCCAGGGCTTCAAAGCACCACCTTTGGCACATTGTAATACTTTTGACATCACGGTGGCAATTAAAAAATGCTACCTATCAATATTTGATCATTTACTCCTTTTGATCATTCCCCAAGTGCAGATGATCGTTCCTGACCTTCGCCATCCCCTCCTTTCATTTCAGTGCTGGTGCTTAAGCACATTCCTGTACTTCAGCTGTCCTGCTACTTAAAAATGCACCACGCTGGTAGTAAACAATGAGAAGAAATCACTAAAGCAACTCTTTTGTTCACTGTGGTGACATTTCCTCTAATTAAATTTTCATCTTTGAAGGTATTTGGGCCTCTCTAGTCCGTCTGGGATATGTTTGCCCTCAGCATTGCCTCAAGCCAAATGTATTTTTGTTGATACACTGAGCAGCACGCTATCCTCAGTGACTATGGGTATTCCCCACTGGTGGTTTATTTAGAAGATTATTTCACCGGTTTCAAAGTACTTTTTCTGAAATCCTGAAATCTTTTCCTTTTTTTTTTTTTTTTTTTTTTTTTTGAGAGAGAGCGCAAGAGCTGAGTGCTCCCCCTTGAATCTATGTGATTTTATGTTCTTTTTCAGGAGGCTTTCTAACTGGTTGTACATAGCAATATGTATGGTGCCATAGAGAGGACCGTGCTCCCAATCAGGTCGCGAGCCACTTGAAAAACTTTGTAGATGGTCTGAACATCAACCTCAGCTAAATTCATTTGTTTAGAAGAAGGGGAGGGATTCTGGCAAGAAAGTAYTATATGAAGCAAAAGGCCCTGTAGGGCTACGTCTTATCTTTATGCTGGTAGAAGGTGCTTTGCAGTCAAAAACTGTTTGTGTCTCTCTTTACCTTTCCCATGTCACCTTTCTCAGCAATTGTGTGAACAGCCAGACTGCAAGAGGTCATTTCTGCACAGAGTGCATATGTCTCCATGTTGGTCAGGCACCACAGTTGCTTTTTTRATTCTTTTGGGAGAATAGTCTCATCATAATGAAAAGACTGCATGAGTTCCTTTAATCATTGACTCTACTTCAGCTGGAACATAATTTAGGAATATCATATTTCAGTAAAAACTGAGGTTACATTTTCAAGRGAATCTGATTATTCAGTAATTAACATTCTGGAACAATTCTATCATATTGAGAGACCTGGGCAAAGGTAGCTGCCTTCATTACCAGAAACTATCACTTTGCAAATTACTTCTCAGACTTCTTAAGAAACACAACATTTTTTTTTCCCCCAACTTTTTCACYCAAATCAGTGCAAGGGGAGCTTGCTGAAAGAAAGGACAAGAGGATGGGGAAAAACAGAAACAAACCACCTTGGTGGTGGATTAATGTGGTGGTGGGTTAATGATATTGCTGTGATTTAATTTCTCATAAATTATGGTAAGGGCAATAATAGGGTCATTTAAGAGACTTTGAATGGTTTGGATACCCTTTATTTTATGATTTCAGTGTATCTTACTCCTGTGGGTTCTTCACAGTCAAGCCTGTTGGGAGTACTATCATTTCCACTTGTGCAAATTTGAACATAAAGGTGATAACCCGGAATGATGACAGTGTTTTATGCTGACCTTGCCCAGATGCAAATGAAACAAAGAAAATGCAAGAAACAAAGATAGTAGAGAACAAGACCCATACCGTTCTGGTTTAAGGGTTCAGTCTTTGCTTATGGRCTCTGTGACCTGTAAAAATGCAGAATTCCTTTTAGGATGTCAGCAGTATTTCTCTGGATTGACCTTGATAGGAAATCATAACCTGGCAGTGACTAGATAACCCCTTAACTGCCCACATCTACCAAAATGCCAAAAGCTGGAAGGAGGTTTGGTCTATACAGAAAGGAGTTTATGCCTAAGGGAGCTCCATGAAGTTACTGCAATTATTGTTATGTTAGTTTTGAATGTATTTTCTGAAGTGTTGAAATACCATCTTTGACCTATATTCCATATATTCACTTTCAGGCTTTTCTAAAACTCTACACGAATCACTAACATGTTGCTTCTCTCTGAAATGCCTAATTGTGCAAGAGGTAGTGAAATTATATTACAGAATATGTACAAATATTTGGCCCTGGGACSTTTCATTTGCTCATCTTTGCATAGTTCAAGAAAGCATGAAAACCACCTGTTTTGTTAGTGTGTTTGTCCATATTCTTCTGAAAGTTGCTTTAAGGTATGAGTTTGGTCCTTACTGTAGTATCCAAGTACTGGAAACCTCCTTCCACACATATAAATTACTCATAAAGGACAAAGCAGTAGAGAAACACGTCCCAGCACTTCCCTTTTGCAAGTGAATAGGGCAGAAGTTTTYCTTTTGGCAAGTGGTGAAATGCATGCAGTGTAAATCCAGCATCAGAGAAGGAGGAGTTGCAGGAGCAATATGAAAGCAAGCTGCATTTTGGGTTCATTTGATCTTGAAAGAGCAGCAGTAGTCATATCTCACAAGTAAAATCTATTTGTTGCTATTGTTAGGGGTATTATTTTATCTGGAGATTTCACCCTATATTTTAGATATCAACAGAGTAGTCAGTACCAACAGTTAAAGACCTCCATTCACCCAGCCAGAGCCCAAGTTCATGTCTCTTTGCTTATAAAATGAACAAATTTACATATATAAAAGCCATACAAAAGCCTTAATCCTTTCAAGCAGTAATTTCTTATGGCATATAAGCTTGTCTTGAGGCAAAATATTTGTTCAGATAAAGTATATTAGCAAACCAGAAGAGAATTGCAGAAAAAGACAGAGAGGAGATATTTTTGGACTCTTAAAAGCTAAACATTCCTYTCTGGCAGTTCCTTCGCCTCTTCGATGCAGGGGATGTTCCAGTAAGGATGCCGAGGTGGGATTTTTTGGCAAAACCGTGAGGAAATCAAGTGAAAAACCCGCATAAGACGATACCTCCTCCTTTCTGGAACCGTGTCAAAAGGAAAGCCGCCCACGGGCTCTCCCAGCAGCTCTGCACAGAGCAGGTAGGGCTGCACCTGGCACTGGGTGCTGACAACAGCTGCTTCACCAGCATCCGTAATCTGTCCTGGTGSCTTCCTGGCAGTACCTGTGTGCCCTGCATGCGAAAAGCATCTGTTTCGCATTTATTCATTTACTCAGATGGCATTATCTACATTACTTGCTACCTTTGGACACAAGACTCTCATTTATAATTCATAGTACACAGATGCTTACAGGGAGTAGAAGCCTTGGCTACATTACCTGTCACTCTTAGTATATTTTGTATTCATAGTGGGTAAATATACAAGGAGGAAGCTGCCATATTGTGTATGACTATCTATAATGCATTAGCAAACAGTTGTTTGATCATTTATACTGTCATTCTTTTGTGCTTGGAATGATGTAGGAATGCAAAATGAAACAAACTGTGGGTTCATCCTCTCGCACCCGCTCAGCTTTTGTTTCGTTCTCTCCCTACCTCTGCTTGTTTGTTGTGGGTCCTGTTTATTTTATAGTTATTATTTAGAGTTTGAAGAGRAAGGTGGTTTTGTCTCCAATTGTTTCGTTTGCTCTTCCCTTTGTAGGATGATCACTCAGTGGTGAGTCAGCTATTCAATAAGTTCAGCAGTGCAGCTGGCTTCAGGAGAAGATGCTTCCTGTTCTTTGCCTTCGTAGGCTCGTAAATCCAGCCTACTGAGCATATTAAAGGGAAAAAAAATACTCAGGCAGGAATAAAGCATATCAGAAAGAGAAAGTGAATGTAACTGGGGAAACATTTACTCAGGATTACATATTAAGCAATTTGCTCTTTAGTACTGAAGGAATATATAGAGAGAATATATTAACTGTACTTACCACAGGCCCACTGCATCYATCAAACACTGTTAAAAATGGTCATTTTTGAACAAGGAGAACATTCTGTATACCTTGTTTTAAAAATCTATTTTTAGCGCAGTAAATATTAAAGAATGTCATTGTCCCTTGCATGAGCTCTCACTCATTTTTTTAGGAGGGCAACTTTGCCAGAGATGCTTGACTTAAGAACCCATTAAAATGAAAATGTACTCAGGAGCCTTGCAGGAGTGGTGCTTGAAGACATGGGCGCCAGGCATGCTTGGCAGCCTGGAAAGCTTGCAGAGCCTTCCTAACAGGAATGCCATCACATTAAAGAATTAGCATAGCCCTAGGCAACAGTCTTTTTTATTTTTTTTYCCTGCTGTAGACGTGAATGACATTTTGTATCTGAGGCACATTTTTTTTTTAATATTCCTCATCCGCATGTAAGTTTTTATGACTACATTAAAAAACAAAAGGTTGGTTTGTTCCTCTTGACATTTGTTCTTACTCCTCTTTCACACTGGSCACTACCTCTCAAATAAAGCGCCARTGCTCATCCCTCTTTTCACGGCTTTCTCACTCCCTCCAAATATCACTGCTGCCGATGCCTCACACTCTACTTCTTTTTTTCCCTGCTAGGCAGAACCYGTTATGTTGAGTTTTTTTAGATCTTTACCAGAAGCCTCAAATTCAGCAAAACCTTTTCAAAAATCCCTGTAAAGTCTCTCAGCATCTTAGCAGGGCCTCCAAGTCCACTCTTGGAAAATACAAATAAAAATATTGATAGAAATTATAAATAACATAATTGAGACAGGTTGCAGAACGAATCTGCTTATTAGTGTCTGGAGATCTAAAATAAACTTTTGTTTTCACTGACCCTGGTCTAGCAGAATTGAAGATGGGGAAAATTGAAGAAGTAATCACTGGGCAGCCTCATCAATCAAGCCAGCAGTTTGACCTGCTAATTATTCCCAGGTAAGGGTACCCGAGAATTACAAGTATTTGGCTCTTCTGAACCACTCACCAAGGAAACATAGATTATCGATTCTACTACATGAAAATAATCCACCTAACTCTCAGGTTCTTTCTCTTGGGAAATCTTGCATAAACTTCTCTGGCAAAGAATGTGTAGCCAAAAAATACRGCTGCTGACAGCCAAGCTTCATAATACGCTGGTGGGCTCCATTTTGTGCAATTACTSTGGGCATCGGCAGGACGGGTTGAAGAACGATCTTTTCTCCGTGTTAGTGGAGGTAGATGATATGGTGGTTTATGGGGCTGCGCACGGCCTGCTGCCTCCGTGTGCGCAGAGGGGAGGATGAGTCGGGGCTGCTGCCCGCGCCTCTGGTTCCCCGAGGACCTGTCCTGGAGGACAAAATTACTACTCTGTCCTTGAGGCTGAAGCAAACGGCTCTCACAGTCTTTTTTTAATCACAGTTGGTGCACTCAGCTGTGAGTGCACCAATGGTGATTATGTGGGACAGGAACATAGTCCTGACCTGCTTTTGGGGCTTGTTTCTCAGTGGAAATCTGGAACAAGTGGTGCCTGGACTTCAYAGTGCCAGAGCACAGATACTGCAGGAGATTTTGCAGGAATAGGCAAGGAGAAGAACGAGGGATCCTGCTTCCATGCAGGAACTTCCTACAGTTTGTCTCTAACATGCTCCAGATATATAGATACAGCTTTAGCAACTGCTAATGACTAAGACGACAAAGTGAAAGAATTAGGTCATAGAGCCACTAAACTATTTTGAGCGACATCTTGAAAAGTTGGGCTTTTAGGTTAGTTATTGTGCTTGGGCTTTTGCTTGGTAATTATCCTGTAGGGGTGCAAATGCCCACTCTTTAATTTTCCATCCRTAACTGGAGATTTTACTTAATTGCTATATGTGTGTATGTTATATTTAGGCATATTTTTCTGCTTAATAAGTCTAAATTTTCAGCAATTGTGTCCTGGATATCTGAAACTTACTAATGATGACTTTTATATATATATATATATATATATATATATATATATATATACACACACACACACTCATATATATATATAAGCATGAAGTTTGCATAATGTTACTAATTTATCTTCAGAAGCATGTGGGAAAACTTTACTGCTAGTGCCTCCAAATGTTTGCATGGGAGATATTTTTTCACTGCCAGCAATGGTGCTTGCTGAACRCTCAGATTCTGGTAGCATAACTTTAATGGCACAAAGCCTGAGAATCCTCATACATCACCACAGTCTTCAGCTTAAATCCATAAACACTCTGTGAAGACAGTTACAACAGATTTTCACACTTTCATAAAAAATGCACTGCACAATTTTGATTTTTTTTCCTCTTTCTTTTAAGAAAGCCCCCATTGCCTCACAGTTCTAAGGCCACTTTGGTACAAGGATTTGTTATCTCGGCTGACAACTGCACTGAAGCTTATAATAAGAATCTCCTTCTTTCGCTCTAACAAGCAAATTCCCTGTTTTCCGAGAATCCTCTCTAGGAAGGCAGTGCTGAATGTGTATCAGACTTGAAAAGAAAGCCTATCTGCTCTGCCATTTTCGCTTTTTATTTTTCTGATTTGCAACTCAGCTCACGTCTGGCTCGAAGAAGCAATTCGGCGTTGAAAATGCTGCAGCTGGTTTCCTCCAGTGCTYCCCCTATTCATAGCAGGAGAGGCAGTGGTGGGCTTACGCAAGATTGGTTTAAATGGGAAATCAATACTGGTTCCTCCGTCTCTACAAAAGAGCTGAACTGGGCTGGATTGGCTCCAAAGAGAAAAAAAGAGTTGAGTGGAAAAAACTGGCTGCCAGTGGGATAGGTACTCTGTTGCATGCGAGGCTATTTGGGTCTCTGCCACTGAACCCATCACTAGAAGCCTGAGATAACCTGGCTTACCTCCTACCATCTGTTTTCGGATGGACGATAAATATTGGAAAAATAAAAGTTGGAGGCTTTTTTCCCCTAGGCATATATTAGCTTCTAAATGCATAAATGTTTCTGTTCAGCATCAGTAGGAATTTGTACCTCATCCTGTATTAACCAGTTACAAAAGGGATTGAAAACTTGTTCTGCAGATAGAAAGTGGAATCATCGGTGTGGTTCCTTGTTCTACAGTTAAGGAGAAATACGTGATCTAATTAGCAATTCCATCAGACATTGCTCAGTGATTGGAACTCAGTTTCACAGGGTCTCACTTGACAAGACTTTCTATTTAATCTCTTGTATTTAAATTTTCTGTGGAATAAATCTCAATAAAATTCACATTTTTGAAATCCATGCCTGTTTGCCACTTTCATTAAGTAAAAGAAAAAAGACAGCATTAATAGTGAAAACACAGTGACAGCTTTGTTGTTTTGTTTCACTGGGTGGTCAGTCCATTGGTTTGGTTATTCTTTAATGTTAGTAGTACTGTCCAGAACATATAACAGACTGTATGATCTGCCAGTAGATTTTCTGTCTTCATTTTGCAACTCTCTGAAATGAGAGACAGGTATTTTTACTGAAAAAAGKCCTTCCTGCCCTGAAATCAGATCTATATACCTGCTGCTCCCCCAGCAGTCCCAGAATAGAAAAGGATGAATGTTAGGGGGGAAAATCAACAAGATACAAAAAATGACTATATTTTAATTATCTCTATGATCTGAGACTCAGAAGGCTTTATAATACTGGTATAACCAGTAAGTGAGCTTGAATTGAAGATTATAACTCTGGAATACACTGAAAGAAATCTTTCCACATCAGGCACATTTGGATGCTTAGCTACCAGACACCACACAGAACTACAGGTTCTGAAACCAAGGTGGTAGCTGAGAAGAAAGCAGATTTCATATTAAGGTCACTGACACTTAAAATATGCTCTTAAAATAACAACATCTCTATTGTCTACACAAAAGAGAGTTCTCTACTAAGGTCTATAGTAAATCTTCTGTGAATAGTCAAACACTGCCTGAAATACTATAAACTGTTTGTTTTTCAAGATCCCACTGTTCTAATGCGGTAAACATGGTTGTTCACCCTACTCATCGTGATACAGTTGCAATTTTAATAGGTCTCTCACTTTAGCGATCTTACGGTTTCTTCTGGTATGATAAAGATCTGCTTAAAACACTAGCRAAGCTCTCAGCAGTGAAATCTTGAGCCAAACTCTGTATGCTTTATTTATGCGATTTGTTTTAGTCAAGTCAGTGTGATTACTCATATGATCAAGGTGAATACCGATTATCTTCCTGTGTGCTATTTGACAGCCATATGGTTATTAATGTCGTTACAGAGTTTCCTGTGTAGAGGCACAAAAATGCATGGAGCCTGAAGTATGGAATGGATGGAGAAGTGTCTCGATGCCCTGAAGAAGGTAAGACAAAGGGGAAGGGAAAGGAGAAAAGAAGAAAGGAAGGACTTAATGTCTTTGAAAGGTGCATTCTGTCATCTCAAATGCTCTRCAGAAAAGGAGAAAACAGCAATATATGTGAACTGAGTTTCTGTATCAGTCATCATATCTCAGAAAAATTTGACAGTACCAGTCAGCATCTTCAAATTAATTTTAGCCACTTGTTAGTGCCATTACTAGTCCCTGCTTTTCCTCTCCCAGAGAGTTAAGCTGAATAAGAGTGATGTGACCTCTTATTTTGCATTGACAAGCAACTTCTTCAGGACGTGTTGCAGGTTATGGTTCTAATTCATTTTCAGTCTTGGTTGGTCAGGGAAGAGGCTACCATATGAAAGGACTATTAGCATTTTCTCAGCAGTGTCATTCTGCATTTTATAAAGGGAGAAGTTCACATGGTCACTGCACTGCTTGAATCCTTCCTTCCTTCTTTCCTACCTTCCTTCCTTCCTTCCTTGGGGGAAAAGGACTCCCCCCACTTTCTCTATTTCTTTTGCTTTGGAGCAGGCAAGAGAAGTTGCCTTAAGTTACTGTTCGGTGCTTGAGATTCCACTCAAGTGTGTTGTGGCTTATTATTGGTCCACACTGTAAATCAAAAAAATGTGTCTTCAATTTCTGGATGGCAGTTCTCCAATGATCCTTCTCTGAGTAATTCTTCCCAGATTAAATAATGATTTGCTATGGTGAACAGAAATGCGAAAAAAATGTTCAAGAGTTTTCCAAGTTGAGGTTCTCTGTTATTTTCAGTCACTAAATGTAAACTCTATATTTACCACTTTCTATACACTGGCTTGCATACAGGTTTGTATGCAGGCAGATTTGTAATATAACTTCATGTATTTCTAATGGCCAGGGCAAAATCTCTTAAAGTTTAACAATGTCTCAACAAAAWATTCCCCTGCCGTAGTTACTCCGCTTTCACACAGCTTTCCTGACATCTGTTAAAGAACCTTCATGTTGATGATACGGTATGTACCCCTTATGGAAACTGATCTCTCCAAGAAATCATATGTAAATATAAATATCATATATATGGTGTTGTGTATATATGTGTCTGTACCTTCATGACTTAGTTACCAATATTCAGTTGACTGAGTGAGGAGCTCGGTTGATACCCACAACTCCTCAAATACAAGACAGTTGGACAGCTCCTCTAGCTTAGTGTGTCAAACCCCATATTTGACGTCACAGGCAGTGAATATTTCTGTGCTGGATAAATAACCTAGGGTATCTTCAGTCACTGATAATTAACAACACTGCTCTCAATTAACCATTAACTGGTTGCTGATGTGTACTAAGCCTCATTTTCCTTATCAATAATTGTCATCACTATTAGACATTCTGTGACAGCTGTAACAAGAATGGAGATGACTTTTCTGTGTATACTTTGCTTCTTATTCCTTTACTCTAACTAACAGAACTAACTCTAGCTAACTAACTAACTAACTCTAGCTAACAGAACTCTGTAGTATGGGGCTTTGTAACCATAATGCTTTCAAACTGCAGTGTATACAGTCTCTCATCTGAAATACAATTTTTTATTCAGTTAGATTTCTAATTGGAAGTTATGGGACATATTTTCTCTCTTGTTTTTAACCCAGAGATATCCTACTGCCTTACTGCCAGGAAAACAATGTGTTTTGTGACCCTGTTGTAGGAGTGGCTTCAGGATAAAATCCATTATTCAGAAATAGAGCAYTTTTTCTCTCTACTTTCATATTACTTTTTATAATGTAAGTGTTAAGCAGGGATGCCAAGTATTTTCTTTGTCCTGTTTCCTGGTTTCCCTTTTTATTCTGAATTAGTAACTATCATTATTTTGATGCAATCCTGCTGTTTTGGAGTTTGGTCATATATTTCTTTGTGCTTCAAAAGAATGCCTGAAAGAGTTCTACAAACTAAAATCGCCTCTCTTCACATGGTCCTGTTTCTCTTGAGTGAATTTTTAGATCTCCACAATTGCATGCGTTTGCCGGAGTTCTTAGGCCAATTCTGTGTTTATCCATTTTGAAAGTTCTGCACATCCTAGTTCATTTATTTTCACTAAACTAATTAGCTATAGAGATGCTGTCAGTTCTTCTAGTTTTGTTATGTGTTCCTGAGCTGACTTCCTGTTGCCTTTTGCAAATAATTTGCATTCCTGCTTCCATGTAGATTGCTATGGTTTCAGACCCCATTGAAATGTCATATGATTTAGAAATACTTGAGTTGTTAAAAATAAGCTCTTAATAAGACCCTCAGGTTCTAGATTGCTGTAATGTTTTTAGTAACATTACCCTTTTTGCTGGCTTATTTTATCATTTGTTCATTTTGATTTTCAAATTATTAACAGAAAATTATTACTATCAAGGAACTTTAAAACTGTTTTGGGAAATATTAATTCAAATCTAACAGAAACTGGCTGGTACRCAAATGGAAATATGTTATAATGAAACTTGCTTATTTTCCACCAATTCCCCTGTTCTAAATCCATGACTGGTTATTTAAAAGGACTGAGATGCAAATTCCTAGCTTGGGTTAGTTTTCTTTTTTTGCATTTCCTTTTCTTTTTTCTTTTGGCTCTGTGTGATCCCAAGGCTTTTAGTATCTGTACTCAAAGGAAGAGCAGCAGTCAAGTTGTCCTTAAGTCAGAGAACCAAGGGCTTCCATGGCACATAGCTGCCAACAAGCCAGGCTTCCTCAGACTTTTCCCTCACTAAGACTCTTTAAGAAGATTTATTTTCAATCGAGAGTAAAGCAAAATGAAACATCAAGTCTGAAAAAGTGGGATTGCCTGCCAACTGGACAGATATGCCTGGAAATCCAGACATATCTTTGTATACTAGGAAAAGCAGGCAAGTACTGTCTTCTACTGTCAAGACTAGAGACGTGATTTGAAATGTCATTAGCACAAAATCTRCAACAGCTCTTGATCAGGTTACATTCTGGTCAGGTAAATTAGTTTCACAACTATCCACATGTGTCTTGTGAGTATTTCAATGACGGAAAAACAAAGAGGGAGATAAACATTAAAGAATCAGATAGTTTGAATATAAATCTACATTTTGAAGAGACCACAAACTATTTTTATATTTTAGATATCAGAATACTTTCAGTCATCAAAGAGAATAGGCAAAGAAAAAGCCCAGGTTCAAAGTAAAAAATACTCCTATAATAGAGAGAGAGAAACAAAGACAAGAGTAATGACACACAATGATAAGGACCTTGTGAAATTTCATGCCATACTTATTACTTATAGATCGTATTTGCCACTTTCATATATTATGATGAGAAAAAAAGAAGATAAAGAAATAGCTTATAATCAGAGCACAAATGATTGTCATCTACTTCTGGGATAGGAAAAATAGCTAAAATGATAGAGAAGATATTTCATAATATTAAAAGCTGAACTATTGTTGCTGAGTTAATATAGTATAAAATGAAAGACTGTGAACAGAYCTATGCCACTAGTAGCTAGTGGCTTTTGAAGGTAGAGATATGGTGTCAGCAACATGGAGATCAAACTACTGACTTCTATTAGTCTTAAAAATTGGTCATTTCTATAGTTTATCATCACAAAGACCTGCAAAACTTCAAGTCCTACAGACCTGCTCCTTTTGCAGACYTGTAAAAGGCAATATTTGGGAGATGAGCAGAGGGCCTGCAATGAGAAAACTCTGTTCTTTAGCAGTACTGATGAACTTCTCTACGGTCATGCACCAAAACACGCATCAGTAACTGTAGAAATGAACCTGGATAGTTTTGACTGATTATATCTGTGTCATTTTCACTTCTTCTTTACCTATGTGGTTGTATTTTTCTCATAAACCTTGTCCCTTAGATTGAAACTTTCATTTTACTTATGGCGAGCTTGATAATTTTGCCTTGTAAATTATAAATCTATCTCTTGACATTTTAGAACTAAGCAGATACGCAGGCCTATTCATGCTTGCTTTGAGAAACATCATCTCAACTGTAATTCTTAGTCGATGCTTTAAATGGCTATCCCTTACTACTTACCAGGATGCGGGTCTTGCCCTCAGTGGGCCTGATTTCCAGTCAGGGAGCAGGAAACATATGCTCCAAATCACAGTTCAGTTTACTGAAAATGTTTGAACACTGACAGCAAATACTAGTGTATCTACAAATGTGTGCATAAGCCTTTTCAGGTCTCACAGGACATTAATTACCGGGTCTTCGATCTACTTTAGAGATAAACAGACTTGGAATTATCTATGGATTTTGAACCATCTGTGAACTTCATCACTGAAAGTTTTGAAAATTTCAAATCAAGTATGAAACCTTATGCAATATGTTAAAATGCTACTTAGCATATGTATTGCAGTGGACATTTATTGGCTGAAGTGACATTTATTATATAGCCAGGTATAACGACGAAGAGCAGAAATTCCTTTCACTCCCTTACAGCCAAAGAGCCTAGTTTTTTGTAGAAGCAATGCGAAATTACTAAGTATACTTAGTATACTTAGTATACTCTGTATACTCTGTGCTGGTTTAAGAGGACTAAGAATAGAATCTATCTGTCTTTACATATACATATACATACAGTAAAAGGAAAACATTTTTTTTTTCCCTGGAAAATTAAATCCATTATGGTAGGAAGTTTATGGTGGTAGGAAGCTTAGCTCTGCCTTGGAGTAGCTGTGGTCATCCTGGACATGCTTTTCATTGCACCATAAGTAGTAAAAGTCTAACAAGTAATGATAACTCTGGTTTAGGACATGTGCATTAGAAAGACTGTGGTTCTTGAACTAAAGTCTTATGRCAAGGAAAGAATATAGCTCTGGTTATTTTTCTTTTCCCTAATGTTAAACTACATTCACCATAAAACACTTCTTCATTTTCTGGTACAAAATTGCCTGGCTTGAAATTGCGGTTGTTTCAGCTTGTTATGTGTATGTCTGCAGAAGGAACAAGCCACCTACAGATATCGTCTCTTCTTATAGACATTGCATGCACTATGTTGATACTCGTGTCTTTACCAGCTTTTTAAACACCTAAATCCACCTTGTGAGCTCTGGTAACATTTAAAAAAAAAACACTCCTCAGCTTTTCAGATTTTGCTAAGTTGCCATGCCATATGGCACATACGATAAACCGTCCAAATGCTGATACTGTTCCACAGCTAATGAGCAATTGAGAACCTAATCTGAAACAGAAGCTGTGAAGGTCTCTCAGAAGTATTTCCAAAGTGGGCATTTCCCTGTCTGTCTCATCTGCATGGTCTGATCTTTTCAGTGTGCTCTGAGAATGCCAAAACCAGAAGACAGCTGGCCTTGGAGAGAAACAGAGAGAGAGGAGGCGGGGGAAGAAATARTATATTTCTGTCCCACACTTCTTCAGATCCAGGAAATCTGATCACAGGCATAGCTGTAGAAGATGGTCAGCTAGGAAATCCAAAGTAAGGCACAAATATACACAGCACTACGTGACTTTGCAATAGACCACTGCCACTGCCACAAAGAAACATTGATATTAGTTCCAGTAAAGAAATCTTCAGCACTTAAGAATGCAGTGATGAGGGTCATCCCTTTGGCTTGCACAGGGACATGTTAGGATTCTTTGTGGAGAACAGTGGCTTTCTAAGAGTGTCAAGTGACTCTGAATGTACAAAGAGGAAGTTGACGATTATTTAAAAATGTTTACTGGAAAAATTGTTGTTTGAGTATCATTTTTACTTTGCTTCAAAAGAAGTATTCAAATGGAAAATTTAGATTCATTCTGTAACAGGCAAGAAAAAATTTATAAATATGAAGCACATTAAGCGTAACTAAGTATAATCAAAACATATAACATCAGTTTCAAAAGATCTAAATAATAAAATGGCACAGTTAGCACAACCATTTACTACAGTGAGGTAGCAATCTGGTTTTTTTTTTTTTTTTTTTTTTTTTTTTTTTTTTTTTTTTAGTTTTCTTGCTTAGCAGGGTTATCACTTCATCAGTATCACGTCTATTTCTTCGCATAGGGAGCTACTGCGTGAGCATTCGGAGAAGACTTCACACACTTCATTGTTCAGTGCTGAATTCCCAACACTGAAACATTAGAAAACCATTTAAAAGCCTCTCTGGATACTGTGAACATCTAAAAATGAAAAACAGAGTGACTAGCAATATTTGAAAGTTTAGGCAAGCAAGCAGGCAGATTAGATTGCATTTCAAAGCCACATACTGTCTGAGTTTGGGCTTTTTTTAGTGTTTGTGGAAATCAGTTGGCTACGCACTTTAATTTCTGAAAGTTTCAGCCACTAGCTGCTAATATAGGATTAACAATCAGCCGAGTCCCCTCTCATGGATAGACCCCTTTCATTGTATAGCCATTTCCAGTATGTCAAGGGCTTGGTTGGAAGTAATTTTAGATAGAGAGAGTGAAAAATTTCTTTCTTTGAGACCTCTTTACTATGTCTAGGGTATTTCCACAAATTCTGATAGCAGCTGTATTTACATAGCATGTAAAATACTGTTCTTTAATCAAATTTTGTCCAATTCACAGATGAAGCAGTGAGATCTAGATCATAGAGTCAGGCTCCAGAACACAACTAGGGTAAATAAAAAAATACATATTTCTTTCTTTCTATTCTCAGCTTTTCCATGGCCATCAGTTTCTCCACATATTTCCAGCACCTGTGGATGCTTCTCAATAGGAGTAGAACTTGTCTCACAGATATGATACATCTCCTTTCTAAAATAATGCCCTGAATTTTAGATAAAAGCTTGGCATTATAAATGTACAAAGCATTCTGCCAGGTAGTGTAATAAATCTGCCTTCAACTATCACTCTGATGTATAATGTATAGCAAAAAAGAATAGAACCATTTAAAAAGAACTAGGCACATTTTTGTGTTACTTCCGTTACAATCTTTTCTAATCTTTGAAATGTGGATGGCCAGTTCCCAATCCGAAATAGGATACGAGGAAAGCATTGCACTTAACGTTCTAACTTTGATTTTAACAAGGGAGAGAGAAAAGCGAGATCTTAACAGGGAGAGAGAAACAAGAGAAAAAAMCACATTTTTTTAGTCATAGTTCATTCACTGCCATTCCTTTCAAAATGTCACACCTACACTTTTAACACACAAGAAAACAAAAATTCTGAAATGATCCTATGATGGCTTTCGGATTCTGTACTTTGAGATATCTTTTATCTTTTCTTCATATGATGTATGCATGGCTTTCCTTTCCAAACATGTTTGCAAGCAGCTTAATTTTTCATGTTAGAGAGGTCGTATAATGACCAAAAAAAAAAAAAAAAAAAGGACCTAACCCATTTTTTTTAGTGTTGGAAACTGCATTTACCTGCATTGTCTCTGCCCCTCTACAAGGAATAGTTTGGAAAATATTGTATTAAAAGCAGTGGGAGAGATTTGCTTTCTTAATACAGTACAATTTTCTTTTCAACAGCAGAATAAGATAGGTTTTCAAATGGGGTTTGGATAGAAACTAATGGATTGAGGCAATCAAAGCTATTTAATTTCAGGGAAGTTGGAAATCAACTATTATAGAATATTTTWTGTTTTTATCTACACTATTCTTATGAAGAAATTCTAAAGCCATAAAATGTCACAGCCCATTGTTCCATATTATGAAACAAAATATTGATAGAAGTGCACTTCTATCAAACATACAGGCTATTGAAAATTGGACCCGTTTAATGCAGCCATATACCTGTTAAAACAAGCAAGCTAGGAAACAACAGTACAGAAAAATTATGGGCACAGTTCTATACCCTTTATGTAAGCAATCCTTATGTGCACAAGGAGCCCTATTAATATTGATGGAACTACTYGTGTGAATAATGACTACTGCAGAATCAAATCACATATGACTTGCCTTGCTATGGAATCTATTACAAAATCAGAAATAGAATCAAGTTTGCTGTTTATTCCTGAGCTTTACTTACAGAGTTAGGATGCTTGCCATAGAGACAGAATATAGAAACAGGAAAAGGAAGATGGAATGTAAGGAAATACCCACACTCTGAATGTGATTTCTTATTTACAGGAGTGGTCTAATTTTCTTCATTTGGAGCATTTACCAAATGAATTATTGTAGAGAATAGCAAATAAAATCTGCAYGAGTTAGGTCTTAATGGACTACATTTTTGACTGCTTTTTATTTTGTCACTATTTAGTTTTATTGTCTATTTTCCTTGTTAATATGCTTAGTTATATGGATTATTCATCTCAGAGAACCTAGAAGTAGGAAGAAATAGTGAGTCAGCCTAGTTCCTGCTATCCCTCCATAGCTACTCCCTAAAAAGAACYACTGTGAGGACATGTTTCCACTGAGATTCGCAGTTTCATTTTGGAATGAACTATTCCTTACTGCAGCACTGATCATGCCATATGCTTAGAAATGTTGTCACTGTCTTAATGGCAGTGGAAAAATGGGAARAAGGAAAAAAAAAGTACATTTTCATATTCACTGTCCTTTCCCACTCTCTAGARGAGACTAGAGCACTAGAAGAGACAATTTCCTGCTTTTAATTGTCTCTTCTAGTATTTTTTTTCTACCCCTTAACCCTGACGAGAGAAAAAGTGGAAGAATTTACTATTCTAATATAATACACACAGTTCATTGTATGCATTAAAATATGCATGTCCTCTTCTTCAAAAGGCAGTTTTTGAATGATTCATGAAAAAAGTAATCTACATCAATAAAAAAACAGGCTTGCTAAATTTACAAGAAAACACATTTTGGAATGTGTAGAGTGGTCAGAAGAACTGACATTTTTGTTTTCTCTGTTCCCGTTTTCTTTCTTTCTCTTTTCCTACCCCCAACATTTCTGAGATTTCATATAGGAAGAAATCTTTTATCTTTATGTTGTCTGTATCTAATATACCTGCATGCTCCATGTACACTATAATCCACAAAAAAATATTGTTTATAAAAATTGCTGCACCAGCAACATACATCAAAAGTATAGGTAAAGTGATGAAGTAAATTCTGTATATGAAAATGTGCTGGATTTTTACTACTATTAATTTGACAATAGAAGAAAAAAAGCAAGGAAACTAAAGCCTAAAAGCACGGGACTCTTMGACTCATCTGTTTTATTCACAAAATTACCAAGAAGTGGAAGACAAGCATATGTCCTAGTTTGTCCTTCAGTTATTCTGAAGAATCCTAATATCCTATTGACATACTTATCATTCATCAAATAAACGTATCATTTCSTATAGCTACAATTACTACTTCACCTTGGGGAAACAAAAAGAGGATTAAACCACTGTCACCTCATTGGCTATTATCTAATTTAGCCCTCGATGACCAGAGACAAACTTATATTCTTTTCCTACTTTTTGCTTTTGCYTCATGTGGACATAAGAGTATGCAGCTTTGCTTTAACTCTATTATCCTCTTACCAGAACAGGAACCACGTCTTTCCAAGTAAATTCAAGCAATTCAGTGGAAAGATTTATATTGAAGATAATAGTAAAAAAAAATCATCCTCTTTTCTTTGTGTAGAAAGAATGACAGAGCTGTTAATAAAACAGATTACAGATTAATGTATCATCAACTGGATTATTACTGATCTTCAAAATGCCTCTGTAATTCATACAGTTTATATTTCCTACACAGAGCACATAAGCTAAACTCCTTAACAGGAGAAAAGAATTGTAGGTATCTTACTCATGTACATGTTTGAGGTGCCTAGAATAATATCCATCTGATTGCATTCTGTAGTCTAATTGTAGTAAACGGATGCCTTTAATAGCATTTGCCGACTGCTAATTTTGCTTTATGATACTTGTCTTGTAATCTTAGTAAAGAAAATCAGTGACTCTTCCTGTTTAATTCTGAATAATGCTCTTTGCATAATATGTGTGGGGAAATGCACCACATGAATATTTCTTTGACTGAATACATTATCCTACATAAATTAAGAAGCACATGCATATTTACTGTATAACTATAAAATATTTTAAAAGAATTAGAGACATGGGAAACATAAAGGAAAGTTTTCAAGTGCATCCTTCTGAATTCTGTGATAGCTAGCATGTTTACCACATGTAAGCTTCCCTTCCTTCACCGATCACAATGAGGTTGTAGAAATGGGGCTTGATCATGTAAACTATTGTCTACATGAATTACTCTTAATGCTGTACAAATCCTAAGCCCCAAGGAGTAAAGGTTTGAAAGATTTATTTCTTGGACTTGGATGGTTTTTTAGTTATTTATTTTTCAATTCAAATCAGATTTACATCTCACACACGCCAGGACTCTCCTCGTGCRTTGTCAGCATAGAGGCCCTTGTCTTGATTATGCCATGTGAAATTGCATTTGTGCAGATGAAAACGAGACCCCAAATGGCTGACGGCTCTGCTTCTGATCGTTTACACCAGCTCTACACCGCTGCAGCCCAAGTTTAATTAGCAGAGTTAATCATGATTGATTAGTCTCATGGTAAGGAGGGGGGGAGGCACGTTCTCTTCTGAACCGAATAAATCTTGGAGCCGGTGAGATGGTGGAGATATGTGACAGGCGCCCTGGTTTTAAGGCCAGGCCTGTCTCCAATGAAATTGGAAGCTGCTGCCAAGGAGCTTAGTGTTGTCAGGTCCTGGGCATTAAGCCACTGGAAAATAGCCATGCTGGATTTCTGTTCTGCTATGTCCCAGCTCGCCCCACGTGTTGGAAGGAGGAATGGGGACGCAGAGCCCAGCTGCAGCGCAGATGCATCTGCTCAGGCACACRCAGACTTGTTTCTGGGTTAGAGCACAAAGAAACTAAAACCCAGCTCTTGAATATGTTATCTGATAACAAGCAAGCTTCTTATGGGGAAAGAAGAAGCAAAATGAGACAAAAGTGGGTACAAGGTTGGTGTCGAGATCCAGAACTCTAGGTACCTGGGCATAACCTTTTAGGCTGCCTTTGCAGTACCTGGGAAGGCCCARGCTAATTCAAGGACTGGCTTAGGGGCACCCTTCTCCGTTTGCTCGTGCTCGTAATCACCATCAGGCTCTTGCCCGTGCTGGATGCGRTGTCACTTTCTACATCATGTGACACTTTTCGGGATTTCTCTACTTTTTGAAATGCAGCTCTGGTAAAAGAGTAGATATCCCTTTTAATCTAAGACTTCACTTTTTAAAAATCAAATCAGTCTGTGTAATTGTAGAAGCCTTTTTCTAAACTCTCACCTTTTATTTTTATAATTGTAGCTTTGCCATATTTTAATTGAAATAATAAAAGGCTTGACCAACAAGGGACCTTTTCATTTTAAAATAATTGCTTATAATGTTTATTTTTAAATATGGTATTTTAGTATCTTAGAAATCCTTTCCAATTCTTTCCTTACTAAGCAATTGCTTGAACTGGATGAATAATTTTCATTTTCTACCAAACAACATTTTTCTAATGAAAGAAAATTGAAAATTTCCCAGCCAGTTCTAAATTTAAACAACTTAGCCTTACTGTGTTTGCACTTCTTTTGTGTCTGTTTCCCTCAAACACTATAACAAATTAGTTTACTGAAAGAAATACTGAAGAAATAGCAAATAGCAATATAATAATAGAAAATAATAATCAAATAAACAGTTCAGACTCTAATATACAGAGCAGAAATTTTGCTTATACCATGTGATTTACGCACCCAGTTAAAACACCTTGATTTAACATTTTAACTGAGATTACTTGTAAGCAAGCTATAACCTCAGAAGTATTTTAAAAATCTAATGTGTACTACCCTAACACACACACACATAATTTATTGAATCCTTTATTTGGGAGAAAAATGAAACAGAAATGAGGTTGTAACTTTGTTATACAAATACCATTATTATGAGGTATTTGTTTTCCTACAAAGCAGGTTTTCTTACAAAAGCAGGATAGAAAAAGATAACTTGCATGCCTTTTTTTAGGATAGGCTTTCAGAGCAGATTTACACATGATGTGCTTAGTTTGCTCGCTTATTCATAGGTCACAGCCCACATCCAGTCCATATTAGTATGAGAGGAGAGGACAGCACAACACACACAATGTAAAATTGTCTATAAAATATTATGATATGGTGAGGAGGGCTGCCGTCTGCTCATCCTGCTTGCTATTTAGAGTAATTACAGAAATTAGCTTTGGACATGGCCACAGATGTTCGAGGCTCATGATGCTCAGACCTGTCCTTTTTACTTGAACAGTTTGGGCAGGCCAGTGCTTAGCGTCACAGTCAAGCATACAGCTCACGTCCCTGCAAAGAGAAAACAAATGATCTACATTTACAGTAGGCTTTAAATTTGCTAGGAGATTCAGCCTGATACAAAAGGTCAGGAAGGGAAGGATATTCTGTGTAGTTACAGAAGCTTTTGACGTACCGGTTTCTTTGCACAAAAGAGCAATCCTTTGATGACACTTACTGCTGAGAAATGCAACCAGTATTCCACCATGGACCTATTCTGTTCAGCCCAGTGATAAACAATATATTTTTGTTTCCTTATTGTGAACACAGAAGTGCTGCTTTTACTCTTAATTATTGCCAGCCATATTTATTTAGCCGTGAAGTGTTTTGGAAAAACATTAAGGGAGCCAAGTAAGACTCAGTACACCCTAAGGAGCTTGGCATCGTACATGAGCTCATGAGTCCTATGGCAAGGTGTGCTTCAACTGTTAATGCTGGTGAAGGGGTAACAACGAACMCCTCCAAAAATGACTAAGGGAAAAAGTGGTAAGTGTTCCCTTAATGAAAAAAGAGGCTGCTTGATGATCCAGAAATGAGAGGGAGTGTTTGAAAATACAGGAATAGAGCCAGCATTGAGAAACTAGAGAATAGAAAGTAATTTATTTTATGTTTTCTGCATATTCAGAGCTTGCACTTTCAGAAAAAAAAAAGTTAGGCTAAGACAGGGCTGCAGTAAGAACTGAGGACATACCTGCTCTGAAGCAAACCCACCTGATACAGCACCACTCAGGGTTGCTCACATCTGTGCTGGCAGAAGTATGAGTTCACTGCTCCTAAAGTCTAAACTAAACTAAATTAAAGGAATTTAGTTGTCAAGGAAGCAAATAGGCATCTTGAGGAGTTTTCAGGAGGACCTGATTGTCTGATACTTACAGATCACCAAAGGAATTACTGTAAATGCTTAAGTACTCTTGGAAAACCACACAACCATAAATCCTTAGGCATCCAACTACCTGAAAATATTTTGATCTTGGACCATAGAAATATTTAAGGGATTCAAGCACAGACTCAGTGAGCATGTAAGAAATCAAGAAAAAAAAGGTCACTAACTTTCTTAGTACATTAACTTCTTTCTTTTCATATTATGGTACATCCTATTGCACAGCTCTTTTTGAAGTAGCCTACCTGATGCGCAAAAACTAATGCTTTAAAAATTCAGGACAAGATATTTAGGCTAATAACATTTCTGAACAGCTTGTTTGGGAGAAAAGGTACTTATTTATACAGGTTTGGCAAGCATGCTATACTGCATCTACATGAAAAAAGAGTAAGAACAAGCAAAGCGTTACATGATATTAAATAAGATCAGATGCTCTTCTTGAATAATGCATTCAGTTACATTTGTTCCAAWTTCAGAAGTGAAAAATAATTATTAACATGCTATATTTAAAATATGAAATATTTAACAAAACTGAAGATGTTGGCAATGAAAGACTGATTTCACAAAACCACTGAAAAGAAAACCAGCAGAGAATTTAAAAAAAACCACAACCCACTAATGATTAAGAAYCTGTCACTGACGAGGGATGCAACAGAACAGAAAGCTATAAAATCAGATTTTGTCTGTATCAGCCTACATGCAGTGTATATAGGCAGACACATRTTTTGATCCTGGACCTTATTGTTTTAAGTGTTAGGCCAGTAAAAATGTCTCTACATTACAAGAGTACTGAAGCTGCACTGGGACAACAGCAACTACTCTGGCAGATAATCAAATTTTAGGTTAATGTGAAGGAGGAGGAATGACATTAATTGGCCCATGATGGAGCGTGGTGGCCTGTGACCCAGGTTGGRTTGCCAGTTATGACAGCAACTGCCCAAGTGGTAAGAGTGGTAAGAGGAAATGGAATATTTTGGTTTTAGTCGGCTGGTAGGGGGAAAAAAAAGCATACTTTTTAAGGCCTTTGTATAATTTTCTTCTTTATAGATGTTTTTTCCATATCAAATACCAACTGTGAAGTACCATAGAATATCCATTAAGTTACTTCAAATGTARGATTATGGAATATGCAAATGTAAGATGTTATTTTTCTTATAAAAGTGAATATTCCAACATAGCGAGCCATGAGGAAATATCTCTTAGCATTATCAGTCATATAGAAAACCCTGACATACCAGACTGTCTTCTATTCATCATAGCTATACTAACTTGAAAATAGCATAGAGATTTAGGACTTAGCTCTACTCTGTGCAGAACTGCACATTTTTCCTTTCCTAACTATATTTTATTTTAGGTAATGTAATTGAGATAAATTCCTGACACTGCCGTAGGCACGTGGTTACATTCAGGTTGGCTGACCTATGCAGGTCCTGTTGTCATGATGAGCTGAGGCAGCCTTAACAAAGCTCAACATTTTAAAAAGCTTACTATGCAGATTTGGCTGAGTCTAAGAAAATTCTCAGTGGCTAGTTTTCAAATCAACCTTGAATATATCTTGCAAGGTAGTACTTATGTGTGATCCAAAACTCCAAACTCTTTTCTTTTTGATATGCAAAGGAGAAGAGTAATATAACTATGCTTGTTGTGGGGGAAAGTTGAAGTTAAGAAGAATTTATATTTCAGGGATATAAAATTGATTTTTCCTGTATTTTTCAGAGACAAAGGGATTTGCATAGCATTTTAAGCATATCTCATAGGGATGTTTAGGAAATTCATCTGCTGCTTTTCTTTACAAAGTCCTTATTACGAATAGCTCTTTCAAAGAGCTGTTTGTAAATTGATACACATATCCAGCAGGTTACACACTGCCCAACTGAACCAGGGAGCCAGCTAAGCCTCTTCTTCMCTTCGGACAATCAGTGCTTTTCCAGATGGAGAATGCTTCACCATCTCCACACACGGAGCCGGCGTACTGATTCAGACACGGGCACRTGCGGCTGGGCCACCAGCACAAGCGCCGAAGCTGAAACGGAGCCGGGGCAGGTCGGAGCTCACCCAGACGGAGCTGACTGGTGCTTACCCTTCTTTCAAGCGCTGGAAACTCTAGGTTGACAGCACAAACTGAATATCATAAATCAGAAAATACTTCAGGTACAGATGGGCCAAGACTGGTCAGATTTCAGCACTGAGAGTTGCCAAGTGCGATGGTACTTTCATGACATTTTTTTCTTCCTTTTGTACCAGGTAAACAGTTATTTTAATGTAACCAAAACTGAGCTTTTAAGATAAAAGAGATTTCCTGTGGTTTACATTTGCACACGGCTCTTGGTTACATTATTGCTTGCTCTTATGAGATTTAAAATGCTTGATATAGTTATCAATACTTTCCTTCTAAGGTCATTTAGACTTTTCTTACCATCTTTGGGTTGTTTGAAGCCACTCTATTAATGTTTAAATATGTATTTTTCCCTAACCTTTTGAATTCAAATCTGTAATCACAGTATGTTGCTTCTTTTCTTCATGTTTCTGTAGCTGCTTTTCATCGGGCTCACCCTCTTGCTCGTGCTAGAGAGGGGGATTTAAAGTGACAGATAACACTCAGATCAATTATTTCTACTGTGTGGCTACTTTCTGCCCATGTTTCAGGCATGCTCTTTTTCTTTTCCTTTTTTTCCTTTTTCTTAAGTGTTTCAAACTCCTTTTAATTCGTAARGAAAAGCATTAGGCATAACGGGTTTTTTTAACCATGATATGTTATGATGTCGTCTTCAAATTGTGTTCGGTCTTTGTGTAGATACTGGAGTGTTGGGAGCAATTAGCATAACTCAGAGAACCAATTTCCTGTGGTTCTTTAACTCCGTATTTATGGCTTTCAAAAGAGTGGATCTGTACTCTAAGGATTAGTACAGTCTATAAATTTTAGTTGTCCGACTTCTTTCTTTTAAGGAATTAAGATAAGAAAAATTCAGTGGTGGTTGGAGATCTCAGAAAAAAAGAAAAAAGAAAAACACACTTTGTGCTTCTTTCCTCCTTTTTTTCATTTTTTTTGTCCCCCTCCACATGAAAAATCATGCTTTTAAGTTTTATTGCAGGAATGTTCATCTGTCTTCTTTACGGCCCGGCCTGTCGCAGGAACACTTTCCTTGCTGAAYGTCTTTGAGCCGGATTAGCACGTCCTGAACCTGGGTAGGAGTCCAGCCGCGATCCCAGAACCAACCGCGATCTGGTGCTCTGCGGCTGATGAGGGGGAACAATGAAGTTATCAGAGACGTAAAACCATTCACTGGGTTTCAGATAACAGCAGCCTTGGTCAAGGTGACAGTTTTCCTTTTTAATTTTTGGTAATCTTTTACTTTTTACCCCCTAATGCCGAGCAGCTGCCTGCCGTTTAGCCCAGCAAATTCAGCTGGGCTCAGGRAGGAGTTTTTCTGGCACAAAGGCAGAATTAGGCACTGATGGGATGCTGCTCTCAGGGCACTGAGGGGCCCTAACGGCTTCAACGGTTGTAACGGTCACTGATGAGCTGCACCTGTGCCCACCTGCCCCGCCCTGCCCMGTGCCCGACACCATTTCTGCTCGGCCCAGGGTCTTGGGCCTCTCCTTGGGTTTCCTGCGTGGCTCCTGGAGCTGCTTTTTGGCTTGTGGGTGCTCTGCAGAGTGCTGAGGGGACCTGCTGCCYGCTGGCCTAGTGTGATACCGTCTTCTAGGGAGCTGCCTTTGCCTGCCGCCCACCACAGGTACTGGGCATCTGGGGGCTTGTTGAGGCTCAGGAGGGTTTAGGGTGTGAGGTTTTGGAGTTTTGCTCTCACACAAGTGATGTGAGGGTTGTGCCGTGAGGGTCTGGTTATCCTTGCAGAGCAGTGCGGCCTGCTTGATGTCCCCTGGCTTGGTGGCAGAAATGAGTTGGGGTTTTGTGTGTGTGGGTTAAGGTGCTGCTTCGTGGAGGGTGCTTGGTGTGGAGYGAGGCTCTTCCCTGTCATGAGAAGCCTTGCAAGATGGCGTAACTTAAATGAGTGGAGGGCTCGCCGCGTTGCATGTGTGTCACTGAGAYGTGCCTTTATGTTCGTAAGCAGTAATCAAGGATGGCAGCTGGGACACCTCTGTTCTTATTATAAAATAGTTTACTGCTTGTTTTTGTGCTTTGCTGCTGCTTAACTCACAGGCTAAAAGTCCTATCTATGTTTTTAAATTGACTATAGTTTAAATGAATATGCAGGAGTGGAGACATGCAATTTTTTTGACACAAAACAGATGAAGCTAGGGTGAAAGTCTATTAATATGCACAGTCTGGTTCTGGAAACTTAGGGGCAAATGTTGATGTACTTTGCACGACTAGCTAAAAAGTTTATTGGTGGTGTCTGTGTTGGACACCAGCACTGTATCTGTGTGATTTGCCCTGTATTTGGGGAATAGGACAAAACTAGCTTGTTGCCTTCATTAATGGAGGTGGAAGCTATTTCAAGAAACTGAAGATCTTATTACAGTTACCAAGAAAAGAATATTCTGGTTATATCTAATCATGTATACAATAAATAAGATGACTTTTGACATAGAATATAAAAGCASTGTCCTAGAATGCCTGTAGGCCCTCCTTCAGGGTGTCAGAAGAGCAGAAGCAAAGGCTTTGAGGGGACGGTTTTCAACACCGTTAGCTACCTGTGCTGTAAAAAGTATTGGTGTGCCTCCTTTAAGGCCAAACAGGATGTTATCCTACCTAGCCCAGCAGTGAAAGGTGAGGGTAAAAGAGCGTCTTATGATCCTGTGGCTGATATGTAGCTGTGTGGTGGCCACAGCAATGGCTAAAACTTTAAGGGAGTGCAGCACTGAAAGGGTGCTTCTATTTATTATATTCATGTTTAACTAGAGAACCAAAATATGCCTGTGGACACAATAGGAAGAATCATGGCTGCTGGAGAATGAAGGGGTGAATCGGTCACCTAGCTAACTGAGAAATGTTGCTTGGCCTGCAAAACGTTGTTCTGGGCCTGGCTGAAGCTGCCTGCAGCGATGGTATTGATGTTCCCATGCAAAAGTGGATACTTGAGCCGATATCATTGTGAAGGTAACCGGATTATGCAGACCTCTCAGAAGCAAATGTGTACGAATGTCATGAGACTGACAGACCTCAGCACATCACCTTCTTTTCTTGCCCAGTATCTGAACTCTTGTTTGTAATTATGACAACTAGAAACTTCCTGTCTATCAATGACAGATGACATCAGTGACATAAATCTGCAATTTCCCTTTTCCTATCTCCTCCCATCCTTTTGGGTCTGTTTAGTGAGAAGGGCCAGGAGTTATGAATTAAACTTAGTTGACTATTTGAGGATGTATGGTGGTGCCTATGAGCCAGYAGAAAGTGTGGTGTAAGTTGTGCAATTTCCCAGCCTACAACCCATGTGCTGGCTGCTGTAGCTCAGAGCCTCAGCTGAGGCTTATGTAAGAGTGCTGCCAGTGAGGCAAACTTGGCAAAAGTGTTCTTAAAAGTCAGAAGAAGGTGGGGGAAGGTGTGGAAGTACAGAATGAATTCTGCCAGCAGCTACGTGGCCAGCATGAATCAATTAGTCCTTTYTTACTCCCTTCCCCAATAAGTTTGAAACTGCTTAGTGTGCTTAATAGCTAATGTACAAAGCGGTTTAGCACTCTCTTCTGTCGTAGTAATTCCTACCTCTCTGATGAAAAGTAGGCACTTTAAAATAACTTGGAGAAAGAAGAAAAAAAAGTAACCCTGGGTGGTTTTAAGGACTTCTGTCCTAATCCCCGTCTGATTTGAAAAGAAGAAAATGTAGGTTGTGGTGTTGTCTTTGTCTTCTCACATATGGGATACTAAGGATGCTGTCTGTGTGTGAAATTGGCTGAATTCCAATCTGCAAACTCTGGATTCAGCCTCAAAATGGTAAGCCAAGGGAATATCTCATGGGGACTTGCATTTTAACTGGAGAGCTAACGAAAAAACACTTGCTGTGTTTATAGAACTTGCTCTCTGTCTCTCCTGTTGACTGTGCTCCACTTTGTATAGGAGAATACACATTCACCTATAAATGAATTTGTGAATAGTATAAGTTGACCTGAAACTACAGTTTTGAGTGAGGAAACTATTTTTTGGAGAAAGGTTACTCAAGCACACTGGAAACAAGGCAGTGATAGACTCAGGCAATTAGAGCTTCCCATACCTGCTGTTTCCTTTAGAGTTTCTCTTGTGATTCTTCACCAGAGATTAAAACAGAGATTAAAAAGAGGACAGCAGAGAGGGTATCTTTCCTTTTCTCTCCCTTCATCCTCAGTGGAAAATATTATCCAAGCTATTTGTCATGTGTTGTGGATTGCTGAGTCTCTGCAGAAGCCCACAAGCTTTGGTAATTCACTTTGCAGGGTCTCAGCTCTCTGCTGTTACAGGACCTCACGTCTAGGACTTGGGCCATGGCTGGCTGTCTCGAAAGCTGACTCATACCCTTCCTCTGGCCTATCTTTTCTCCTCTTAGATCTAAGRAGGACTCCCATGGAGCTCAAGAATGATTGCCTGTGTGGTGTCAGAAATACAGAACCTGGGGAGAGCTTTAAGTCAATTGAAATGTGTGTTTTATTGCAGGCACTGTAGGAAAAATGTCTATTCCTTTTTTTTTTTTTTTTTTTTGGAGTCCTAATTTTTCACTTTACTGGCATACCTGCTGTATAGGGCTATCCGCAGTGGAGGGACATCCTGACTTGGGCATAATGCTATGCTGGTATATCTCCTGACTTCCAGGCAACTTTACTTCTCATTCAGTCAGCTCAGGGAGCAAAGAGAACCACCTGGGGTTGATCTGCTCATAGCCTGAGATACTATTTGAGTATATTTTATCATACAGCTACACATGTCATGGTTTTGTACCTACCTTAAGTAATCCTTAGCTTTAGAAACTCCTCCTAAGAGGAGGCCAATGCAATGCTATTATTTATTATTATTGCCCTTGTAATCCTGTCCTTGCTAGATTCTTTCTGAACTCAAGCTCTCTAACCTGTCAAGTAAAACAAACCACAAATGAAGAAAGGTTAGAATGTAAAATCCACGGCTCTGTGTTAAAGTGCTACTTTATCCACTACTGAAATTGTACATTACAAAGGTGAAGAGAGCCATTAGAGAACAGGTGCCCTGAATGAGAAAAGATTTCAAACCCTGGACCTAGAAGCCTCTGTGTTGATTTATTTGAGAAAACTACAGTAGTTAGTACTTGATTCAAAGCAAAAATGGAGTTTCTCCACTCTTCATCTTCAAGTAAAGACGAATGAGCTTTCATAATAGACCTTGCCCTGCCAATAGGAATAAATGACTGTGATTTCTGAACGTTTTCAAGGAGACCTGGAGACTCAATATGCAAAATCTCTCATTCTATCATTGAAAGTGCAGCCTTGGATTATTACTGACAGCCAAGATGCAGTTAAAGTAAAGGTCATGCAGACTATTGACAATAATAAATTCTAAGATTTGCTATCTTTTYGCTGAAGCCTGCGTTAGGCTATGCATCAAAAACCTGTTTAAAAAAAGTGGTTTGCCCTCACTCAATAAAAAATGCAATATACATTTTTCAAGTTTGCTTTTTGAATGAACTAGTAAAAGCCTCTCACATCTCATTTTTATCTTCTAAATCAACACACTGGGGGAACAGTGCACCAAACAATGTTTTTAATCCTCTGTGCCCACCCATAATGTATAATTGAAGTTACATAGAATAATCTCTTGCTAGTGGGGGTAGAAATCAGCATGACAGCATACATGGATAAAGGCTGAATGTAAATACTAGCAAGTTAATTCAGTTTTCAGCATGTAAGCCTGAGGTAAAACATCTTTAACATTGCAGGTTAACTAATTGCTTGTTCCTAATTGGGAAACAAATATCTGTTGCCTCAAAAGTCAGGGCAGGTAGTAATWTTTTTGTTCATTTGCAGCCTCTGTRTTACTATGTAGGCAAAAAATGCACCACAAATAAAAATGGTAGTAAATGCAGACTGTATGTGTTCTTACTGTTTGAGTAAGAACTCCCTGAAATTAAATAAAACCAGATAAATGAATTACATTATAATTTAATTGCTTGAAGTATGAAACTTACCTTTGAGTGTTGCTGACTTTAACATTTGGAGAAAAAGGGTCATGTGAATGTCTCAGCTTGGGTCTAATGAATGGATTTCATACAGTCTTGCTGTAGGAGCATTTGCCCCATGGAAAYTTGACAAGTTCCACTAAGTAATGGAGTTTTTGAGAGATGGTATTTATAGCTTAGTCATTGGTGAGCCTGGTGACTCAAACAGACCACCTAGAAATGAGAGATACTATTTTGTGTTATCAGTCCRGTGGGTTATCTCTCCATACTTAGTCTGAGAAGGGAATTTCCATAAAACATGCATCAAGTTTAAGGTACTTATCAAGTGTATGAATTTACTTTTGCATGCATCAAAGATTAAGGTTGCATTGAATTAGGTATATCTCAGCTAGTGAGTGGGGAAAGCAATAAAAAGAATATGTTAAAATTTATAGCTCCTACACAGCCTATAAATAAAGATATAATTAAATATTTCTTGGAGCACATGACTACAAGAACATGTGGGGGTTTTGTTTCATACAGTTGCTTTTTTTTTTCCAGTTAGCTTAAATTTATTTAGTATTTTTACTTGATTTTACTTGATTGTTGAGAGACCACCTCAAATACTTTAATTATGTTACCCTTTGTCATTAAACAAGTAAAATCAGAAGAATGCATATGTTGTCCAAATTCTTTGTATAGGTATATAAAGATGCTACTTAGTTTTCTTGATAGACAGAAGACAAAATGAGGTTTAAAAAAACTGCAGGAATGGGAAAAAAAAAAAGCAGCAGTAGTAGTCTAACAGACAGATAGTCATGCATTGATTTGAACATGTGGATGACTTATAACTTGGGTGGGGAAACAAGTGGGTAAGGAAAGATCCTTTCAAACAAAAGTTGTTAACTTGGGTTTTGTGATTGGGATTTTAACTCCTTTGATTGTGTACCAAAAGTAAAATAACTTAGCTAGTAGTTCATAGCACTTGTGCCAAATATTAAGTTTTAGAAATCACTAGAAATTAAATTAAGCTGAAAACTTTAAAACTAGGAGAAAAATTATTYTCCCTGTGTTGCAAACCCTACTCCTGAGGAAGACAATAGAGAGCTCTGTCAAACAGAATACCTTCTAATAGTGTGTGTAGAGGCCTATAGCACCAGGAGAAGAAATGATTTGAAAAGAATCCAGGAAGCTAGATATTTTTATATAACTGCTTGAGTGAGCACAGGAACTGGTGATGGAGTGTGTGATCATAGGAAATGCTGTAAAAAACATGATTGTTATGAGTCTGTAGGTGATGCTGCTGCTTATGGCAGTGTGGCAGTCTTTTTTAGAGTAGCTCATTGTGTTTATTTATGCCAYGTGACTTGCTCAGATTGTCYTTCTTTGTCTCTTGCTGGTATCACCCCTTCCAAAAGCTTCATTACTATGGTAAYGGTGTTGTCATTGGAATGGTCCAGCTGAAGCTCATGTGGCATGAAGGCTGTTTCTCTGAGRGGTCTAGTGTTGAACTGATACCTTGTCATTTGGGCTTCTTGCAGGTTGATGGACTTGTAACCAGCTTTTAAACAGGATTTTTTTAAGTAGCTGAACTGTGTCCTAGCACAAAGCCTATCWTAAACACCACATCAGTTTATGAAAGGGAAAAACTTCCTTCTCTCTGAAAAGCTCACAGAAATAAATTTGTCACCAAACTCCCCCCAGGTAACTGTGGGGAGCTCATATACCCCTCAGAGCTCTCCGTTTGTATTGCTTYCCTTTAATAAATTATACAACTTGACTTATTCTGCTATCATCCAGCTGTTAAAAATTCTTATGCATGTCCAGAGGGAGACCATTAGTACAAAAAAGTCTTTTAACACTCCTTATTACTGTGGTAGCAAGTTCTGCCAGCCTGAAGGATTGATTATTGATCATGCTGATCCCTGTCTCCCCCGATGCCTTGGCAATGTTTGGAGGTGGCTCTGACTCCTGAGGTTGTCCACACGGGTGGGCAATGGCTGTCTCAACACGTTATTGCTGTTCTTCAGGCAATTAGGCTTAGGAAACAATGTGTACTCAGAATGATGTGTGTTGGAACGAACTCTTGGAACTGTCTTTTTTTCTTATTTAATGGGTCTCTCTAGTCTGAATATACCAGGGAGGCCTGTCAGCTGACCTGTGCTTTGAACCTTACCAAATGAGTTTAGAAAGTTCTGATATATTGGAGGCTTACAGTCTAAACATAATAGTTTTATTTTACTTCTGGGATTTGCTTGGGTGGGGGGCAGAGGCAGAATAGATTTTGTGTGTGGTTTTTCTCTTCAAGTTTTTTTTTTTAAAAAAAAAAACCTTTGTAATGTTTACTGAATGCCCTTAAAATGCCTTGCATGAATCTTGAAATGGTTGATAATAGAAATGTGACTGCATGTCTTCAGTGTTGTCTTTAGGATTCTCGTGAATTCAAAAGGAATTCATAATAACACTTCTAAGACTTTTTTSTGTTGTATCATTATAATAAACTTCAATCTGTAGACAGGTTATGCCTTGCATTGTATTGTTCAGGTTTAATTTCTGCTTGTTCTTCCCAAGGCCTTCCACCACAACTATAGATTTGCAAAACAGATGCAGGACAGAAAGTAATCTGGTCATACTTGCTAAGTCTGACATGCTGCATGGTTCTTCTGAGCAGTTGTGATTTTACTCCTGTGATTTTACATATGGTTCATATACATTATTTTTGCAATGTTCTATATATTCTTGCTTGGGATAGTTTGACTCTTGAAGGCAAGCTTTCAGAAGCATTAATGATAATTTCCAGGCCCAGAGCACACATACTGAATTAAGTATGAGTATGACACTTTCACTAATGTATCTTTTGGTGTTTTTAAAGCATTATTGCTGTGTCAGGAAAGCTGCCAATTTACTCTTGGCCTACTTAGTGGMCTCTATGTCTCTGTATCTGCATTCTGCTCTGATTTCTGTTATCTGTGACTGCTGTCCTGATACCCAGAGGGGCAGCCCTGTCCAGCAGATAGGGATTGTCCACAGCAGACAGAGGCAACTAGGAGTGCATCACAGCTTTCATGCACCACGGTGCTTAACTGGCTGTGTGGAAGTCTTTCCCCCAGCAGACCTGCATAAAAAGGTATGAAGAGCTGAGTGCAAGTGTGGTGGTGTGTTGACTGCTTGTCACAGCTACTTCTTTAGACTTGCATGAATTTCAGTGTTATTCAAGAATTCAGCCTTTTGCTTTGGACATGCAGTAACAAAGAACCAAATAGATGTCCTGCTTAAACTGTAGTTTAATAGTAAGCTGTAGCGTATTGCAAATTTCCTAAAATTGCTAGTTGGATTTTTGGTCCTGAGGATAAACTGCATTGTACTTACGCATGATATGTAATGATACATTATGTTCTGGATAAAGTCTAGTAACAAAAGATTTCAACTGCTTAAAATTAAGGTATTTGTCAYAGTCTTTTATGTAGAAGTTGAGTAATAAAGATAACGCATTCCCTTGCAGTATGCCATCCTGTGGCCTTTGGTTCTCTAATTCAGTCAGATGCAGAATCATCATGTGGTTAATAGAGATGATATCAGTAGTACTGCCTGATGATCTGTCATCACAGGGCATTTGAACAGAAGGTCTCCAAGGGACTGACTGAGTTGGTTCCCACTGGAGATCAATGAACGCAGCACTTGTGACACTGCTACTCGTTCAGCGCCACTTTCAGAGTGCTGAAGGCTGAGTCATGTGTGCCTAGTACCTTACTTCCCAAAGTCACTTGGTTAAAATACAGGCTTTAAACTGGGATGCTGCAATAACCTACAAACCTGATGTGAGAGAACCAGGCCTGAAGCCCTCAACTTCTGAGCTATTCTTTCTAACTTTAAAGAATGCCRCAACTGGAACAAGCTGCAGTATGTTAGGATCTATGTATATGAAGCAGGAAATATGATAAGTTGCTTTCTAAGTTATTGATCTAAAGTGTTCTCTAAGAACACTTCAGAGAGTCTCCAAGATTAGCCTTGACAGAATTTGTTCTCAGGTTTGTACAGCTGAATATTGCAGCATAATGAGGTTGATGCTCTWAAATTTTACCTCCCTTCACCAAGGAGATGATGTGCATACTGGGTTTTCAACAATATTGTTCTCCCTTTGGACCATTAAAATTTCAACTAAGCTATAGACATACTTTACTTGTTTGGCTTTGTGAGGTTTTTTGGGAATTACGTATTTTAGCATTGTACTGGATATAAATGTATCTTTGCAAGATGTTTGTGTAACTTTGTGTTTGTGCTACTTTGACTTCAAACTGATTTCCACAGTTCTGTAAAACACTACATAATAAATTACAGTTGGACAAAAGAACTCATAACTGAAATTGTACTTGTTGAATTTGGGCATAATCTCATTTTTCATATTGCTTTGGAAAAAAAATTAAGGGAAAAGATTAAAATAAACACAAGCAAGAGAGAACGGGGGAGAAAGATGAATAAGAGGACCTGAGATCAGAATATTGGAAATACTTTCTATCTTTCCATCTTTCCAGGCTGGGAATATTTCAGTTCTTACAGAATTGTTCCCCCATCTATTGATCTAAAATATAGATTATAATGTTTGTGCAGTTTAATATGTTGGCATATGACTATGCAAATGGAATAAAAGACAGTATAAGCAGAATAAAATTATATATTTTTCAGCATTACCCTAATTTTTTAAATCTCATACCTGACTCAAACAACTGCAAGATACACCCAGAAGCCACTGATCTAACTAATAGGACATTAGGACTTATTTCCACTACRTAATTATAGAATATTGCATAAGAAAAGCATTTTAGCCTAGCTTCATTATAATTGACCACTAAAAATACACTGTGAACATATTTGACTTTTTAAAATCAACACTTAGCTGCATTTACCAAGCAGGTGACATGAACAAAGCCAACAATTTAGGATTTGCATAACTCAAATGCAGGCAACCTTTGTGAAGGGTGTAACCAACCACCATCAAAGTAGTGGTCTGTGAGTGGGAGATAAACTGCTTTTAAGCAGTGCACAGTGTGGATTAGTTGTGGACTTGCTAYGGAAAGTAAGTATAGAATCTGAAAATTAACTGTTGTCTCCCTCTCATGAATCTGGATACTAACGTGTAAGCTCTGGTTCTGGGATGCTGCTGACTAGTTTCTAAAAACAAATGTTCCTAATGGTGGGTGCAGCTGCTGCATCTGTATATTCCTGGAGTCAGTTGAATGGCCTAATCCTGCATTTTTAGTATGGGATTTCTATATAGGAACCAATTAAACAATTTTTGAGGAAGGAATGCAGAATTAGGAATGGAAGAATGAAAATCTGCTATAAAAAGAATATGCTCTGAATGTACTGAGCAATTTTTTAGATGTTGCTGTTGGGGGGRAAAAARKYCYTTKGGGTGGGGAGCTTTGCATRTCTATGCAGGGTCAGTGTTCTTTCTCATCCCTCAAGGCAGGAAGTTTTYTTCTGCTCTCAGATGTTGAAAACTGTTAAGCAATGGGCACTTGTGTAGGAACTCATCACCYGTTAGCCAGCAAGGTGATATTTGTYGGCCTGAGGGAGAAGTGTCAGGCAGAAGATGACTTTCTAGGTAGTGAAGAAAGTTCTTAGCTAGAAACTGCAAGTCTTCCTTTGAGGAGTAGGCTTTCAGAACAGATTATGGAATTTATATTAAATAGCTGCTGGATAAAAATGGAAATACTCAAGAAATCTGTCTTAAAACAGTAGTGGTTTTTTCAGTCTGTTTGATGCTATGGGAGGAAAATATTTGCCCTGGTCYAGACTGCTTTGGTGCAAAACCTGCTCATACTGCTAGTTACACATTGTATGCTTCCTACATCATGATTTTGGGGCTCTGACTGTAGGACTAGGCAGTACTTATCAGCTCTGGATTTGGACACACATGCAGGGTTTTGGTTGATGCATGGTAAGGAAAGTCCTGTATCTGAGTGAAAGTAAACTGGGCAAGCGGGTTGGAGGGAACAGCGAGCTGCTCAACTCTGTCYTGCACTTGGCTACCCCAGAAATTGCAGTGAAAACAAGAATCCRTTCTTACCAAAGAAATTAATTCTCCATGTAGAATCTGAATTCTGATTATAAATGTATTTTTCTGTAAGGACTAATCTGGCAACTGGGTCAGTGACTGTAATACCATCCTCATCAGTTATATGATGGATAAAGGCATCTGACACTGCCTTGCTTTTCAGAAAGGTTTCCAACAGATTCCTTTGATCCTTAGCTTTCAAAAACAATAAAACCTATAATGACTTTGTAGTTGCCAAAACTGCATGTTTATCAAGAACAAAAAAGTCTACTCTGAAGCACAATATTTCATTTATTGTTATTCAGAAGAGTAATAGTATTTATTCATGATAATTTATTAGCTTAAAAGAACAACCTATTTGCAGRAAGTCTGTGGTGAGCCGAGCATCTAATTGCTTTTCTATAATGTGCATGAGAACATTGCATTTCTTAGGTTTGTTTTTTAGCCTCTCTGAGGGCAAAATATGATAATGTGAAATTTAGGGAAGAATAGTAAGCCAAACTTTGCTTAAATTGTTACTAAAGCATATATCTTGCAGGCTTAATTACTTAGCAAAATTAATTTTAATGCCTCGGCGGTGAGGATCTGTTGGCTATRGTTGAGCCAGGTATAAGTAGACTTTTTGCCAGCTTTCTGCATGCAGTTGTCAGTGTAGGTTAATCCAAGCCTGACACAATTGTTGCATTCACTCTAGGGCCTCTCAGCACAGGTTGTGCTTGTTATGAATAGTGTCAGATAGTGGGATGGTTTTGTTTTGGTGATGTAACAGCACCACTGAATCTACAAGAAAATGACATTTTATTCTAGGTGATGACTTTGGAGTACACTTAAAAACAGACAAAAGTCCTTTCAATTTAAATGTATCCATTGAAGTTTATTTTAAAATAAGTGAAGGTTTTGCTTGCCATCTTTCAGAAGTGAAAACTCATGCTGTTGGAGCTCACATGTTTTGTTAACTAGAAATTAATATCAGCAAGAAATTGGTTTTCAGTAAATCAATTGCATCTCTCTAAAAGACAGTGCGTCCTTTAAATGGCACAATATAATGTTGTCAAATAGTTGAAATGCGTTTTGAAAAAGCTTTTGTTTCTTGCAAGTATTAGATTCTTTGGGGAACTCTCTAGTTTTGAGACTTCAGCTAATTTATATTTAAGTGTAAATAAGAACTTGATATGGTTTTTATATAAGAATGTTGTAACTTATATGCAAAGAGATTACACAATAATAAAAGCTGAACACATTTTAAAACTTTCCTGAAAATGCAAAAACTCCAGACTGCATTTTTGAAAGTATACATTTAATGAGAAAATAGTCTTAAGATTCTACCCTTTAGCCAAATCATTTGAGGTAAGTTCCTATTCAAAGTGATATGCTCTATAATTGGAGAACTGCCTAATATTATTCCACTTGCCTAATATTATTCCACTTATTTACACAATTTTTGGTATAATTTAGATAAAGAGGTTGAGTTTTTTTGTTGCTTGTGATTTTATGTTTCTTTATTGCTTATATTCAAGGGGTGTTTTAAACCAGTCTGTAGCCAGGTGTCTGAGTCTCAAAGGAGCAAAATACCATGGCCACTGGCATCCTTAGAAAGCACTATTTTGACTCCTTCTAATTAAGATGAAACCATTTAACAGGCAGAAAGAATTGTTTCTAAAAAGTGGTTTTAGCCTTACTAAATCATCCTACCTGAGGTAGGTRTATCAAGGGAGTTTTCACATTACCTGAAAGCTCAAGAGCAGAACTTTGTTTCTGATCTAGCACTATGCCATAGCATGTGTATTTGGATCTATTAGAGRTGTTTAATTTGGGTTTGATCATAAAAGAAGCACAGGGTGAGAAATTAAGATGCATATATCTAGTCTGGAGTTGTGTGGGCTGTCGGTATTCTCCAGGTTACTGTCATGTGAGTGAAAGGTTTGCTATTAACTTTTGAGATCTCCAGTCATCCTTGTGGATCTTAGACAAAAGACTGTCCAATAAATAATTAATATCAGTTGTCCTTACACTTCCTATAAGTCACTGCAATTTCCCTTATTTAGTGAATTCTGATTGATTTTTGTAAGGATGACAGAAAATCCAATCCTGGCACAATGAGCACAATGTCTCTAGTTGTTTGAATGCTGGAAGTGAAGTCTTTACCTACGTTCACAGCTAAAGGCTTTGCCAGTATCTGTGTATATTCATGTTAAATTGTATGCATGTGTATGTGTATACATATATACCCAAACTTCCAGTTGAAGTGGATAAAGTGTCAAGGTGTTAGTTTTCTATATCTACTGGTGTTTGCAAGTTAGATCCAGTCATAGGAGAGCAATTTTTGGCGGTGGATGTGCATATCTGGGTGAACTCAGATCAGTTCAGTTGGAAGTTAATGGCCCAAATTACCAAAGCTATCACTGAGATTTTGCGCTCCACATTAACAGTATAAAAGCCKCAGCCGCAGACGTGGTTTCTTTTCAGAAAACCTAAGACTTGCAATTCTTCAGGTTTCCAAAGCCTCTTGTATATACTTCACATGTATACATTAGTAACACTGAGTGTGCTGCAAAAGATGGTTCCATTCAAGTAATCTATGTTTGCAGTTTTGGCAAGTAGGGGAGGAGGAAAAAACCCCACCATTAAACCTATAGAAATTAYCCTTTCAGACAGAGAGCACTTCCCTTGCAGCTATGATTCTGAAATTTATTTTGGCACCATGTTGAATAGGCAACCCAAGATAGCACCCAGTGCTGCACAGTAGCTAAAGAAATAAACACCATCCTCTGCAGACTAAACAAACCAAAGGAGGTGGAAGGAGAAAGAAGTGCTAGTGAGACCAAAGTTGACCTACTAAGAGATTAATTATGGTTCACTAGAGTTCTTGAGAATTGAAGGAGATTTGGTGTATGTATGGGGGAAGCATTAAAAATAGCTGAATATTACCTTCCCAAGGTCTTCATGCATYGGAAAATGCAGAGGACACCCTACATCAAAGGTACAGCAATGTAAGATGAGAGAAATTTGAAGCATGAAGAGCTGTACTTTGTTTCTCAATTAGTACTTTTTGATGAGTAAAATTATCCTTAGAAAAACTTAGCAAATAATTATTGTAGGTTCCTCTTCCTGAGAGTGAATGTTTTTTGTTTCCTAAGTGTGTGTGTGGAAACTAACCACTCCTGTTCACACACACATGTCTATATATACTTTTACACACCTATATATATATGCATATGTATGTCATTAAGGAGTATGYATTAAACTTGTCTTACATTTGAATTTTTGTATTTTGTTTATAGTATACAAAATATCCTRGCAAGACAATTGCTCTGCATTTAATCTACTATCACTTCATTTATAGCTTTATTATCACAGCAATTAATTGCAGATTAAGTCTTCCTTATTGTAGGAAATCTGTGCCTGTTTTTCAATGCTTTGCTCATTTGTGCTCACTCCAGACATAGCTGCTATTGATAATCAGTTGTAATATAGTTTGTTTTATTGCTTGCTTATAGAATTATCTTTGAAGATGACTAATTATCTATAAAAATATATTTATCAAGGGGAAGGTCACTGACAGTTCGGAGCAGGCTACTGAAACACTTCACAAATAGTCAGCATTCCACAACTTTCCATTTTCTTGACCAAAGCTACTTATGCTTTATTTAAAATGAGAGTTCTTCCACTAAACTGCTGAATTTCTGTATCTTGTTTCTTTGGAGGTGCCCRAGAATGGTGAAGAAAAACTCGGTTATTAGCTATGAAACTCATTTGTTTAGGCACCAATGGTTAAATGTCCTTGATGCCAAACAGAAGCAGGTTGAGGTTTTGACTCTTTAAGACTGGAACAGAATCTACTTCTTGTTTTGATATGCTGCTACATATTGAACATAGACCCAGGCAAGAACGCTCTTTTTTTTTCCTTAGCCTTTTCTTATTCTTTGTACGGGCAAAAGTAGAGATTAAGGTGTAAGAGATTTCAGATTTTGGCAAGTGTTATTCAGAACAACAAAGGGAGGAAAGCCAGCTAAGTGCATGAAATTTCTGCTGTCTAGTCTCCAGACATTATTCTGATGTTGTATAGTTTATGGTTTATTTTGTAAGACTTATTTTGAATGGGGAAATGTTCACGAGCAGCTGATTAAATTGTATTCCTGTCTTTACATTTACAGTTCCAGTAAATCCTGATCACTTTATGTATTTATAGCAAAATGTTAGTTGAAATTATATTCTTATACATTCAATAATTTTGTGTATGGTAAAACTCTTTACCTTTAATTTACTTCACTGGCTAGTCTCAGCTTCCTGTAGAACAAAACTGGGAAAGAAAGCACAGRAAATATTTTCCTCAAGCCTTGTTGCTTAATATGAATGTGAAATAAAATCTTGCCAGTAAGGTTTTATTTGCAGTTGTTGGTTATTTCATTGTCTTTTGGCRATTCTATGACTGATTTTCAAGGTGCTGCTTTTTTTTTTTACAGAAACTTGTCTTCCTTTTACCTCCCTTATGTAAGGAAGAATTTAGAAAACTCCTTTGCTAAGGTTCATCTAGTGAGTTTAGGATCCTGATTACAACTGGTCTGCTGGCTATGTCCATGACACTCAGGGTTGTATCTTCCAGTTTCTCAGAGAAGTCAATTTGATGCACTAAACAGTGACAGAACTCCTTTATGTCCACACTGGGATTTCCAGTTTTACTAAGAATGGTTGAATGTTGTTACATGTTTTCCCAGAGATGTCTCTAGGAGATAAGAGAACTGAAGGAAGCACTGGCATGTTCTGAACAAAAACAGTCAAAGCACCATGAGCTCTTTACCYTGCCTCATAGGATGTTGTGTTTGTTCTTAGTGTTGCCCTGGCTGTTTAATAATTTTCCTTCTTTATTGGCTGGTTGAACAATGAGCAGTATAAGTAATAGTGATTCTTCCTACTTTATTATAGGCAGATTTAACTGTTTATATTCATCAGTGTTATCCATTTATGACAGTTAACTCTTGGTTATACTTGCATTATTTCATAGATGCTTACATATCTGCCATCAAAATGAAAGTAAACTTCTAGAGCAACTGCTTCAATATTGGTATCTTCTTTGCTTTTTCTGGTTTAGTTTAAGCATTCATTAAATACCAGCTGCAGATAAGACTTTTAACCTGTGTCATTGGCAAGCTAACTAAGCAGGTAAAACATTGCCAGCAAGGGAACCTTCTTATTGTCTGATAATTTGCTGTGTTAAGTGCAGGTAAGGAGACTGTTTTTGATTAGGTACTTTTGATGTTGAAGGTGCTTCTAATACCAGTGTTTTAATAGTTCTAAAGCTGAGACAGTTCATTATTTTAGTACTATGGTAGATAAACTATATTTAAGCATTTTGTGGGTCCTGCAATACTCTCTACATACATACATGTACACATCTGTAAAGAGTCAGAATATGGCTTTTCTCCAGCTACAATGCTTATTACTGGAAATATCCTTATTCATTAGATCTTATGACTATTGTTTCCTTTCCTGATGTTTACTTAATATTAACTACACTTTAATTTCCATCTCTCCTCTTAAAGCAACTACTGACATAGCAAACAATGAACTAAATTTATGCTGTTTGAAAGGTACCTTTAGCTGGATGTCTCTGCCAGTCTTTGTCTTCATTCCAAAAAAAGATTTAATTATTTGTGAATTAATCTCCATAGAAGGATGGCAAGTCTAAAACACAGCTTCTCGGTGACCCTTTGCTATACTGCTTATCAGCTATTTTCCAAACATGTAACTTAAAATATCCTATACTCAACTAAGCCTACTATGTCTTGTACTGTTTTCCTTAGCTAATGAGAATTGATCTTTCCTCTTTACATCATCCCTTTATGTATCTGTAGACAATTACATCTATCTTTTTTTTTCTTTACTCTAGAATGAATACACTCTATCTTAACCTTTCTCCATATTATCTCCTGTGCAAACAGCAGAGCTGCTTTTTTATTTTGTTGCTCCCAGTTGCTACCAGTATAATTCTTTAACTGTTCTTAAATCAGTAGTAAGATGATCAGAGCTCCATTATTTCTTTGCCTAGTTGCGTATGTGTACTAGTTGGACTCAAGTTAAACTTGCTTGTTCTGCCTCCTCTCCTTTCTAATGGAAGACAGGTCAACTCTGCACTCCATCGTTGGTACTTGGTCTTTCTTGTTGTTGAGGTTGGTTTCAACCTAGAGAAATTAATTTGTGGGCCATGTTCATGCACGTGTATGTGTGTGCCTGTGTGAGCTTTTCTAGAAGAGGTTTAGATTCCCTGTGTCTAGTGACATCAGGGCTGTATTTTTGTGCTTGCACTATCTCTACTGTAAGGATGTATGGGGAATAAGCTGTATCAGTGTAAGAAATAAAATAGTGTTACAGCTGGACAAATAGGGATGAAAAAGAACCCTTAAGAACTGTTGGGATAAAGGAACATGGTGTGGCTGATGAGATGAAAGACAGCAATCTCTCTGATAGAGGAAAATCTGCTCCTCCATTTGCCATGCTTCTCTGACAGTTCTCTGTCCTTCCAGAACCTAATTCAACTGAAGCAAATATTCATAAGATGCAGATGATACTATTCAATAATCTGTACAATTAGCTCAGCATCATCACATGTGATTCTAAAACCCAGTGGAGTATTGGTGCATTGTGCTATGGAGCCTTTTCTAATGTTATATTGTCATTTTGATTTTTTTAAAGTTTTTATCAAAGCTTATAGTGAAACTTTGTTACTCCTTGGCTCAATGAATGATTATATAAAGTCATCTAAAATAATAAGAAAAGAGGAATAGGGAAAGTTGTGTATTTTTTAAACTCAATTATATGAAAACTGGATGTAGAGACATTTAAAAGAATAATTAAATTCAGCAGTAGGACAATGTCTTTCTAAAGTACCATCCTAGCTCATGAAAACTTACTGCCAGCTTCAAAATGTAAGTTAAGGCCATTACACAGATCTTAACTCATGCTGTTAGGGTGAAACCATTTAATTGTTAATGAACTACAAAATGTAGTACCAGTTAAATTTAAGTAGGCTCATGTTAGGTTGCCTTTCTGTAGTAAATGCACTACAAAATATCTCTCCCCTAGCCTATCCATACCATCCCTGGGTAAGGGGAGGTTTTTTGGAAGCCCCTGAAGATGTGTAATGCTGCAGCCCTAATCAGCCCACTTGTTGGTGTAGATGCTTGCAGTAGACCGTGGGGGTCTGGGCTGCCTAAAAGAGGTCCTGATTACAAAATCATCTTCTGTAGTTGGCTTCACAAGTTGTAGCTTGTGTAATTTTTCAGACAGAAATTACTGATGCCAGTAAAGACTGAGGAACTAATCTTGTGCTTTATATCTGCTTTTTATTCGGTAGGCTTTTTATTCAGTAGGCTTGTGTTGTACTAGATGCTCTGATGCTGGGCCTTGGGCATCCTAGTGTTTGCATGCTCTGCCATTAGGCAGGACCTGTGCACAGAGCCCGTGGAGTTGGACCTCTACTTTCACCAGAACCAGGCTCCATTGTAGGTGCTGTCCGTAGTGTCTTGCAGGGAGTCTAACTGAACAGGACAGAATGTAGGCAGCAGCTCCTTGCTTTGGGGACAAMAGTAATGGTGCAGACAAGCACACAGAACCCTTCTTGTCAAGGACAACATCTTGGGGAAAGGATTTCCATGCTTTAATTTCATAGACTTGAGAGGTGCCTTCTGACCTAAATTCTCTATAGTTCCAAATCAAATGTCTAGTAAACTTACAGTTTAGGTACTAGACTTAAGTGCTTAAAATTATCAGCTAGAGCTAAATTCTTTCTCTATGGGAAGGGTTTTTATTACTTTTGATTGAAGGCATGCCACTTTGAAGCAAGAAATTCAAGGGTCAGAGGTGTATAAAAGGTGAGGAAGAGGGTTCAACCATTTAGTTTAGTGGTTAAGAAACTGGGAGATTTAGAAGGTAATTCTTTTTTAGCGTTTTTCTGTTTAATTTTATTTAGGTTTCTCTAATGCTGAAGTGGTTAAGCTGGTCACGAACATAAAATGTTTTGGAATTCAGACCGTGGAGAGGAGGGAGGGAGAGTAGTCCTGTAGTACACATGGGTTTAAAGGAGTGATGCCAGTGGTGAGAACTATTCCCAGAAGTAATTGCAGTCAAAATGTTAAGGTACAGCAAACTTTAATAAAGCGTATTCTCTACACAATGTAGAAAACAGGTAAGATGATAACCTGTAGCTCCATGGTAGTATCTTCTGTCCTTTTAGGATTCAATTATTTAAGTAAACGGGCTTTCTTTAATAACATTGTTGTCTAGTACACAGAAATATGTAATTTAACACATCTTGTTCTCTATCAGCTACTTTTGTCTACTCAATAGGCTCTTCTGTTTTCCTCCTAGTTGCATTGTGATTACATTCTTTTATCAGATATTCATTTTAAAAGAACTGCACAGAATTTGGGTAATATTCTGAGTTTGAATTAAGTATCAATTGCATTTAATAACTTGTATAACAATGGCTCTCTTTTTAATAAGTTATGTTATGAAAATAAAATATCTTAACACTATCATAGATGAGACTTCATATTTTTCTCCCAGTTGCATTGTTGCAACTCTGCTGTTCTTGGAATCTGACACAGAAAAATAAAACTATGCAAATGACATACTGTGCTATGACTAAAGGTAAATAACATTAGCTGATAATTTATATGCTAAGGCATGATCTTGCAAACATTTATGTGTGTGATTATTTACAATGTGCATCAATTTACCAAAATCTGTAAGTGTTTGCATTATCAGGGCAAAATAAAGGACAGCTTGATCCCATGGATGTGTGTTTGAAACATGCAGTATTGGCATATGGTTAGAATAATGGCAAACTCTGAGAAAATGTGCAATATATTTGAAGTCTCATTTGGGAAATTGAATGAAAGACAGATAGGAAGTTGTTATAGATATTAACCCTATTTTAATTATTCATTATAATGGAATCATATTAACAAGAGAACAATGTTTTTGCTGTTTCCCTACCATTCTGCCCAGGAAATAATTAAAGAACATAGTGGTGGTGCTCTGGAAAGACCCACTTCCATATTGCTAGGGGATAAAAGATATGATCACAAATTACAAATTCACAGATCACAAATACAATTCTACGTAAAATTTGCCTAGTTACAGGTTGATTTGTTTAACCATACAGCCCAAATGAAAGTCTCTGCTCTAGATCTACTCAAATACTCATGGCATGAAACTTTCTAGAAGTGTATTTTTTTGAAGCAGTGGGATTTATTGAATATATTCAAAGTGTTAAAGTCAGTTAATAAACTTGTTGAGCAAAATGAGATGACCCTTCCAACCCCCCCACCCCCCACCCCCCCCTCGATAAGAAAGCTGTTAGTTAAAAGCACACTTGTAAGCATCCTCATTAAGTTATAGAATACATGCTGTCCTTAGGCCATGTGCACTGTATGAGACTGAACAATGAAAGATAGATGTTATCTTTAAATGACCTTAACCTTAAATCACTGTACTGCCAATATTACTTGTAGTTGTCATGGTTCATGTTTACAGCTGCCAACTATCCCCCAATGATGTAGGGTAAATGTTATGTGTGGAGGAGGAATTAGAGAAGTGATTACTGAAAACCTAATTAACCCCCTAATGCATTTAGGGTGAACTCCTCGTTCCTTGAATGTCTCAATATGCATAATAACAGCTATCGGAGGGAAGATTCAGTGTCCATTTGAGGAAATGTTTCCTTAATATATGCCACTGAGGTCCTTGAAAGTTTTTATTTAGCTGGTTGCAAGAGTTTTGAAGGACGTGGTTTTTTGAAAATTCTGTCTCTCAAAGAAAGAGGAAAGGGCCTCATTCAAAGTCTGTCAATCAATGGAAAAACATGACAGAGCTAGAACACTCTTTATGACCTGATTGAGCGCTCTAAACAGACCTATGGTAGCTCAATTGTACTTTCTCAGTTGGTCCAAGGCTGGCAATAGTGAGTCTTATAGAAATGTCTAAATCATCAGGATGAAGTAAAGTAAATAGGTTATTTCTTCAGGTTTAATTCAGGTAACTTAGATTACTTGATAAACAGAAATTATTATATTGCTCAACCTGCCTGCATTTATCCAGATGTAATCATAGGCCATGATCTGAAACCTGTTTTAAACAATGGAGATAGATAACAAATAGCCATTAGCTTAAAGAAAAAAAAATTAAAGCTTAATCTTGCCCAGTTTACCCTGTCAATGACAGCGACCGATAGTAATTACCTAGATAAGAACCTACTTAGCTCTCTGTTCTGATTTTGGATTTTCTAAGCTTGAACTGAGGAACTGGTCTCCTTGTGTTTAGTGATTATATTTTCATCTCATTTTACAGGTCAGCAGTTGAATCCTAGTACCCTTAAGCTGGTGATTTTACAAGAGCATTGCTTAGATGTTATTACTGTTCTATTATAGATCTAGTAGACTTTTCCACTGAAAGCCAGAACTGCAGTACACTATTCAAAAAATCTAAGATTTAGTTGGTAGACATGAATTTTGTATTCAGTTTTTTGGAAAGATCTTAGTCCAAAAGAGCACAGGAAGGAGTGGTATTTTTTTGTCTCAATTTCAGTTGCTTGAGCTAGCTCTCCAGAAAGTGTATACAGCTTGGTAGCTGTAGAAAACTATGCTGCTTTTATTTGCAGTCTTTCTAGTCTTCATTTGTAGTCATGTATCTGTGCTTACAAACTGGAGAAAAATCAGAATAATAAAGTTGATACGTATCACAGCTTTCTAATGGAAAAATAGCATGATCAATAAAGACTACAGTAAAATGTGCCTATGTCAACCTGAGATCTGCATCTGATTTTGTTCCTTTTTTTATAGCATCACTAGTGTTGAGTCTGATTATTTTGAGCTGTGCACTTAGTAAGATTGCAATCGGAACTCTACCTGAAAGCCCCATTCACTGACTTAATGTTGTAACTATTGTTTGCTTTTCACTTAGAGCTTGTTACAGATTAATACGTTTGGGAAAAAAATAAGGTGCCTCAGTTAAATACTACTGTATTTATTATATTTTTGTATATAATTCCTTCTTTCAATAAAATGTGACCATGAGTTCATATTGCAAAAGAGAAGAGTCTCAGAAGCAAATTGGGGATTTTGAGGACTAAACAACATCTCAGCATAATAGTTAGGCTTTATACTGTACAAGAACAATATAGAAAAACTCATTAGATTATTGCAGGGAAATACTTCCTTATCCCTGCTCCATTTGCTAACTTAAAAACTCAGGGAGAAACATTGAAGATGCTGAAACTTAAGAGACTTTGTGACACTCCCATTTAGAAATCCAGATATCTTTACCTTTCAGCAAAAAAGAGAACAACTACAGTCCATTAGCAGTGGCAGAGGCTTGGTTTGCAGAACTGTGTGTCATCAGGGCAACCAGTGTCATAATAACTAATGATTATCCTATTGACCATCAGATTCCCTTGGCCAGATGACGAACCTGTCTTCCAACTACCAGCTGTATCAAAGATTTTTGAGTGTAGTTCAGGAGATTCCTAAGATGTAGCTTGATTTTTTTTTTTCTTTGTAACAAGTAGTGAACAGTTTTATGCTCGTAAAGATCTGTTTTAACTGTTTAATTTTTTTACTTTTGTGAATTAAGCTAACGATATGGATTAAACCAAAATGGTTATTCTTCTCTGGAAACCCTGCAAGCAGCTTGCTCAGAACCAGAAGTGGTCCTTGACTGCTGTAGCAGGATGCCCTCCTCATGGTAGTGCACAGGCAGCACAAGCTCTGTGCAAATGGGACTTGTGTCACATAAGCAGACCTGTGCTTCGTTGCCTAGTCCAAAAGTCTTCAAGAATATTCTGTGGTGTATGGAGCAACAAACCTGAATTTCCAGCTTTTAACATACTTGTTAACAGCTACTTGTTTAACAAACACTCGTACTGCTTTCGATAAGTCACATAAAGATGCACTCAGACTAGCAAGTCTTGAAATTAGTCAAACTGAACAGTCTTACTGAGCTGTAGTAACACTAAGTCTAGCAACTGCTGCTATATTAAGAATCCAAAGTCCAGATTTTCTCTTTTCAAGATTAAAATTCTTGCTTTTAGACTTTGAAACAAGTTGCCAAAGCTGTCAGGAGTAAGTTACCTAAAGCTGCCAAAGAGGAGCATTTGATGGAGGTAAAACAGCAGGGCATTTTGTGTCCTCCTAAGTACATCAGTGATGAGTATTCCATAGGGGTGGCCTAGCACAGGGAAGATGTTTTCTCCAGCTGGCTGACTTTCCACTTGATTGCTGACCATTAAAGAGAAGAAGAAAATAGCCCACAGTGCTGAATATAATCTGCTTCTGATTATAATAGAGCTCAGGGGAAAAGTCTCAAAACCCTTTTTGGAAGTAAACAAAGGCAATTTATCTGAGCAGAAAAATTGTACATATTTATCTTGAACGGGAAACTGCATAAATCCAGATTGAATTTGAGAGTTACTTTAGGGGAGGGAGTTTTGAACTGGCAGAATAACGCAGTTTGATCAATCTGAAGTGAGGCATTTCTGGTTCCCTAAGCCTAAGGACTAGGGGATTGACCTGTAATATTTATCTAATTTGTAAGATAGACTTGAACTGAGGCATCTCATACTTCTGAAAAGTAGCTAGAGGCCTTCTGAGAAGGACCTTTCTCTTATTCATCATCTGAAACCAGTTCACTATATTGATCAATCCTATAACTCCAAACTCAAAAACTGCTCCAAAAAAAAAAAAAAAGAACCAAAGAAAAAACCAAAAGAAAGCCAGTCACATTCAGTATGTTTTAAAAGAGTTGGAGGAGAGAGACCCAAACACTTCTATTCTGGATCAGTTGGTCTGGATTTGTATGTTTGATTGTTCAAGTCAATTGCTAAATTGAAATATYGATTATTTACACATCTCTAACTATATGCTTCTCTTGTGCCAGCTAACTGTTGGATACAGGCATTTTTGCTACTTTTCCCCTTGCCCAAGATGCTCAACCTCCTCTCCCTTACCTCTTCTTATTAATCAGATTGGAAGTGTGATAGCTGAATGATGAATATACTAGTCCTTCAGTGTTTCTGAATTAGTGTTTTCTTCTGGAGACCCTGCAGTGCTACTGTAATCCCTTTTTATTACTGTGCCAGACGGATGTCTAAACTCACTTTTGTAATCTTTCTATGCAATGACTGAGTACTTATACACTATTTATGGAGCTGTCTCCATGACAGCTGAAGATGTGTAGAGCAACATTTTTGGAAAATATTATTTCAGAAATATAATTGTCTAGAAGGTAGAATTCAGGGCATTTTTGTATTATTATATTAATGTTAGAAAGTCTCAACTCCATGAAAAACTATGTATGAAAAAAGATATTTAAACTCAGGTCATACTAAAGATTTTTGTCTTTAAGATCAGTCATTCAATTGCAGATCATTTGGGCCTCAGTAAGAGGTGCGTAAGAGAAAGTGTGATGTAACATTGAGGTTTTTGTGTGAAACTACTAGTGAAGCAGCCTGGACTAGATGACTTGGAAAAATTCCTTCTCACCTAGCACACTTGAATAATATAGCCTAAGTGGTCTATGGAGATTTTTTGAAAATAAATTTTGCTCAAATACTTTGATTAGAGCCACCCCCATTTTAATACCCTAAGACTAAATACTGATTAGGAGACATTCCATATTCTTACTGTTAATAAATTTTTTCTAACACGCAAAGATCAAACACCCCAGATTATTCAAATATTTCTTTGCTGCTCTCTGCTTAATAAAACAAGTGAAAGCAAGTGAATAGCAATCATGCATCTAAAAGACATAGTGCTATTCATAAAGCTTATTGCTTCTTCAGATTCCCCAAATTCTAATTAGAACTTTACAAAGTAATAACAAAGATAGCAACTGTATTCTAAACTAATAATTCTAAGCTCAGTTCAAACTGGAAAGCCCCAGTGCCAGTAAAATAATACAAGCCACCTGTTTTATATGGTACACATCAAAAGCAAGCCCAAAGGGCTGTAAATTTTAATATAATCATTATTAAATGATTAGTAGCCAAAGCTCAAAATATCAAGAAATGTATTGTACTAGGGAAACAACCAGCTCCCAGATATACCAAAAAAAAAAAAAAAAAAAAAAAAAAAAAAAAAAAAAAATCTTTGTTTTGATGATTAAACTTTGGTTGCCAATAATCTTCTGGCCCAAGGTAACAAGTGTTATTACTGTACTTATAAAGTAATGAAAGCATATTTCTTATCATTCAATTTTCCTATTTATAATTTAGAGTGCACTCCTGTTCATCTATCTGTTTGAAATTAAATTCTTAAATTAAATACTTCATAGCTTTTTTCATTCTTCTGGAGATAACAAAATCACTATTATGAAAAAAAGTCTTGAAAAATCACAAAGGAATTCAAATGAAGAAACTCTGGAAAAGTTCATTAATTTTAAGTATATATGATGCTAACTTGAGTAGGTCCATAGTTCTTTTGTCTCAGTTCTGTCTAGGAAACAGGACTGGATTTGAGACAAAAATTTACATCTTAATTCTTATTTTGCCACAAATGTTCTAACCACCAGTGAACTGAGCTATGCCAGAATATACCATTCTAATACCTCTGTTCTTGGCCCACTTGATTGCATGCTGCTAAGTATACAGTTGGAAAGAGAGTTAGATTTGCACCTCCAGGAACTTAAGTGAGAGAGCAAGAGTAAATAAATGTAAGCATGCATGGGTCTGTCCTGTGGTAAGGAAGGAAGAGGTGGAGCTGTTTCAGAAGGTTTTAAACCAGGTAATACTGGCTTAATACAGGGCTTCTAAAACTGAAGAAATGAAAGCAGAATCTTGGGATTATTCAGTACATGGAAGGAAGGAGAACAACTAGTGTTGACAGAAGCTAAGAGCTGTTCGAAACTGGGTTTATAGAAGGGAAGGAAATAAGATTAGTAGATGAAGTAAAGTTAAAATGCAAGGCACTAACAGTGAGGTTTTGAGAGCAGTTCTCCAATGAGACTTCATCTTAGTCCTAAGGCAAAATTTGATAAGTATCTTGAAAGATCTTAAACGTGATTGAAAAAGATACAAAACTGCAAGATAAACTGAAATTGTGTTTACTATATCTTAAGTCACTATTCTAATCATGTGATAAAGGCAGAACTCCGGCATTCTTTTTTCAGTGCTAGGTTTTTGATGCTTTTATGGAAGTGCTTCTGTTGTACTTTGCCAGAACTCAGCATTTTAGAGGTGCTCAGAGAGTGTCTGCTAGAATGAAATCATAGCTACTTACTTTTGATCATTAATGAAGATCTGGTATTGAGCTAATCAGTTTCTTTAAAAAAATAAAACATTCTCCCAGCTATGGCTCCCAGTATATATGAAAACTGGCAGCATTGTGCAGTTTGAGGATTCTTACTTGTACATACCTTGAATTTATTTGTAAGCGATGGGCTATTCCTTGATGCATATCAAAAATTAATACAAGCATTTGGAGTGTTTCCCACTTATTACCATTTTTGTGGGTTTCTGCAACTTCTGATTAAAACAAGCAGCCAGACTGAACACCAAAACTGTGTACCTTGTCTGTAGTAGAGCTGACTAACAAGAAACAAGAAGGATAAATATATGTTGTAGAATATTTTGTTCTCTCAAGGGCTATTTACCTCCAGTGCAAGAAAAATTATTTAAATGGCAGGTCTTCTATAAATGCATCTGTAAAAATCTCTATGAAGTTGTCACTGTGAAATTCATGCTTTTCAATTCAGTAATTTTCAGAATATGCACACACAGATTACAATTAAATAAAGAGAGCTTTATTTTTAAACTGGTGAATACTGTAATTTGCATCAATTGGATTATTTTCATCTTATGCAGCATCAATGATGATAAAGGTTCTGGTAGATAAGTGTTGTTGCAGATCTGCAGCCCTTTTGGTTTGTGTCTTCAAGATGCTTGTCCTCACTAGTCTTGCATAGAGCTCTCCATTGATACAGTAGACAACAGAATTCAATTCAGCTGTGTTGACCCAACAATTTTATGGAAGTAAGGTAGTGGATTAAACTATATTGCTGATTTTAAGATTTTTAAGTCTCAGTTCTTCAGGTAAGAAGATATGATTTGTACATTTAATAAACTTATAACTTGAAGAAATGCTCTCCAGAATCCCCTTCCAGAAAAATATTTTGAAGAAAACATTTTGCATGCTATGTTCTAATAATTCTCAAACTAAATGGAAAATATTTCCCTTGAAAATATTTCTTTGTAGTTGGTCTCTTTGGGTCAAATTGTTTTRCTTCTCTACTGCTACTAGTTCCTAGAAACTTATCCTGCAAAGCTAATTTCAGTCTAGTTAAATTAGTTGTGCATATTTTTGCCATGTTGTCTTTTTAGGTATTTTTTTTTGCCTCTAGCAACAACTTGAAATAAGGAAATATCCGGTGCTTGAAGAATATTAGATACTTATTTTGGAGCTGTGTTAAGGGTGTGTTCAATTTGTTCTGTATACTTATGGTGTTGGTGTTTTTAAAAAAAAGTTCATACTGTTAACTAATTGTTTTTTGGTAGTCCTTCACCTTTAGGTTTTAATGAGCTGTCCATATATCATACTGTTATGTTATTTACCCTTGGCATAAATTTCAGGTCTCTTTATGTCTTTAATGAGATGCATAGTAAAAGCATCATCAATTTATATTAGATATTCCCCAGCTCCCTTTACACTGATTCCCAGACTAAGTAGAATCAGCTTCAAAGAGTCCTAAATGCTAATTTTTATTGATGGCTGCAGTCAGGAAATTAGCAAACAACACATTCCATGTTCCTATGATAAACATATGCAGGAAAAATAATGGTCTGTGATCGTCTTATCTCTGGAGATTGAAAGAGATTTTTTATCTTTTTTTATCCCAAGTCAAGCTATGAATGGAAAGGTTAATGTTAGATTTCAGTACAGCATTCTCTACTAGACATTTGCCCTCTGAAATTATAAATCACTGCCATCATGCTTTTTGTTGGTATTTTAACATTTGTAATTCATGCAGTTTTAGAATGCTGACACAGTGGTTTCTCTGTCATATAAATCCTGTCTAAACCCATAAAAGTTCAAATTCTGCTTTTTATATCTACGGGTAATTAGGGATATGGAGATCCTTAGTTGATCATATAGGAGGTGACCTTGGCCTCTTCTCAAAGCCCACAAGGCTATGAAGTGGTGTAATATAAAGGGTAGCGCTAAGAGTAGCACTAGAAGAGAGTACTCTCAAATGCATTGGCTTGTCTAAAATTCCTATTGTATCCTGCCTCAAGACCATCCAGAAGAGATCTTGGTGTTTTGAATGCCTATAATAGTTTTTATCCATTGTTGTAGAATTAACAAGGTTAATGGACTTGAGTATCTGAGGAGATAATTCCTTACTTATCTTGAATTTCATCTCTGGGTTTTGCTGCTCTCTTACACTACTTTGTGACACACCACCTCATTCAGAAAAAAAACCACACACACACACACACACACACACACACACACACACACACACACACACACACACACACACAAGTATATCTACTTTTATGCCAGGCTTCAGAGCTGTAGCACTAGCTGTGAAATAGGGCTCTCGGACATAGGAATTTCTTGTTCTCTGGGATAGTTAAGGGAATAGCGCCAGAGCGTTGGACCTGTTAACCTGGTTCTGAAGTGTGCCGTCCAGGTGAAGGCCTGTGATTCAGCTTCATGTTTTGATCAAAATGCTTTTTCAATCATATTTATACCCAACATTAATCATGATTAAGTACAACTAAATGTTACTTATGTCTGTGATAAAGCACAGCTAAGAAGCCATAAATGTGGGTTCCTTTAAGGTTTTGTTTGTATATTTTTATTTCTATTAGTTTAGATACAGACATGTAACAGTTCTGGCTGGCTTACATTTTCCTCAACTGGAAAGACAGGGTGCATGTAATGTTGCTCCTATACTTCCGAAAAGCCATTTACTTAGACGGCTGAATACAGGGACTTAGAAAACAACAGTCAGAAATATGATTTGCCCCATCTTGGATATAAAATAATGTTGTGGAAGATATTTATAGATTGCATACATAAAATTTTAAAGTACAATGCATGCCATCAAAACATGCGATTTAGAATAATTTATTGTTTTAAGATGTGATGTTTGCCAACATCATCTTAGAAGACTATATTGACAAGTTGAAATCAATTCTGAAACATTAAAAAAAAACCCAACTACGCTATTTAATAGACTCTTGGGTCAATTAAAAGGTCGCTAGGAGAGAACAAGAAAAGATAGAAGCAATAAAATGAGACAAAACAGGTAACTAACACTATCTTGAACTGATTATATTAGTACTATGGTGAACAATGAAAATGAACATCGAAAAGCAGCTAAAAACTAAACTGCTAAAATGTCTGTTCACTGTTCTAAACTTTACTCAATGTTATTTTAATATAAAAATGTTTGCTAAGGTGAGGATATGAGTTGTTAAACACTTGTACATTAATAAGTATATGCAAGAATATTGAATTTATTAAGCATACTCACTTTTATGAAATCCTTCTAGAGTGAGTTTTAGGGTACAGCAACTGCTGTGTTTTGCCTCAAAAATCTGATTAGTATTGAGATGCTAAAGAAAAAGGTATGATCTGAAGTACAAGTTAACAAGAAAATATTACGGGAGTTAAAGAATCAGAGGGTTTTGTTTTTGTTTTCCTCCTTTAGGAAATACCAGACTTGTATATACCTTCCTATTCTAGAGTCTTGGGAGGAAGACAAATTTCAAAGCTGTCCAGTGTTTTAAGTAAGGCAGTTCTGTGATGTATTTCTTCTATATGAGAAATTGATCCTACAAGACAGTATTCCTCCCTTTTAGAAAAGTGGTAAAGGGCTGTTTCCCATAAAGACTGGAGGAGTAGAAGATAACGCGGGTACAGAAATGAGTAAAAATGCTGGAAATCAGGTAGTGAAACTGTACTGAATTTTATGTATTATTCTTATTCCACATCTTCTAGGAAGTTTCTCATCCCAAGAGTACCACAGTCAGCTCTCAGCTGTGTCCTGTCACTTCTTTTTTAGGAACTGGAAAACACCAGCAGTAGCAATCAACCCTACTTAAAAAACCTTTAACTAATTCCCAGGTTTCATGTGGAGTTTAGAAATATGCCTCTTAGAGTCTTTATGTCCTAGCTTAAGTACTTGCAGCAATCTTGAGTACTTGGCAGCTATTGCAAGTACTACAATACACGCCTACATAAAAGCAAAGTAGTAATTTTTCCCGCTTACGATATCTTTCCAGTAGTAGCAAGGCTGCTAAGAATCAGTACAGGGAGTGGGGAAGAGCATCCCTTGCTCTCTTACCTGCTCCTTTTTGTCCTTGTCTCATTTTGCTTGGAGGGTGTTTTGCCTTACTCAAATGAAATAACCCCAAGTGTTAGGTAATGCCAATTAAAAATAGTTGAGAAGAAGATGTAGCAGCAGCAGAAGCCAGAAACAATGGAGAAGGAATATGATATATTAAAAATAACTCCTACTTCAAATCTGATGTGTGCAGTGCCTTGTCTGAATTTTCTCTTATTCTCCTTAAGAAAAACTTTTAAAAAATGATCCTTAATGACAATTATCAAATTCCTTATGCTAAATCTCAACCTTTGCTTTTTCTTGGAATTATCAGAGCTGTGTTGACAGCCTCAAATTTCTGTATCTATGTTATTGAAGTGGACACAAGCTCTCTCTAATGTAATAGAATGAATAAATAGCATAATTTCTTAGTGTTATATGACTATAGAAGCTAGAAACATGGTAATAATAAAACTTATATTTTGTCTGATTTATAGTTAATTTTTATATATTCCAGTAGTATATGCTATCTGCTTTGTTTTAATTTCTTTTAACTTAAGACTCTGCTTTTAATTTGGGTACATGCTTGCTGCAAACGCTCATATGGGTACAGACAGAACATGTGGATAAGAAAACTATTTGGATGGCTGTTCCTGCCTACTTGCAGATTCATTAAAGCAGACCCAGTCACTGTAGTCTGTTCAAAATTCCACTGAAAGCAAGTGGCATCTTTCCATTAATTTTATGTTCACCTCAGGCTTTGGATTAGAGCCCAAGTTCACATGCAGAACATAAGCATGAGTCACATCTCTATTAAAAATTAAGTCCTAAATATGATAAAAGATAAGTTGCTTTATAGATAGATCACTAGTCATTGGAAATGCCAGTTATGATAATTTCTGATTTATTCCTAGGGAATTCACATCCATGGACAACTCTGAGAGGGGCATGTTGCCAAAAAGAGGGAGAAAAAAAAAAACCAAACCCCAAAACTCTCAAACCTCGAAGGCCAGCTTCCCATTCTGTTTGATTAGCATTCATTTTCTCTTGACAGAACTTGACACATACTGGCCCAATTACACTTTTGTCTTAGCGTGACAAGGAGTGCTTTTGACTTGCTGTGATAAAATATGAAGAAAGTCTAGTGTGAAGGCTTGCAAATGAAATGTACCAGATCATGCCCAGCAAAGGGGAGTTTCTTTCTTCAGCAGGGCTCCAACAGCCCTCCAGTCTGGGGTGGTAGATGAATTCCTTTTTTATACTTTACTTTTTTATAGTTTAGTGTTGTCTTTGAATACTAGCAATCTGTGTGTATAGCATAAGAGCAAATCTTAAATTTTAATCAAGAATGTAACCATTGAAATAAATTCTCTTCTCTGATTTGTGAAGGCTGTACCCTTTTAATAGATATTATACACATAGCTCAGCAGGAATTATGTATTTGTGGAAACTATTAAGCTATTTTGGAACCTCTGTCTGCTCTGAGTTAATGAGAAACTGTTCCAAAGTTGTCTGACTGCTTTCAGCAGACTCCCTCCATTGGACTATCCTAATATATCCATCTCTTTTTAGGGTGGTATCAGTACTGTCAGGCTGTATTTGCTATCGGATTGTTTATACCAACTTCAAAATATTACCTGACTGCATCCTAAATTATATTCTTCAGTATAAAGAATACTTATCACTTCACAACTCCTCGTGTTACCATTCTGTGATAGTGAGATTATTTGAATACTGCTCTGTGTTTGAGCCTGAATATTTTGCTACACTGCATAGCCCAGTAAACATGAGCTCTGTCTTACCAGAGTGGGTGATATAGGAAAGCCAGTAAGCAAATTCTCATTAGCTGGGCAATTTCAGCTCAGGGACTGCAAGCCTATATGTGACTAGATGAAGCAAAAATGAGAATACTTCTCTGCAAAGTGAGTGTATCCTATGGGAAACTCAAGGGTCTATTGTGGAAGAGGTTCCCATTCACTGGGAAGAACTCTTTAGATGAGTAAGTGCAAGCTAAAGAAATTCGAGTGTGTTAATTACCTTTGTATTCACTTTTGAAAATAGTTGTTTTAAGCACTGAAAAATGTTTAAAGTGTAAATATGCCTTGGGGAGTTATTCCTAGCTAATGACACAACCAGAATTCTGCTGCTTCAGCTCTTTTCCATTTCTAAAGTTCAGATTGATCCAAATAACACTGGTTTATAACCTCTCTGGAACAAAGAAAATACCACCTTTTAATATATGGTTATAATTTAGTATTCTAAGATGGAAAGAATGAAAACCAAACTACAGCTGTCTATTTTCAAAGCTTATTTCATGAAATAGTTTTTTTTTTTWAAAAAAAAAGCTTTCAGCTCTAGGTCCAGGATCTAGTTTGCGGGTTTATATGCAGTTGAGTGCAGTAAATTTGTTTTTGTTTATGATAGTTTCTACCTGTGATGAAGAATACACTTGGTTTTTTTGCATTTTGTATTTGTGTCTTTTGTATTTGTTGCTCATATCTGTGAAGGAAGAAACACAAAACTAAAGGGGAGCAAAAACTATCAGTGTTCCCATTTAAAAGTTGGACTATTCTATCATTAAACTGAAAGCTGTAAGAGAACCTTTTTCTCAAYTTGTGGTTTGCACAGGCTGAAAATAGCAGTCATAATTTAAATGAGAATTTGTCTCAAATTGATCCAAGTCAGAACCTTTAAAAAAAAGATACTATGAGTACACAAACACTTTTATGGCAGGCTTTGGCACAGCCTTGAGGGTACTGTGGCAAATGGAAATCAAAGAATCTCTGCTTAAATGTAGGCAAAGATGCCTGTGCAAAATTGGTGAAAGAAGTGTCGTAGCCCTAACTGTGACCGTGTTGCTCCTGTTTGTATGGGCTCCCTAGAACCACCTTGAGCAGTAGCTACCTCTGGGCACGGCCCATATGGCTGGAGGTTGTCCTCAGCATCTGCATGTCCTGCTGTGCCTGGTGGGTTTGGGCAGTGAGAGATGTTGCCTCATGGCAACTCCCAACCTCTCTGCTGAACGACTACCTGCTTGGCAGTTCAGGGAGAAGCAGAATATTGTGTTCCAATGTGCACTTTCAGATCAGTCTAACAAGGACTGCAGTGCCTTTGGTATAATGCTAAAATATATGATCTACTCCTGCTGCTGTTCTCTCAGCCAACCACTTCACTCAAATGCTGAAATTAAGCATTAATTCCATCTGTAAGGGTTTTTTGCTTCAGACTGGAGTAATTTTAACTTCTGCTTACAAAACAAAATGTTTTATGCTATAGCTTATGCACACGAGTACCCTTAGAGTAAAAGCTATTTCACACTTACCACCTGAAAAGTCACAATTTCCAGTCTTAAATTACAGTTCACAGTCAAGAAACATGCATTTTCTGTTGCACAGTGAGCTGAAATGTAGGAGAAATGCACACTGCAGGGCTTGTTTTCAATCTTACCTCTTTCCTCTGGATTAAGTAAGGAATAGCTCCGTTCAAACCAATTACCATTGTCCAGCACTTAGGCAAGGTGAAGTTGCCTGGCAGAAGTATAGCAAACTGTGCTGTGGGAGGAGGGAAGACCTGGCAAGGTRTAGGGCCTTCAGAATAGGACCCATCGTAAAGCTGGAAAACAGGAAAGCAAGATAACATTGGTGCTTAGACAACGAGAAGCTCCAAAATAAATTATATGTGAACTCTGCAACAGAAGTAGTTAAATATTTTCTTTATCTGCTTGCCATTTGCTGGGAGATCAGCTGGAGTTTCAAGTTCCAAGAGGAAGTCCATGRCATACCAATTCAAGAACCTCTTGTTTCAATGAGCAATTAATTGACATGTGACCTTCCATACAAATAAACCTCAGTTCTAACAAGGATGTGCTGTTAGGAAAAGGAATGCCAAGCTCTGATTCAGATGTAGAGAAAAATATTTCCTCAGTAAATAATTCAAAGGCATGCTTGCTTTTTACTTTTACTTTGTGGTATCTAGTAAAGAGTAGCAGAGTAAAAAAAAAAAAWTTATTTTTGGTTAAAATTACTTGTCTTGCTGTGTCATGCTGGRTTTGGGCAAAAAGGATTTTTTTCTTAAATATGGAGATTAGAGAAGTAAATTTTGTGTATTCCATAATGCTTTCYTTTCCTACCAAGCTCTTCTGTTCTCCACTAGGGTCAATTAGCCTCCCTTCTTATCAGCAACAGGAAAAGGTCAGAAGTGAAATAAGAAAATACCATCTTTCCTAAGGGAAACAGATTCATAACATGGAAGGGAGCCTGTAATTTGGCAGCTGTAGCTTTGGGAGGCTAAAGTGTAGTACAGGAAAAAATTGGAATGTCTCTTAGTTAGGAAAATAGTGGTCATCAGAGAATGCAGCTGATGTGATTCCTCTGTGTTGAGCTGACATGGGGGTGCTTGGCGCTGTCACTAAAAGAAGGCACGCAGGGGCTCTGCTTTGTGCCATTGTCAGGTCGGCTTTTTTATCTCACATATCATGCTCAGGACTAATTGTGTTTACTGTGCTCCTGAGAAGCAGGTGAGGAACACTCTGTAATTAACTGGGGAAATTCCAATTCTTCCTTTTCCTTCCAAAGACGAGAATGTTCATTGTGTCTTGTTTTGTGTATGGCTATTGATTTTTTTTTTTTTTTTCTCCTATCAGTCTGATGTGTCTTTAGTTAATGACCAATAGGACTGACTGAATTTTTCAGCTTTTCTGAACTTTGGGTGAAGCGATGATACACCCATAGCTTTGTCATCATGTTGAAATAAAATAGTTCTTTCAGACTGGTTTAGATTCGATTCTCTTAATAGTTCTTGTGCGACATAAATAAGCACAGGTTAAGAAGAATGGTAGGCCAAAAAAGATGGGAATAAGGAAAAATGAAGGAAGGAATAAGGATCAGTCTGTACTGGACTCAAAAATGCAACTGTGTGTGGTATTCACTGTACAGTGTACTCTGCTCATACCTGCAGGGTAAGAAATGAAGTTCTTATCTCTACAGGCTTATCATCTGGAGTCTGACTCTTAGCGATAACTTCTGTAATTAATGTGATACTTGAACAAATCAGATCTTATATCTATAGCTTTCATTGATTGGTGCTGGTGAATACTGAAAAATAAAAACAGGATGAAGTTGTTAAGTCTTCTGTGTGCTCAGCTGTAGAAATTAGTTTAGATCTTCATGTTTAGTAAGGGTAACTCTGTAATATAAAATAAGAACTATAAATTTTCTAATCTTAGTTGGTTTCTGAGACTGGAACTGAGTCAAACATATCAGATATTTCCAGTTCTCAGTCATGATTGCTAGAAGTTTTACAGAAAAAAAAAAAAAAAAAGTGTGTAT